>WOXC01009657.1:0-379252 GCA_011680675.1 Gymnobelideus leadbeateri
TAATTAGTTGTTTTTTAATACCTGGCTTCCAAGTAGCCTGATTACCAGGGAATTATTGCTGAGCAGTAACAGTAATATGCTGATAAGTGTTAGATGAAAGTACCCAAAGCTTATTTTAAATGTAACCCAAATTATTAACATGTTCTCCATCTCTTTCTTAAATCTAGAAAATCAACAAAACAATAGACCCTTGATTTGTAGCATTTGCCAATTTTTGAGGTGTAACAGTTCACAATGAATATTTAACAATCAGCTCTCTGAAGCTAATCCAAGCTGGCTCCAGCACACCCCGAGTGGTAAACATTAAAACTAAGAAATAGATGATCTGGAGGAGGAGATAAAGGATTACTCCAAACCAAAAATCCCAACATATCCCCAAACTCTCAATATATAATACTGGAACTGAAAGGGTCCTTAGCTATCAGCTATTCATAACTTTCATTTTACAGAGAAGGAAAGTGAGTCCCCAAAGAGGTGAAAAGACTTTCCCAGTGTCCCAGAAAAAAGGTTTATTTGACTATTATTGAACTTGAGACTTAACTGAGATAGACTGAAATGGAACACAAATCCCATAGACCCACAGACTATTTGAGTTGGAAGAAGATTTCAGAGACCATCTAGCCCAACCCTCCTCACTTTATAAAGCAAGAAAATAAAAACCAGGAAGAGCATCAGAAGAAGGACTAAAACCTAATTCTCCTGACTTTCAGCCATCATTCCTTCCTCTGCATTTGTTGAAATTAGACTTTTTTTTTCAGATACCATAAATCACAATAAGTAGCTCTATTGGGTGATGGCCCCTTGATCCTTTCAGGCACATTTTACTCCAAACTCTCCCAACCCCCAGTGGAGAAATTGGAGTGGTAAAAATGAAAATGACTTGACCAAGGTTGCACAAGGAGTAAATGGCAGAGCATGTGTTTAAACCCAGATCCCACAATCTAAACCCAGTGTTATTTCTGCTGGACTATGCTGCCTTCCCACTTATCATTTCATTATAAAAAAACTGCTTTGGAAAGGCTAATTATAAATTGCCATGCCTGAAAGAGCTCTTTATATTTCCCCATATATATTTATGGAACATTTATTTTGGGATGACCATCCTTTCCTGAGCTGTTTCTGATCCTCTCTTGATTTTCATATTTTCAACCTGTTCTTCCTATCAAATCCCCAAACTTTGGGGCCTCAGGATATTTGAGAAACCAAGTTTTTATGTGGAAAAATATTCAGGAAAAAGAAAAGATTCCTGGAATCAGAGAGGCAGAGGTGTGTTCAGGAAGACTGTCCCGCACCAACTATTTTCCTGTGCCCTAGCTTATCATGGTAAGATTAAGATTTGGGGAAGTTTTCCAGTACACCTCTTTTCCCTGGGTTATCTAGGCTGCCCTTAAAATACTCTTTCCATGTGTATTAAGATGTGGCTTCTTATTGGGAATTGACTGCATTGAAGGGCTTAGCTAACCCTTTTTCCTTATTTCAAGTTAAGTTCTTACTGACCACTGCTTTACCCTGGGAATCCCTGGGGACATGCTACCCTTCCAGATGGCATTTAAATCAAGGACATTTCCTAAGCCCACCCACTATGTCAGAGGCATAATCACAGTTCACAACTCTACACTATCCCAAAAACTCTTCCATGGGTCAAAGCTTGCTTAATAATGTTGTCTTCCCCCATCAGGGTAGAGTGATATAATGGGATGAGAGGAAAATTCCCAGATGGACTGTGGTTTCCTGTTCTACTTCCTCCTTGGATAATCTTTCAAAGCACAGTTATTAATTATCTCACAGAACAAGTCCAAAGAAGATGAAAAATATTTTTAAAAAATAGAAAATCCAGACTTTTGGTTAATAATCCCAGCAGTCAGCTGGAAAAATGCATTGAAAAACCAGTAAGACTCCTGCACTTGATACATGTTCCTTGGGAACAGAGAAAAAAACAAATTGTTTTAGGGGGAAAAGAAACAAACAAAAAACCTCAAACAAAGGTCACAGTCCTTGCTCTGCTACTAAATAGCTATGTAAATTTATTTCACCTTTCTGGACTTCCATTTTCTCATCTGTAAAGTAAGGAGAGAGGACTGACATAAGTGGTCTTTGGGATCTATCCTAGCTCTGTGTTCTCAATTCTAACATTCTACATTCTAAGTCCCCTTCTCACTCTGATATTCCAAGGTCTCTTCCATTTCTCATATTCCATGTTTTGGGACCCACCTTTTCTTCTGGAAATGCAAAGAAATTCTCAGTGAAGAGCAGTGAATCCATTTCAGTGTGCTTCAGACATTCAGCAAGGTCAACTCAAGATCTGTCAAGTCTTATCTCTTTAAAGAAAAACAGAAGAAACCAAAATCTTTGGAATTCCAGGACTCACATGCTCCACATAAACATAAATGAGCCCAACTCCATCTCATTGTTTAGCATGGCTAGATCAGGGGTTTTCGACATAGTGTCCACACATGTTTTAAAAATATACATCTTGATAACTATACTTCAATGACAATTATTTCCTTTGTAATCCCCTGTATTTTACTTTATGAATTTTAAAACATTCTGAAGAGGGATCTAAATATTTTACCAGACTTCTACTAGACGCACAAAAAGGTTTAAAACTCCTGTACCAGAGGGTCTTGTTTTGAGGATTCCCCTGGTTAACAGGTTAATGATAATATGCATTCACATGTCTCTATCTTTGCATTGCACATAATAGGATCTCAGTGAATGTTGGCAGAATCAATTGTCCCATTAGTCACTAGGATGAACCATTAGCCTAAAGCAGCCTCAGCTCAGAGGGGAAGGTTCCTATTCCCACAAGCATGATTTGCAACACACCAGTAAGTGATTCCCCTGCCTCAATACCTCAGGGTCTCTCTAGCTGTGTTGATGGCCATTGCAACTTCTCAAAAGGAATGGTAAATTCATTTCAATTATAAGTGAGTTTCACATAGTGATTTATTCTAAAGAATGAAGAATGAGAATATCACAAATTTCAAAGTCAAAGCTCCACAAAGATTGGACCTTTCAGAATATATAGTTTTTAAAAAATTATTGGGGGGCGGAGCCAAGATGGCGGAGTAGAAACAGCTCCTCCAAGCCTCTCTGCCCCCAGATTCTCCACAAACTATGTAAAAAAGGACTCTGAAAAACTTCTGGAGCCCCAGCACCCACAGAACGACACAGAGAAGCTAACCTCCCGCTGAGGACAGCTCAGCACCCTGCAGGAAGGACCAGCGCAGTGGTCTGGGAGCCGGCAACGCGCAGAGCGCAGGAGACGAGCTGAGCCCAGGTCCGCTGAGCCGAGGTTTTAGCCCCAGGGCGGCAGGGCCAGCAGCCGGCTGGAGGAACCCCAGAACACCAGGAACTGTGGAGATTCCAGAATTATCAACATGGACTTGCCTAGGACAAAGTAAGAGGTTAGTGTCCTATGGACTTTGGGACCTGTATTTGGGGAATGCGTCAGCTCCCTCCCCTGGGGGCTAGAAGCCACTGAGGAGACACGCCATTTTGTAGTTTTCAGAGGCATTTCCGGCTCCCAGCCTACAAATCGTGGGGAGATCCAGCGATCAGTCTTGGGAGGTAATCGTTCTTGCTTTAACCTCCCTGGATCTGGATTGTGATCTAGGGTGGAAGTTGTGGGTGGGTTTACAGCTTGCCAGAAACGGAAGTTGCCCCCCCACACGTTCGGGACGAAAATTCCTCTAGCTGGCCTTAAAGCCATAGTGTGGCAACAAGCCCAAAAGTCAAGCAATTAAGTGGCAACATGCCAAGGCAAAGGAAACAGAAAAAATGCAACCCTAGACTCCTATTTTGGGGGCATAGAGCGGGAAAAGGACTGTGAGGTCAGAAGTCCTGCTCCAAAAGCCCCAGGGGAAAACATGAGCGGGTTGCAGGCCATAGAGGACCTTAAGAAGGACTTTAAAAATCAAATAAGAGAAGTGGAGGAAAAATTGGGAAGAGAAGTGAGAAGGATGCAGGAAAAGTATGAAATGAGGGTCAACAGCCTGACTGAGGAAAACAACACCTTAAAAAAAAGACTAACTCAAATGGCAAAGGAGGCCCAAAAGGGCACTGAGGAGAAGAATGCCTTAAAAAGTCGAATTTGCCAGATGGAAAAAGAATCTCAAAAGTTCACTGAGGAGATTCATTCCTTCAGAGTTAGACTGGAGCAAATGGAAGCTAGTGACTTTATGAGAAATCAAGATGCTGTTAAGCAGATCCAAACAAATGAAAGATTAGAAGGCAATGTGAAATATCTCATGGGAAAAACCACTGACCTGGAAAATAGATCCAGGAGAGACAATTTTAAAAATTATTGGACTACCTGAAAGCCATGATCAAGGAAAGAACCTAGAAATCACCCTTCAAGAAATTCTCAAGGAAAACTGCCCTGATGTTTTAGATCCAGAGGGCAAAATAGAGGTTGAAAGAATCCACCGATCACCTCCTGAAAAAGATCCCAAAAAAAAATTATTGTATTCATAGCCTAGCCTAGTATCCTATATAACTCCTTGATGACTTTTATTGATTATTAAATGAGATCTAATTGTTTTGTGGTTTTTTTTATGCTTCTACCTCCTAAACACACACAGTATCAGGATAGTTCCTAATAGTATTCACTCTATGAAGAATTTTTTTAATGGAATCTTCCTTACTTTCAGAATATGGGTGCTGAGTTTATAGAAGAGCCACTTCACTGTGTTTCACCCAGGAAAAAAGAGCACTGAAACTGGAGTCAGGATATTTGTGTTCAAGTCCCAGCTCTGCTTTAAAAAAAAAAAAACTGTAATGACCAGGTTATGTCATTTAACCTCTAAGGACTTCAGTTTCATTTTAATAAAATTAAATCTTTGCATTAAGTGCTACATAAGGCTGCTATGGGAAAAGGACTTTTTAAACTTTTTATTAGGCCCCAGGACTGAGCCCTCACAGAACAGGTTTTATATTTGGGCAATCTCTCAATACTGACTCAAATAATGGCGAAGCTGCTGCATGTATGGTTTGTTACTCCTGCCCCAGGAACATTCACATCAACAACAGATGTTACAGTGGACAAAGTGCTGGACTTGGAATCTGGAAGACCTGAGTTTTAATTTTGCTTTAGACAATTACCTAGCTATGTGACCCTGAGAAAGTCAATTAACCTTTTTCAGTCATAGCTTCCTCATCTGTTAAACAAAGAAAATAATAGCACCCCCCTCCTAGAGTTGTTGTGAGGATCAAATTACATAACATGTAAATTGCTTTGCCAACCTTAAAGCAATATATAAAGGCTAACTACCATTAATATCTATTGTATATGGATTCAACCCACTTCTAGTTCTGCCCAAGGGTATTCAGTTAATCTGAAAGCATTAAGCTAACAAGACATAAAATTTAGACCAAGATTATCAAAATGCATACAAACAATAGAAGAGACTAATATTGCAGCCCTTTTGGTGGAGCAATATAGTCCTTTTTCAAGTGAGCACCAATTCCTGCCCTCATCCTTCCCCCACTCCTACCCTCCCCCACAAAAAAGGAAAGCAAATAATACTCTCAACATGGTAGGTAATGTCTCACCACTTAAGTAGAGAGCCTTCATGAAGTACATTAGTGTCATCTCACCATTTTTTCCCTGACTCCAACATCTATGTGCCCAGACGTCTAATCTTCAAGTTTTCTGTTGCTCTTTGGTGCTGTCCATGGTACCAATGTAATTATTGCAGCTACCAGAGCTACAGACTTCGTTCAGGTATTTCCCACAACTTAACTGGAAACATTCTCACATTGCCCAGTTACCTTTGCATTCCTAATGTCTAGAACCCTAAAAGATTTGTCTGTATTCCTTCTCTCCTCTTCTCACAGAAGCACTTTTTTCTTATCCTTTGTGCATGCATTAGGGCAAAGGGCTCTGTGGGGCCCCCCTGTTAGAAAAGCTTTGGTTCTTTTCCAACTAACACAAGCAAGAAGGGAGGGCTTGGCCTAATTCCTCTGTTTGGAAGAAGAGGCCATCTCCTTTGCTCATTCAACTTAAAGCACTATAGAAACATGAGCTATTAATATAATCATCCCACAGGGAACATTTCTAGCCTGGAGCTAGTGATATTCCAGTGATTATAACAGTATTCATCAGGAAGGGGGTACTGGAGCCACTGGCTCAGGTGAGACTATCTCTGGAACACAGTTGGTCCAAAATAAATTTTTTATATCTTGAGCAAAATTTGAAACCCTCCCCCACCCTACAAATGAAATCAGGAATACACTGTCTTCATTTAAATTTAAAGGTAGAATAGCATAAACAGAGATTTCTAGCTGGAAGGAAACTTAGAAATCATGTAATGTACATACTTCATTTTATGGACAAAGAAATTGTAAATCCAGACAGGCTAAATGACTTAGCACACAAATAGTTAAGTAGGCCAAGTACAATTGGAGCACAAGTCCCTTGATCTAATACTTTTCACTATGCCACATTGACCCAGAAGAAAAAATAAAATGTATAGCTCACTCTTAAAAGTCCTTTAAGCTTTATAAAGTACTTTGTTCATGACAGTCTTGTGAGGAAGGTAGTACAAATACCATAGTTATTTATATATAGATAAAACAGATAATGCAATAGCGATTATAACATAACTTTTCTTCTTTAATGGCTTCAATCATTCATTACATCATCACCATTAATGCACTTTACAGTATATTGAATGGAAAGCAAAACTTGGATTTGACGGTGAATCTTGTGGCATAGATCATGTTGAATAATTCTTTATTACTTTCCATTTTCTAAAGCTCCTTTTCACACAATGTAACAGTAATAGGCAAATTTTAAGCATACATACACACAACCACATATACACAACTGGACATAAATACAACCATACACACACAACTCCTCACAAACCACACACACACACACACACACACACACACATTCCAATAATTATTTAATGCTGTTGTTAAATTTGGACAGGAGCCACAAAGCTGGTAAAGATCATAAGTTGTTTCTGATTTTAGGAATACAGTAAATTTTGCTCCTGATTGAAGCTCTTTGCAGCTGACCAAAGTCCTTGCTATATACCTCATAGATGAGTTGTGTGTGGTTCATTTTAATTCAGCCTTTTTAATTTTGAGTGTAGTACTAGAAAAGAAGTAAAGATCCACGTTTGTTTGGTTTTTTTGCAAAGTTTTTTGATTTATGTTGGCTGTGAGGAAAAGGAATATTTCTTTTACATGTACACAAGAGTAATTGTTAGTTAACATAAATCTAACTTTCATTTCTTGGTGACATTTCTTTTATTGTTTATTTTTACTTAAAAGTTATAATCATTCCAGATTCTGCAAAAAAAAAATTAGAGAAAATGAGAGACCTTCAGTTAATAAACTACACCTTGGTATAATATACTCAAAATTCCTTATAATTCATCTAATATTTTGAGGTGCATTTATGAATTACAATTATTGGCCAACAGAGAATGGAATAGTGGAAGAGGAATATCTCATTTAGAGTCTTTGGTCCCAGATTCAAATTCAGCCTCTGACACATACTATCTTTGTGATCTTGGGCAAGTCATTTATCCTCTGGGCCTAAGTTCCCTCATTTGTAAGAATGAGAGAGTTGGACCAGATAACCGCTCAAGTCACTTCCAACTCTTGATCTACTACTCTATAGTCCTATAAATTGTGTCAGGATGGTTCAGAATTTAATACTAAATAATAATCAGAAAACCTGAAAGTCTGTTCCAAATGAAGATCACATAAAAACAAAGGATTTAGTTAGAAATTTTAAAGAGCAAAGAAATAAGGTATATTTAATGGAAAGACTTTGGATCATAAAAATCTTGTCTGGAATTGCTGACATATTTGCAGTAATATTATTCAATACTTTAAAAGTTTCTATGTGGTGCTGTGTATGTATGTAAATGATCTTACTTTAGAACACCAGCATGTTTTTGAATGACCTTTAAGATATATCTGTAATGTGTTCATTAACATTTCCCAAGAAGCTGATGGAACCTGAAAATAATATGAAAAATCTTTATACTATTCTGAATAAAAGCAATAGCCACATTATTTAAAAAAGCCTGCATTTATACCTTTTTGGTGGAAACTGTGTGCTGCACATGGCCTACATCTGACAAACTCATTTTCTTAAAGAATGCTTGACTTTTTGCTTTATTTTATGTTCTCTATATTTGCCGCACAGTCATAGCCTGGATTGGTGTTTTACATTGTTTTAGATCATTTCTCCCAAATAATAATGGCTATGTCACAGAACCACAGAATTTGAGTTGGAAGGGCCTTTAGTGGTCTTCTAGTTCAATCCATGTATGAATGAATCTCCACTCAAGCACACCTAATATTTGGTTATCCTGCTTCTGCTTGAAGACCTCCAAGGAGGGAGACCTATCCACCTCTCAAGGCATCCATTTCTACTTTTTCACAGTTCTACTTGTTGGGATTTTTCCCCTTTGACATCAAGCCAACATTTGCCTCTTTGCAACTTCTACCCAATTTACTGTTCTTTAGGGCCAAACAGAACAAGTTTAATCCCTCTTCTATGTGAAAGCTTTTCAAATAATTAAACACAGCCATGTGTTCCTTTTCAAGCTCCTTTTCTCCAAGTTAAATATCCCCAAGATTCCTCAATCAGTCTTAATGAGATCAAGATCTTTTACCATCATGGTCATCTTTCCCTGAACACTCTCCAGCTTATTATTATCAAAGAAGAAACTGTAAAGTCAATTCACTACCAGCCAGTCTCATCATAGGCACAAATGAAGCTTAAAGAAACATTCCCATCAATAACAATGATGCACCAAATTATTTGCCTCATTTGCTCTGGGAAGGCAATATCAGGGATGCAGTTGAATTACAGTGAGAAATATTTTGCTTTCTTAATTTCAGACATTTTCAGCTCAAACTTTGTTGCCCAGAAAACCAATAATCTCAGTAGTGCATCAGAAAGCCAAGAGTTTGAATACAGATTATGATCCCTACCATCTCTTTGACCTTGGGAAAGTCACAAGCTCACTGTGACTCGGTTTTCTTATGTATACAAGAATATTGGTTTAGATGACCCTTAAGGAAACTTCCAGCTTTAAATCATATGGTCTCAATCCTGCAAATCCAATAACAATCAAGAAAATTAGTTTATAAAGCCAATATTATGCTTTGAAATCATGTTTTTCTTTTTTTTTCTTTTTTTTTATTAAGCAATTGGGGTTAAGTAACTTGCTCAAGGTTACACGGCTAGTCATTTGATTTATGCGTGGGCGCTCATTTTCTGAGGCCGGATCTGATCTCGGGTCATCCAAACTCCGAGGCCGGCGCTCTTACTCACTGCGCCACCTAGCCGCCCCTTTAGGGCAATTGGGGTTAAGTAACTTGCCCAAGGTGACACGGCTAGGTTTTTGTTTGTGCGGATTAGGTGTCGGAGGCCAGCTCCGAACTCAGGTCCTTCTGATTCCAGGGCCGGCGCTCTATTCACTGCGCCACCTAGCCGCCCCGAAATCATGTTTTTCAATGTTGTGTTAAGATTATGAATTCTATAACATTTTTAAAAAAGCTTCTAGCATTTGGTTCTTCCACTTTATTACTAGAATATCAAGTGATTTTTTTGAACATAAAACTGAATAGTCTACAAAGTACATTTGAGAACTTCCTACTACTTTTTGCCTTTCTAATATAATTGATTGTTGTATTTTGTCATTGGTAAAGTGTCCTTCATTCTTTCCTCATGCCCTTCAATTCAAAGACAGTCATACAGTGATTCAATGAATTTGTGTAATCCTTTATGCATGGGTGCAGGCTTTTTCTGTCTCAGTATCCTTTAAGGGAGGATTTGAAAGGATATTGTTTTGTTTGTCAAAGAAAATGCTGGGAAACCAAAATTAATACTTTATTTTATTTTCCATACATTAGCCAAACTCCAGGGATTTAATACTTACAATTGAAAGTCACTCAATAAGCCAATAGTTCAGAACGGTACTCATCATAAGACATTTCTTTGATACAGGTATCATACATGGTCAGTACCATGTCCTATTATAAAATATCTAACTTGATAATTTGTATGTTTTGTTTTTGTTTTTTAGGAAAATGATCTGTTAAGATTACAGAAATATTAGGGTTTTGATCTCTCTCTCTTTTTTTTTACTTGTGGTCTTCTGGACCTTAATTAAGTTGTTATTTTCAACTATTGAATATTTAAAGGTTTTTTTAAAGATATTTTGGTGCTTTATGACTTACAAGTGGCATTTCTGCAGTGTTTATTAGTCTTCAAGTATTCATACTGTTAATAAACTGGTTTTCACCTCTTTAGTTAACCCTTGCTTCAATACACTTCAACAGCAAATAAGTACTTTCTGAATACACAACACTATGGGATATAAAGATGAAGGTGAGATAATCTCTAAATCCAATGAGTTTACTTTCTACTAGGAGGCATATGATATACACACAGATAAGTAAATACATGGCAATATAAGGAAGAAGAGATCAAAAAGAAACAGGGGAGAGTATCAAGGAAGACAATCTGGAAAAGATAGGACTTAAGCTGAGCCTTGAAAGAAGACAAGGATTCTGAGAAATGGTGATGAGGATAGAGTACATCCCAGGCATAAGGGATAGATATATATATGTATGTATGTATGTATGTATGTATGTATGTATGCATTATGTATGTGTGTATGTGTATTTATGTATGTATATATACACACATATGCATGTATGTGTATGTTTCTGTGTATGTATGTTGTGTTGAGTGGCATGTTGAATTCAGGCAAAGATAAATTGAGTCCAGTTTGACTGGAAAGTATAATGAGTAAAGAAAAAAGAAAGTATGGAATAAGGCTAGAAAGATTGCTTTTGTATGTGGTAGGAATTTAATAAATGTTTGTAGAATCAACTTGAATTGGAACCAGATCACAGGAATCCCTAAAATAGGAGGCTGAGTAGCTTGTACTTATTCCTAGAGGCCATAAATACTCAGTACTGCTATAATCCAAATACTGATTCCTCATTAAGCTTATTTTTTTCTTCTATTTTGCTCTAGGAAATTGATATTTCAAATCCAGTGTGGATATGCAGTTATGTGAAAAGGGGTAGGGGGAAGGTAGGCAGGTTACTATTTTTTGTTGTTGTTTCTCTTATACTTTTAATAATTAGATTATTGGATTCTGAGTCAGGGGATCTGAGTGCAAAAATTGGACTCTGCTACTTACAGCCTCTATGACCGTGGGCAGATCAGTTTACATCTCTGGTCTTATTTTCCTCATCTACAAAAGGAGACAGTTGGTCTAACTGATCTTCAAATTCCTGTCCAGTTCTAAATCCTTAAATTAATCCAAGGATACAAAGTAAAATGACTTTAAGTGACAATTTTCTACCCCGATTTAGTGCTTCCTCCTCTTGGCTCTCAGAAATCTGTGAAGAGAGAAATCATTCATCACCGGGCAGACAAAATTAGGTATTTTGATTTACCTCCACTGGTTTTGCTGCCAATAGTGGTGGGGAACAATCAGTGGCACGTAATAGGTGGTAGATTGAACATTTAAAATATTGCTTGGCTTTTTAATTATCTGGCATCCATCAATGGTTGGTCCTTGAAGCTAAGGGTCAATACTTGTGCAGATGGAAATTATAAATAATTTTCTCCTTTAACAAAGGCAATACACTAGATTCACTGACAGATACATGGTCAGTACCTACTGTAGTCTGCTGAACTCTGCATTTTTTTCTTTCCACACATAAAATATATCACAACAAAGTGTGATTTATGAAGGGCTTTTGTAAATTTGAAGAACTGTCACGTGGAAGACAGATTGAAGTTTCGCTGCTTGACCCCAGAGGGTAGAACTAGGAATAATAGGTGAAAGTCACAGGGAGACAGATTTCAGCTTAAGGCAAAGAAAAAAATCACAATTAAAACTTTCTAGAAATGGAATGAGTTGCCTCATACTAGAATGAGTTTCCCATCAATGGAAATGTTCGAGGAGAGACTGGGTGACTTTTTCAGAGGCTTTATAAAAGGGTGTTTGTTTTCAGTAGAGGGGACCTTTAACATCTTTCCTACTATAAGACTCTGACCTTCCAGGCTCCAGGTGTTTCATTTGCAAAATAAAAATCACCCCTTACCTGGCAGAAGACAAGGGACTAGAATAGATGAACTCTCCTGGTCTCTTAGCGCTAAGACCTAGGAGTCTAGGATTCTTGTCACCTTATTTGTATTGCTTAGCCTTCTGTTGACAAAGTAAATTCTTGAGAAAACCTGTAGGGCTTCAGTGCTGCCTGCCCACAAAGGTCTAGAATTATCCATTAGAGGCTTTGAGTTTTGACCGTACCTAATCCATGTAATCTAAATCTACATGTGCTTAAGAGTTGCATTAAGATATATGCATTTTAAAGAATTCATATTAAAAGACCTCCCTGGCTGCATTTTACACCCTGGTCAGCTGTCTCCCTTTTCTGCCCTAGTATTCACTCTGCAAAGGCATTGTTCAACAGTCACAGTAAGGGGAGAATCCACTCATAGACTCTGTTTCCTCTCTACATACAGCATTTTAACATCATTGAAAAAAAAATTTCCTTATCCATTTTCCTATGTCGCAGAATTATAAAATTCAGAGTTGGGAGGGACCTTAAGAGATCACTTAATTCAGTTCTCCTTCACATTCTGCAGATGAGACAACTGATTATTTATATAATCAGTAACTTGTACCGTGATGATATTAATATTATAACTTTATATAGTACTTCTTATATAGTAGCTCTCTTATGCTCAAAATAACCCTCTGGGATAGCTATTTTAAATATTGTTTGCATTTTATAGATGAAGACAGGTTTTGAAAGAGGTCTTTCCTCTTCCATAGCCAGTACCCATTCCATACCACTTTTCTGTCAGGGGTCAGAGGATGGGGATGCCCTGATTCGGAAATAACAATAATTATTTTACATAATTAGTTGACTGCATTACCCAATTTGTTTCTCACAGTAATCCTGTGGAATAGGTAAGATTAAGTATTATTAGCTCTATTTTACAGATAAGGAAAGTGAGGCTTAGAAATATAGAGACATATTGAACTCAGGTTCTTTGAACCAAATCTCTAGCCTCAGATCTGGCAATATACAAATGAGATCATCTGCCCCTTCTTTTCCAAGTTCCTAATCTAGTCCCCCTACCTCTCTAGCCATCCTAAATTCATACCATATGAGGACTGGTTTAAAGGAAAAAGTCATGTTTAGCCTGGAGAAGGAGAAGACTCAGAGGGGACATGGTAGCTTGATTGCTCTGTTCAAGTTTGTGAAAGGCTCTCTGATGGAAAAGCGATTGCACTTGTTATGTTTGGCACCAGAGAGTAGAGCAAGGAACAATGAGTATAAGTCACAGAAAAGTAAATTTAGGTTTTATGACAAGAAAAACTTCCCAACAGAGCTGCCCCAAAGTGGATTGGTCTGCCTCAACAGAGGATGGGCTCCCTATCCTTGGAGGTCTTTCAAGTAGATTCCAGGGTAATTTATCAGGTATGCTAGAGTAAAGATTCCTTTCATGGCTGGGTTGGATTAGATGGCCACCAAGGTCCTTTTCAACTCTCAAATTCTGTGATTATTATTATTATTATTATTATTATATCCTGCTTTATGTCTCCCTCCTCCTCCTCTACCCCTTCTCCTTCTAGTTTTTGGTGCCACGTCCAAACAGGCCAGCAGGTAGAAGATGCAGTCAGCTTTTCTAGGGTGTTCTTGGGAAGCCTAAAAGAAAGGGGTTTTTTCTTTTGTTTGTTTGTTTTTTGGTTTTGGGGGTTTTGTTTTGGTTTGGTTTGGTTTGGTTTGGTTTTTTGTGACAAATCCCAGGGAAGAAATCAGGGCTGCCAGGGTTGTCAGAGAAAAGCAAATGGAAAGGAATTTAGAGCCCTCTGCTGGTTGAATCCCAAATTGCAGCTACCTAGCTTCTGGCTAGAAAAAACACCTTCAATGTTCTGTGATGTTGAAATGGTTAGTTGGGGTAGTAGCTATTATCACTGACCATAATGATGAAAATAATATCCACCACCCACATCTGTATATGTTGCAACTTTATAGGCTGCAAAATGCATCCACAAATACTGTCACATGATTCTTAAAACAGCTCAAAAGTGGGTAAAACAAGGTGCTCACAGGATTCCTTCGGCGAGTCTCTTAACATGCCTAGATCTCAGTTTCCTTATCTGTAAAATGAAACGGTTGGAATAGGAAGCCTTGAAGGTCCCTTATAGCTCTGGACTTTACAGTCCTATGATCTACTCCTTATTGTACACAGGGAAAAATCATGTTCCGGATTTGGATACCAATGACCTGGCTTCCAATGCTGGCTCTGCTATTTACTAGGAGACTTTGCTCAGATTGCTTCATTTCTCTTGGCCTCACTTCATCCCTTGTAAAAGAAAAGGGGTTGGGCCAGAAACTCCGTATGCTGTCTTCTGGTACTATATCGACAACCCTACAATCCTCATTTACAGATGAATAGGACCTCGGAGGTCTTCCAGTTGAACTCCGTCATTTTACTGTAGATGGAAAATCTAAAGCCCAGCAAGGTGAATCCCAAGTATAAGAGGAGTGAGTACGTGGCCAGAGAGGTAGAAGGGACCTCAGGTTTCCTTAAGTCAAGCTCTCTTATTTTACAGATGAGAAAAATGAAGCTGAGAAAGGGAGTATGACTTCCTCAAAGTCAAGTTAGTGACAGAGTTGGAATCTGTCCCCAGGCTGCTGATTTTCAGGCTTATGTCTTTTTTTGTTTGTTTAAATATACATATATGTATATATTTTAAGAATTACTCTCACGTTCAGTAGCTTTGATTCTTTCCACTGCTATATGTTGCTGTAATTAATCTGAGCTGTTTTAAATTCTTTCTCTCTCTCTCTCTCTCTCTGTCTCTCTCATACACACACACACACACACACACACACACACACACACACACACACACACAGGCATGCATACATATCCCCATAGCAACCCCAGACAAGGACTGTCAAATGGTCCAAAGAGCAGAGCACAAGGGTCATCATGTTCATTTTGTTCTTGTCCATATGCTCAGACTCTTAGCACCTCTGTGAAGGACACCATGCCTCATCATGGATCATTTTCCTTGAAAATTAAATCTGGTTTGAGAATTCTGCCCTGACCCCTAAGGGAAGACCAAACCTTCCTGCCTGTAGTGGATGAAGTCAGGGTACTCTGGTACCAGGGGAGCCACAGCCTGTAGAAAGAATGTGACCACGTTCATTCTCAGTTCTCTGCAGCTGCCTTTCAACTTTCTGGGAAGCAGGCTTCAAAGGGCTTGTTTTGGTTGTACCTGTTTTGTTTTTTTCGCCTGCTTTCATTTTTCCCATTTTGTTTTTAACTTCAAGGTTGTTTGTGCCAAGTGGGGAAATAGAGCTATAAACATCGCCCTCCCTTTGCTTCTCTCCTCCTCCCTCCCTGAGGCTTCAGAGGCTGGGAGTCATTGCAGCAACCACTGGCAATACTTACACAGGGAAAGTCTATTAGAAGAACAAATCGACTCTTGGCACTCAGGACTGGGGAGCTGAGCTTGGCAATGAAGATGATGATAAGAATGACAACTCCCATCTCTGTGATGTGTTTAGTTTTACAGAGTGCATTTTTCACAACAGCCCTGTGAAGTGGTTAGTAAAAATATTCTTATCCCCACTTTGCTGATGAGAAAAATGAGGTTTACAAAGTTTAAAAGACTTGTTTAAGGTAACACAGCCACTAAATGGCAGAGCTGGAACTCCAGTTAAGGTCTCTTGATTTCAGTCTCTTGAGGTTTCCTGAGTTCAGCACTCTGCTATATACTGGGTATCCTCTCTTGTAGATATGATGGATGGAAAGGCCAACCCAACAAGATCAATGAAGTAGCCTCCTATTAAGTATGATGTGATGGATATGAGGAAGGGCACCTTGACTGGCCCTTAATAATCACCTACTATGTGCCAGGCACTAGGGAAAGTAAAAACTCAGAATTTGTCTTTATGGATTTCACTATTTAAGAGGGTGCAAACAACTATGTACAAAATACACACACACACACACACACACACACACACGATAAATTGGAGATCATATGACCAGAAAGGCGTTAAGGTTAAGGAGGATTGGGAAAGGTTTCTTGCAGAAGGGAAGATTTTAATTGATATTTCAAGAAAGCCAGGTAAAGATGACTTGAAGAAGGAGAACACTTCAGGAATGGGGAGTGGCCAGGGAAAATCACTGATAGTATTTCATTTGCTCAACAAATATTGAGAGAGGCAACATGGCATAGTGGAGAGAGAATGGGCCTCCAAGCCAGGAAACCCTCGGTTCAAGTCTTGTCTCTGATCCATGCTGGCTGTGTGACTGGGCAAGTTCTGACCTCTCAGTGGTCTTCTAGGAAATTCTCTGGGGCAATAAGTTCCAGAGAAGGTGCTGATGTACATTGGCAAGGGAACTTCCTCACTGGGAGTTCTCTTTACCAGTAAAATCATAGCTCCAGTCCCTATCCCTATCCAGCAAACATTGAATAAGCACTTACTATGTTGTATATTTATTACTACTACTACTATTACAACTACTCTGATGGGTCCTAGGAGAGGTAGAAACATAAATAAGACATGGTCCCTATATTTTAAAAGTTTATAACCTAATAGGGAAACTTACAGTTCACAGAATTTTGCTTGAAATTCCACCATTAGAAAGTCATTCCTTTCTATCCATTAATTTTAAAGTGAAAATACCCCTGAAAGGAGTAATGTATGAGTTAATAAGCAAGCTTCTTTAAGTGACAGAAAATTTTTAGATAGTCTAGTAGACTTGGGCCCTGTTGTATTCAATTTATCATGCACACTCTGATTTCCTTACTACTTCCCTGCTCCTTTCTACCCATCTGAATTCTGTTTCCTTCAAAGCCCAATTTAAGTCCTTCCTCATTTAGGAAGTCTTTCTTTGCCTTCCTAATTCAGTTACGTCTTTCCTTTGAACTCCTATAGTATGTGTGGCCTATATAATTATAGGAACATAGAAATATGAGATTTGATGCAAGAGGATGCCTTAAAGATGATCTAATCCAAGCCTTTCCTCAATTTACAGGTGGAGCTACTGGTAGCATAAGAGACTGAGTACTGAATTTAGAGTCAGAAAGACCTGACCTCAAATCCTGCCTCAGAGACATACTAGCTGTAGGATCTGGGAAAATCATTGAACTTCCCTCACCCTATTTCGTCCTCTATCCAACGGGCTAATAATCCCATCTGCCTCATAGGGCTGGTGTGAGAATCAGATAAAATAACATGTGCAAAGCATCTTAAAGCACATTATAAATGCCAGTTGTTCCTCTTATTCCTGAGGCCCACAAAGATGAAGTAGCTTTCTCATGATTACACAAATAGGAAGAAGCAAAGTCAGGATGTGAATGTAAAGAGAAGAGTGTCCATGCATGGGGACCAAGATGCAGAAGGGCCTTTCAACTATACCATATATGAGGACCAGTGACAAGAGTGGGAAATGTCTAGCCCGGAGAAGAGAAGACTTGGCAAAGAACACAATAAGTGTCTTCAGTTATTGGAAGGGCTGCTGGGGGTGGGGGTGGGGAGAAGCTTTAGACTTGTTCTGCTCAGCCTAGAGGGGCAGAACGAAAAGCATACATGGAAGTTGCTTTAGGTTTTAAGATTTATCTCAGATTTAGGTTCTATGTAGGGAAAAACTCCTTAACAACTGGAGTTTCCAAAGGTACAATGGAGTACTTCTAGTGATCGTGGGTTTCCTCTTTCTAAAGGTCTTCGAGTTGGCTGATAACTTCCTGGTGGGGTTGTAGTGGGCGTTTTTGTTTAGGGAAAGTTAGTCTAGATATCTTTTGAGGCCCCTTCCAACTCTGAGACTCTAATTCCAAATCCAAGAGTCTTTCAACACCATGATGTATCCCTTGTTTGACCCTTATTGCGTACCATCTTGCATTGTGGGTTATCTTTTTATGTGCACATGTCTTGTCTTCCCTACTTTCCTGACTTTAAGCTCCTTGTAGGGCTGGTTTGTATCAGTATCTTTGAATCTTTGAATCTCCCTCAGTGCCTTTTATAAATTAGGTGATCAATAAATATTGGGTGGTTAGTTGACTGTAGAAGAGATGGAAAATATCTCAGGAGACAGTATCTCCTCTCTTTGGGACTATAAATGAAGTATATTTCAGGCTGCCTTAAAATCTAAGCAAAAGGCACAACTTCCCAAGTCCTGCCAGTTAGCATCAAGAGGTCTACTCTGAGGTCCTATGGTTGTTTAGACTGGAGCCCTGCCCCCTCTTTCCCAAAGCCTCCTGTTCCATTGCTTTGGAATATATCTCTGCTCCTCTCTGCAGGGAAAACAACTTCATCAAGGATTTTCCCCAGCTGGCTGATGGGCTGATGGTGATCCCACTGCCTGTGGAGGAGCAATGCCGAGGTGTACTTTCAGA
This sequence comes from Gymnobelideus leadbeateri, assembly GCA_011680675.1. Lineage (NCBI taxonomy): Eukaryota > Metazoa > Chordata > Mammalia > Diprotodontia > Petauridae > Gymnobelideus > Gymnobelideus leadbeateri. Next base: position 18,432 of record WOXC01009657.1, read on the forward strand.
GCCTCTTCCAGATCTCCAGATGCTCACTGGTAAGACTCAATGTCTCTTCCCCTCATCTTCCCTTCATATGGTCCCTTCTTTCTCTTCTCAGCCAGTCCTGAGCCTGCTCATTCAGTGATGCCTCTTTCTTTGGGTTACATGGGCAGAAAGTCTGAGGAAGCTCCAATCCCTAGATATAGTGTCATCCTTGACATAGGGAGAGAAAGCAAATGAAATCCAACTCATATTCCTATAGCCCATCAGAGTTTAGAAAGCAAATTCCTCATAACAACTCTGTAAAATATATACAGTATAAATATCAACCCCAGTTTTTAAATAAGAAACGGCATTCAGAAAAGGGAAGTGACTTGCTTTGTCTCACACAGCTACTAAATGTCATATCCAGGGATTCTTTACTCAGCACTCCTCACTTTGATTCCAGTGCTTTTGCCTACCTTAAAGGCCTCTGAAACACTGCAAGTAGCTTTGACTTCACGTGAAAGTTTGCTTCAGAGCCTGGATCATGGATTTAGAGACATTAGACATCATCTGGTTTAAATTCCTCATTTTTGCAGATGAGGAAATTAAGGCACACAGAGAATAAGTAACCTGTCCAAGAATTCACAGGTGAGAAGTGTCAAAGGTAGGATTCATAACCAGGTTCTCTTAATTCATATCCAGTATTCTTTTCCCTTCACCATTTTGCTGGATTCTGGCATCAGAATCTAAAAAGTTTTCAATTTCCAGTCTATTTCTTTATTAATGTCTTTGTTAGAACTTTCAGTGTAAAAATAAATGATCAAAAAATCCATCATGGAGTAGGATTTGTATATACTTTAAATGTATTTTACTTCCCCAGAAAACAGTTCTATCTCTTTTCCCTTCTTCTTTGTTCCTGCCAAGTTTCCCCACTTCCCCCCTATTATATTGCTTCCTCTCACTTAAAGTTCATTCTTTCCACATTGCCCTTTGTCTCTATGCTACTAATAGCTAGGCCTTGTACAACATGGAAGCCAGGAGCTCCACTGAATATTCCAATGTGAGCATCTACCACTGCCCATCATGATACCTCTTAGAAACTATACATCACTCCCGCCGCCATCTCTTTCCGAAATTCACTGCCAGACTCCATGAAAAGGCAGCATCTCTTCTGTAGATGGTTCATTATGAAGTGAGTTTTCTAAGTCCCACCTGCCTGCATTTCCCTTTCTTTGGATAGCATTCTACCTCCAAGATTGGCATGCCTGCTAATGCCCCAGTGGGTTTAAAGAAAGCATATTCACACTCATATCTATCATTTCTCTATCCCTTCCTGCAGTAGGTTCAAATGCCCTTGAAATATCTGTCTGCCTTCTGAGTTTCAGTAGGATGCCTACATTCTACTCAGAGTGTTTCTGATTCCTGAAGATGGTTCCCTGCTGCTCACTGTGCTTCCAGAATATGTTTCTGACCTCTTACTTATTCCCAGGAGTATCTGCTCTGCAGACACCAAAGTAGCCAAGAAGGACAAATAAAAGCAGAAGTGTATGGGAGAAGTGTGAGAGAGAATGTAACAACAGAAATGGAATTTTATTAGGATGGACTTCAATATATGGACAACAATAAATAGGAGGCCTATGTCCATCAATACAAATCACAACCTGTTTATGTGAAATCTTAGAGAGCTGCCTGAGGCTAAAAAAAAAGGTAAATGACTTGCCCAGGGTCACACAGATAGTGAATTTCAGAACCAGAATTTGAACCAGATCTCCTTGACTTAAAGTACAACACTCTACATATTACAGCATGCTGCTTCTCCCTAATTATTTCTAATGGGTTCTAATAGGGGAATTGTATATTTGCTTTATGACATAAGCAATTGGTATATACATTTTTTGGTACTGAAAGGCTGTTAAGGTTAAAAAGAAGTTGATCATAATGGACCATTTTGTTTGTTCATTTGTTTTTTGTTTTTTTTTTTTAACCACAATAATATCTAAGAAGAAATAAACCGATTTAATGATATATTCATTTTAATCTCGGTATCAAGTAGATTTAAAATTCCAGGTCATCAGGGAACTAGGAGGGAACAGATAATATGCCTTGTTCTCACCATGTGTCAGGAAATAATAGTGATAATCCTTTTTTGATTATTTTACTATTATTATTTTTTGTTATTTTGATTATGATTATTATGAATCAAAAAATCCATAATTTCATCGGATTGCAGATTGCAATCCCTCTAAAACTCAATAGATAATCTTTTTGAGTTGTTATGGTGGCCAAACGTCTGGAGATGAGAAAGGTACCACGCTAGAAAACAGACTGTCTGTTGTGTGTCTCCAAAGCCAACGTGAAGGCTTTACAGCTTTGTACTACCTGCCAGAGTCTATACAACACAGGCGGTGTCTTTTAGAACCCAGTGTCATCTCTGTGGCATAAGTAGTTGTTGGAAGAAGACTTTGGTATAGGAATAATGATTGCCTATACCATGACACTTTTACATTTGCAATACACTTCAGCATTCTTTATTTCATTTGTTCCTCAATGCCCTTCCCCTTACACCCCAAATGAGGCAGTCAGGTGGCTGTCTCATTGGGTTCTGTACAAGTTAAAAGATTTGACAAAATATCACACAGAGCTAGACTTTTCTCTAGTCAACTGTGTGATGCTGGATAAGTCATTTCACTTCTCCATGTCTCAACTTCATCACCTACAAAATGAGGTCAGACTTAGTGACTTCCAAAGGCTCTACCAGCCTATATTCTAATAACCTGTACTCTAGGATTCTTGCCAGCTCTAGCACTCCATCTTTTCAGGCTTCTTCTAAATTTTAAATTCTATGTTTTAAGGTCCCTTTCATTTCTGGCAATATGTGTTTTAAGTTCCCTTCAAAATTAAGCATTTTCTGTTCTAAAGTCTCTTCCAACTCTAGGATCTAAGTTCCCTGTGATTAAAACCTATGCATGTATGACTGATACATTTTTCTAATTCTGTGGTCTTTTGCTTTCCTCACACAGGGGACATCCGATATGATGAGGCAATGGGCTACCCCATGGTCCAGCAGTGGCGGGTCCGTAGTAACCTCTACCGTGTGAAACTCAGTACCATCACCCTCTCTGCAGGTGAGGGCCTTCAGCCTAAGAAGTAGGGAGCAACAAAGAATAGCCATCCTCCTCTAGTCCACATTAGTCCTTGATCTTTTTGATTGAATGAATATCCTGTCTTTCTTTGCTTTATAGTCAAATAAAGCAGTCATTGGAAGAAACACACACACACATACACACACACACACACACACACACACACTCTTTTATCTTTCTGCAAAGAGTAGAAACTCATTGCACTGCTATATCAATATCAATACCAAACCATAGCATGCCATACCATATCATGCCATACCAAACATATCAATGTAACATAACAAGCATTTATTAAATATGTATAATATGTATTATGTAAATATGTGTAATATGTTTTAGACACCGGATGGGATAAAATTTATATATAGGACATGGTAACTACCCTCACAGAGTTTATAGTCTAATTGGAGGATAACACCAATATTGGCAACTAAAATGTGCAATATTACGTGATAAGTTCATTATAGAAATGTAAAATAAATATTATATAATAGATGAGTGAAGCCATTTGAGAAAGTGACATTTGAATTGGGTTTCAAAGGATGAGTATGGATTAAAAAGATAAAGGGGGAATATAATTCCAAGTAGATAGATATAATTTCATATACATATATGAATATGAATATATATATATCTGTAAGTGGGGTGGGGAGATGAGAGTGATGTATGTTCTGAGGGCAAAATAGTCCTCCAGTGTGTTGGGGATAATGAGTACATGAAAGGGAAGAAGATGAGCTTGTAAAAGTAGAGTATCAACTGATTGTGGTGGGCCCTAAATGTCAGGCAGAAGAGTCTGATCTTTACTCACAGGTTTCATTGTATACACTGTATAGTTGAATAGGCAAACAAAGTAGTATATGGGAGCATCTCCCCACACTGTACAGGGGTGGGTACATGTGCCTTCTTGTGATGGGCAACCTTGGGCTATGTATTCCAACCAAGAAAGTTAGTTCAGGCAGTTTAACCAACCAATAGGTCCATCAATTCTCTGAGCTTTTGAGGAGGCAAAAGAAGTGTAAATTCATAGTCTCTAACTGGCTGCACTCCAGTTGGAGAGACAAGGCATACATGTACAAAAGAGGTAACTTTACATGACAAGTTAAAATCATATTGTGATTTCATTGTTCATATAACAAGGGCTCCAGGTCATAGAGAAAAGAGATTAGTGTTACCTAAAGTCTTCTAAATTATCATAGTGGGTCCCCTGAGAATGCCAGGCTAAGTTCTTGCCTTGCCCATTTTCTACACAGGAACTGCTCTTGCAACATTTCTTTCCATTGGAATGTGTTCGACATAGAGTAGAGATTCTTAACCATTTTCATTTCACAGACCCCTTTGTTAGCCTGTTATAGCCTATGAACTCCTCAGGAAAAAAGGCTATTTTAATTAAAGGAAACAACAAATTTCAGTTTGATGTTAATGAAAAGAAAGATGCATTTTTCCCAACAGAGTTCATAAACAGGTAGTCAACAGATCCTAAGTGAAGAACTCCTGATATAGCAAGACATATATCATATTGCCAATAGGTATAAAAGAAAATTAGGTGTTAGAATACTTCAGTGTCCTATCCACGGTTTGGCAGTTTACCTCCCAGTGAACAAATCACCATGTTCCTACTTGCCTTTGTCCATTAGCAAAATGAGATCAGCCATACTTGCTACTATGTTCATAGAATGGATAGCTTCATCCATTGATGGTTGCAAAATATTCTGCCTCACCAGCTGAAAAGTAATGTATTATGAATCAGCATTATTGCTCTTAATTCTTAACACAATCAATAATCTTTTTAACATAGCCATATTAATTACTTAATGATGTGAATTAATTGAAGTGACGTCAGTTGACAGAGAGGGCTTGTGTTAATTAAGTGTCCTTTCCCTATGATGGGTGTTTTCCTTCTCCCTGTATCCCAGCTCTCCCTCAACCTAAGCTTGGAAATTATATTGCTCCATTTCTGCTACAGCCATACAGGCACAACTTGCTTTAATTAATTAATAGTTTGGTCCCTGAAAAAGTGCTGTGTAAATCAAATATTTGTAAATTGAATCCTATGCAAATGCATGAAGGGAGCTTGGTATTTAATGAAAAACTTCAGTGTGGTCTTTTCTATTTATTTCAAGGCTATTTTACTTCAGTGGCATATTACTCTCACTGACAATGACCAAAACCCATCAACACCTTAGTAGATGGTCTTTGTAAGATGCTGTGAGTGAAAAAATTCATTACATAGAGGCTAAACTTCTCTGAATTTATCTAAGCTGATTCTACCCCTGGGCCAAAACTAAACATCTTTCCAGTTTGGTAGAAGCTGCCAGTAACTCATCACCTCTCTGCCGGTCTATCGTAACAGCCTTAAAATTGCTTTCCCTTCTTCTTGTCTTTCCCCACTCCAATCAATCTTCCACTCATCTGTCAAACTGACCTTACTACAGTGTAGATCTGTCCATGTCATCCCCCTGCTCAACAAACTCAAGTGAGTCCCTATCACTTCTAGGATTAAATATAAACTTTTTGGTTTGGCATTTCAAAGCCTTCACAACCTAGTTCTTTCTTAGTTCTCTAATCTTCTCACACTTAACTCCTCTCCCCACAATCTGTAACCTAGCTATACTAGCCAAATTGCTGTTCTTAACTCAAGACACTCCATCTCCCAACCTGGTGCTTTGCACTGGCTGGCTCCCATGCCTGGAATGGTTTCCTTCCTCAGTTTCACATCAGAGCTTGCCTGGTTTCCTTCAAGAGTCAGCTCAAACCCCACCTTCTGTAAGAGGCCTTTCCCTCTCCCTCTACTGTTATTTGCATGCCATCTTCTTCATTGAAATGAGAAGTTCTTGAGGGCTGGGAATGTTTTTCTCTTTCTTTGTATCTCTAGCACTTGGCATATTGCCTAGCACATAATAGATGCTTTAAAAAATCCATGTTGACTGACTGACATAGCCTTTGAGAACTCAATATTACTTCTGTACCAGGAACAATTTTTTAAATTATTCATTCAGTATACACTTTGTGTAGACTTTGTACATGGCAATGTGCTGTTGGATGTTATGGACGTATGAAAGAATATGAGACATGACCTCTGACATCAAAGAGTTTACAGTTTAATTGGGGAGACAAGATTGGTATACATTCAATTGAGTTTAATTCAACAGGCCTTTCTTAAGCACAATGCTATGTGATAGGTACTATGTTAAGTCTGAAGATAAAAAGACAAAAACAAAAATGTCCCTGCCTTCAGGGAACTTATATTCTATTGGCAAGAAGAAAAACAACAACAACTTATATACAAATAAGTACTTAGAAAATACATTCAGAATAAACAATTTGAGGGGGTAACAATCAGCAAAAGCCTTTTGTGGGAGGTAACCTCTGAATGACACTGGAGGAAGAGCATAACGGACATGGGCAGAGCCTGTGCTAAATTACAGGGACATGTATGAAATGTCCTGTATGGGAATCAGCAGCTTGGTATAGGAATAGGGAATAGGTTAGCTTGGTAAAGTGTGAGGGGAAGTAATATATAATCAGCTTGGAAAGAGAGGTTGGGGCCAGATTGGGAAGTGCTTCAAATGCCAAACCAAAGAGTTTGTTTTCTATCATAGAGGAAATATGATTCTTGTGCAGGGGAGGGACATTAAATCCTGTGCTGAAGAGTTATGATATAAGACATTACCAGAGAAATCACAAGGCAATATATGATTAAGTAGTAAGCAGATGATACAGATACTGAGTTTTATAAGTTCAGTCTGTGGGTAGAAAAGGCTTGTCTTATTTTTAAAGGTGTATTGTGGTTGGTTTTATTTTTTATTTCCTATCATATTTATTTCCCAATATCCTTCTTCCCTCTTCCTTTCATTCCTCAATGGCATTTCTAGCCAGTAAACCTTGCTTTGTAATAGCAATTTAAAAAAAGTTTAGGAAAACCAACATCAGGTATGTTTGAAAGTATATACAACATACCACATTTACAGTTGCCTCAGTTCCGACCCCACACCAGCCCCACACCAGCCCTTTCAAGGAGAAAAGCAAAGAAGTGTATCTTCTTATTTCTTTTCAAGGGTCAAGCTTGGTCATTATAATTACACAAGGCAGAATTCTACATCTTTTTTGGTTTCTAAATCACAATAATCTGGAAAGTCTTCCTGAAAGAGCTGGGTGTGAGATGGACCTTGATTGATAAGGAGAGGGTATAGGAGAGAGAGAATACCAATCAGGTCTTGAGCAGGGGAAAGGGAGGCTAGAAAGAACAACATATACAGTAAATTAATCACCTTTTACTGGAGTCTAAGAATATTAGTTGCAGAGGTCTACATATGTGGACCTGAATTGGTAGAGGAAAGTTTTTCATGAAGAAGCTCCCTATACCAATGAAATCATCTATAGTCTTATTACTGGAACAGAGCACCCTTGTTTTCTGATCACTAGGAAGAAAGATAAGAACCTTATTGCAGAAAACCTTGAAAATCACTATAACACATAAGTATTTTATTCTGTCAACAGTGGGGAGACACTGAAGGTTTGGGATGAGAGAGATGATGTGATGAAAGTGAGATTTGGGGTGGTTTTCTCTGGTACTGGATCATAGGATGTATTTGAAGAGGGAGAGACCCATTCTAGAGCTGTTACAGTGTCTAGGTAATGAGAGGTAACATAGCACAGTGCATATAGAGTGTTGTATCTGGTGTCGGGAAGATCTGAGTTCAAATCTAAGGTGTGATAATAGCTATGTGACCAAAGAGAAATCAGTTACTTTCCCATCTGTAAAATACGGATAATAATACCTGTAGTACCTACCCAACAAAGTTAGTTCAAATAAGAGGAGATATATAAAGCAGGAGAAGAGGAAGTTACATAGCCCTTTGAAAAGTTTAAATTTTCATATAAATATCAGTCAGAAGGCATTATAGCATAGTAAAGCGTGATCCTTGGAGTCATTAACACTTTAACTCTGATATGTACTAGCTGTAAGATCTTAGGTAAGTTCCTTATCTTCCCTATGCCCTAAGTCTCAAAATTATAAGTCATAGAAGAGTTTTGAAACTGAATTGGTAAGAGAATCTCCTCACAAGGAGAATACTATACTAGTAAAAGTATGAGTAATATCTTAGCATAATGCCTGTCAGATAGTATGTACTAAATCAATGTTTATTGGTTGATATCTGAACCAAAATAGGGACAATTATCTGTATTCTTGGTGCTGTTGCTATAAGGTGATAGCAGTGGATATGGAAAGGAGAGCATAGATGCTGAAAATATCCCCAAGGAAGGATCAGTAGGCTGTGATAAGTTACTGAATGTTGGGGATGCAGGAAGATATTCAAATATGACTGAGGTTTTGCACTTAGTTGACTGGAAGGATTAGGACAGTGTTCATAGTAGCCTTTTCACTGGTCAGTAAGTACCTTCATCTCTGAATGTCATTTAACATCATATTTTGAAATTCTAATGCACTTTGAGGATCACAGAATTTAGAGCGAGAAGAGACCTTAAAACTAACTTAGTCCAACTCCTTCAATTTCATAGACAAAGAAACTGAGACCAAGTGAAATTAAATCATTTCCTCAAGGACACACAGTTAGTAAGCAGCAAAGTAAAAATTCGAACCCCGGTCCTCTGGCTCCAATCCATCACTCTTTCCACTGAATCATATTGCTTCCTATTATTTCATGTTAATTATTACCTGTGTTTGCACATTAGTATCTCCATACCAGTTCTTTAAGGACAGAGACTTTCATTTCCAAACTTGTTATTTCTTCCAGTGCCTGGCATGGTACTCTGCATATAATAGGTGCTTAATTAATGCCCCTTCAGTAAAATAATAAAGGAATGAAGCTGATAATTTCTTTTGTTCACTGTCTTCCATAAGGATAGTTTAAATGTCTACTGGAACCTAATTTGTTCACAACTGTTAAATGACCCTACTGACATCTCACAAGTCTGATGGTTCTGACATGGTCACCTCTTGTGTGTTCACCTCCTTGTGCAGGATTCACCAACATCCTGAAGATTCTCGACAAAGAGAGCAGCCGGGAGGAGCTACTGTCCTTCATCCAACATTATGGCTCACACTACATTGCAGAAGCCTTATATGGCTCTGAGCTTACCTGCATCATCCACTTCCCCAGCAAGAAAGTCCAACAGCAGCTATGGCTCCAGTATCAGAAAGGTAAGGTGAGCTCTGAACATGTGGTAGGACCCAGAAAAAGGGAATGAAGTTTCCTGCTTGGTTTGCCTTTTGTGCTTTCTCACGAGCCCATCGGTCCAGTTACTTAATTCAGTTTGGGGAAATGTGATCCCAGAAAGGGTTAGACAAGGGAGGAGATTTTGGAGCCCACCTGGCTTAGTGGAAAGAACAGTATTCATTGCTCTTCCACCTTTGTGACCTCAACTATATCATTTCTTTTCTCTGGAGCTCAGTTTTCTCATCTGTAAAACAAGGGGGTTTGAGTAGGTCATCATTTACATGCCTTCTAGTATTGTTCAATTCAACCCTTTTATTTTGATTTGTTTGTTCATAAGTACTATGCTTTCCAATTCTTTTCTAGTCTTTGTCCAACTACTGATTAACTCTCTAACCTTGGGAAGCTTGTTTAATCTCTCTGGGCCTATTTCCTCATATCTAAAAGGAAGGGCTTAGTCTAGAAATCCTTAACAATTCTAGCATGCTATGAAGATCTGCCTCAGGCTCCCCAAGAAGGAGAAATCTAGTCCTAATACCTTTGTGACTTTGATCTTCTTTAATGTATACATGCTGCTCTCCTATCTCATCTGAATTCTGTTCATGTTTTCAACTGGATGTGGGGGCAGAATAGGTTTCATTGATACCTTTCCCTTCCTAATTCTATTACACACACACACACACACACACACACACACACACACCTCTATGTTCCCCTGAAAAAGAACTGTGATAATTTCATCATCTAAAAAAAAAAGGGACAACAAACCTGAAATTTTGCCTTTAGAGTCTCCTCATATTTCTCTTAATACCCTTGCCCTAAGGGAATTTCACAAAATGCTAAAAAGAGTCCTGAAAAATATGTTAGATTTATAGTCAAAGGGAAGAGTCAGTTACCTATTTTCTATGTGACCAAGTCATCTAATCCCTGTTTATATCCATCTGCAAAATGAAGAAGTTGAAGGAGAACATTGCCAAAGTCCCTTCCAGAACTAAATGTATGATTCAATGGTGAACTCCTTTCCTGATGTGCTGGCAAATTGGCTAGTCACCTAGACTAGGAGTCAGGAGATGTTGCCTCGAGGCCTGGCTCTACTGTTAGCTCACTGTGTGACCCTGGCCAAGTTACTTAACCTCTAAAACATCATCTGGAAAAAGAGAGAGCTTAAAATATATGCTGCCTGCTTCCCAGAACAAGATTAATCAATCAATATTTATTAGGTGCCTACAATGTGGGGGAATACAATTAAAAAGAAAGAAATAATCCCCATTTCCCATGAGTTTGCATTCCAGTGTGGGAGATGAAAAAATATATACACATATGTATATACATACATATAGATATCTGTATTATATACATATATGTGAATGTATAGATATGGCAAAAATATATAAAGTTAATAAATGCAAATAAACACATAGTAGTGAAATACTATGGGAGGAAGGACACTTGTGTTTAAGGGGGCTTAGGAAAGTCTTGTCAGTGATGGTACTTGGGCTACACCTTAAAGGAAAAGAGGGGCTCCATATGAGGTGAAGGTAAGGAGGGAGAGCTGCCTGGGTATGGGGATGGTCAGTAAAAAAGGATGGAAATAAGAGATTCAATATCTTATGTGAGGAACAGAGGGAAGGATTGTTTGGCAGAATTTTAGAGCATAAGTCTTGATCTATAGGTTGTAACTAGGTTGTATAAAGGTAAAGAGGAATTTAATATTTTATATACGAGGCATTGGGAAGCCATCAGAGTTGTCTAAGTAGAAGAATTACAGGGTCATATCTGTGCTTTAGGAAAATTACTACTACTATGTACAGGATATAAGTTGGACTGAAGCAGTGAGAGAATTGAGACAGATAAGAAAAATTATGGGATGCCACCTTGGAAAAGATTTTTTATATTAATGAATTTAATACTAATTCAATCAGTCAGTCAATAAACCAACTATGTGTCAGGCACTGTGCTAAGTGCTCAGGATACAAAAAGAGGCAAGAGTTAGTCCCTGCCCTCAAGGAGATCGAAATTTATTGTGGAAAGCAGCTATTTATTAGCATAGCAGAAAGAATGCCAGATTCAGAATCAAGAGGGACCTGAATTGAAATTTTTTTTCTTTCTTTCTTTTTTTTTTTTTTTTTTTTTTTTTTGAGGAAGGAGGGCAAGGCAATTGGGGTTAAGTGATTTGCCCAAGGTCACACAGCTAGTAAGTGTTAAGTGTCTGGGGCTGGATTTGAACTTGGGTCCTCCTGACTCCAGGGCTGGTACTCTATTCATTGTACCACCTAGTCACCCCTCTGGATTAAAATCTTAATTAACACTGTATGACTCTGGGAAAATCACTTTTGTCTCTCTGTGCCTTCGTCTGTAGCATGGGTACAATAACATTTCTGCTTTACAGGATTATTATGAGAAAAATGTTTTCTAAGTCTTGAAGCACTAAAGATATGAATTGTCATTATCACCTCTGTGGCATACGGGAGCCAGGGGAGGATTATAAATAACATCCTTCCTAGAGTTGGCCTATCCTGACTCAGCCTAACATTGTACCTTGAAACCCCACACTTTCCCTGTTTCCCCCTACATACACTAAGCCACCCATAATTCAGACTCAGAATTGGCCCTTGGAAACAGATACTGCCTGATATCGGATTGTCCCCCTACCCAAGGTCAGTTGTGCTCCCTTCCTCCCCCCTCCCCCCACTCCACCCTGCATCCCTGAAAGCCGTGGGTGACTTGGAGAGGTTTATAGAAGTGTGACACATAATTGAGCTGTCTGGGAATAGCTTCGTTTTATAGCTGTGACAATGACAGTCTTTAAAGAAGTGTATTAAATCAATAGAAGACTCATTGAGCTACACTATAAATAACGGGACACATCATTAAACAGGGCAATAAACTTCAGGACTTTGAAGTAATACAATTAGGTTATGTTTATAAAAACTATGGTATCACTGCAGCCATCCAGGGGCTTATTTGTCTCATTCCTGTTCAGCGCTGAGACATTTCTTAGATTTTTTCCCTCTTTCTTTTTAGCTACCTCAAGCTCCTTGACTGTGCTTCCAAGCCCCATTGCTGCCTCCATCTCTCTCCTTCTCCCTACTCCCCTCACCCATACGTACACATAGTCATTCTTAGGAGCATCTCAGTTTGGGAAAATAAGTCCAGAATAGATGATAGCACTTTGAGGAGAATCAATTTGGCTGAGTAGAGTAGAAAGAACATTGGGCTATGGATCAGGAGACCTGCCACTTCCTGTGTGACCTTGGACAAATGTCCTCTCTGGACTTTAGTTTCCTCCTTTGTAATGGGGTCACAAAGAGTCGAACATGACTGAAAATGACTGAACAACAACAAGAAATAGAAGAGACCAGTGTCTCCCTTTAGGACCCTGTTTGGGGTTTTCTAGGCATAGATACTGGAATGGTTTGCCATTTCCTTCTCCAGCTCATTTTACAGGTGAGGAAACTGAGTCAGATAGGAGTGAGTGACTTGCCCAGGGTCACATAGCTAGTATGTGTCTGAAGCCAGATTTGAACTCAGGAAGATGAGTCTTCCTGTTTCTAAACCCAGTGCTCTGTCCACTGTGGCACCTAGGGATGTCTGAATCTATGAAAACAAATTAGGTGAAAAACTTTTAATATCTGGGAGCCCAGGAGAAAAATTTTGCTGACTGCACAACTTTGCTAGACTGTGTATGCTGTTCCCATTAGCAATTATGGAGTAGAAAGAACACAGAATTTAGGGTTAAAATTTGAGTTTGAATCCTTTACCTAGGTGTGTTAGTAAACCTCTGCAGGGTTCAGTTTTCTCATCTGTAAAATGATGAGGTTGGATTAAATGATCTTTAAGGTTCCTTCCAATTCTGAATCCCTTAATCTTAAACCCAAAAAAGTTCCTTTATACTGATCTCATTTCACTCAGTACTTCTAAGTTTCAACTGCTGATTCATGAAAACCACACCATTAACCTACCTTAAAACCCCCATGGTGATATAATTGGGGCACACCTATCAGAAGTATATAAAGAGTTCTTTCTTTTGCCCTTCTACACTCTATATTCACTATTGGTGGAGGATGAGGCTGAATACATTCAAATCAATCAACTGTTTTGGTATTCTGAAGTATCAGCTCTTTTCTCTTGGAGAAAGCAACTATCAAGACTTTTCCAGTGGAGGAATGTTCCAGTATCTTTGTTCTGCCAGGTGTCTGCAAGAGATCTTATTACTGCTTTTGAAAAGGCTTAAGGAGAGAAAGAGAAGAAAGACAGAGGGGGAAAAACAGGGACAAAGAACAAGAGAGAAGCAAAGAGGCAGTTGGGAACAGAGAGGGGCAAGGAACAGACACAGAGATAATGCTAGAAGATAGAGACAGATAGAGAAAGAGAAAGGGTAAAACATTCATGTACGTGTATGTGCCCATCTTTTCCAAACTGTAGAGAACTGAGTACTACATAATCTCTTTGCAAAGAACATTCTACTGCTACATTCTGTCATGCTCTTGAGCCTCCGGCCAGAAAATCAGCTACATATCCTTACAGATAAATGTCTGTCTCTACTTTTAAAGAGTATTTTATCTCTCTTATAATTTCCCAAGTCTGTCCCAGGGAATGAATTCCTGCATTTCCATTTGAATTGCAATGAATTGTTCAAAGTGGGCTGGAACATTCACCAACCAGTGCTGACAGAGTTAGGGCTATTTCTAAGTCAGCACTGGGACAGAAGCAAAGGAGAGAATGAAACATCATCTTCTTTCAAGGAAAGACATTGACCTTGAGAAACTTCCCTGGAGGTTCTGTTCCAAGATTAGTGAATCAGACTTAGAAAGGGTTCAAGGTCTGGAACCCCTAAAGGGTTTTGCTAGTGAGAATCCTTTCTGATTAACCAAAAAATTAAGCTGCTAGGGACAAAGCAGGAAGACTTGAAAATAAAGCTTTAGGGTGTGGTAATGGAAGGGATGCAAATGATTCTCATTTGCTATTTTAGGAGTCATACATTCATTTAATAAACATTTTTATTAAGTGCATATTCCATGCAAAATACTTTGATAGGTCCTGGGGGAGAATGAAGTATGAAGATTAGATAAGATGATTATGGTAGCTAAGGGTTCGGAACAGGGAGGGATATTGGAGATCATCTAATTCAACCCCTTCTTATTATAGATGAAGAATCCAAGACCCAAGGGGAGTTAAGGGACCCCATCATGATTTTCATCACCATAATAACTTACATTTATAGAGATGTTAGATACAAACTGCATTACAGATGTCTTCTTCATTCTTTAGAATAGACCTGGGGCATTAGGTAGTACATGTATTATTATTCCATGTAAATCAAGGAGTTTTATAACTCAGGAAAGAGATTCAGAAAAGTACTTGTTTGATATCAGCCAGCTAGTAAATGGCAGGTCTCAGATTTGGACTTCTGACTTCCAGTCCTTCCTATCTTGCAGCTGCCCTCAGGGAATTACTGTGGAATTGAGGGATAAGACACAAACACAGTTGACTTTTCTTGAAGGTCTCGGGGCAACTAATTGTTGATTAAGACAGGATCACTAGGTAGAGCCAGTCAATTTCCTCAGCAACAGGGAAAGAAAGTACAATATATAGTTAATTAAGCATACATACTCCCACGGGACTGCTATTTCTCCTAAATGAAAATAGAAAAAAAAATATATTCCCAATTTTAGATTGTGCCCATCTGTAGCAGAACTTCCCAGTCCATTCCTCATAAATCTTAATGAAGAGCAACAACAGAAAGCTCTTTTTTTTTCAGGGGTTCTTAACCTAAGATTTATGAAATTGTTTAGATAGGTATATCGATAGACAAATTGTTGGGGAGAGGTAGACAGACTGTATTTCAATATAATTGTTTTCCTTTATGATCCTGTGTATTTTACTTTCAAAAACATTTTCAAGGGCAGCTAGGTGGCACAGTGAGTAGAGCACCAGCCCTGGAGTCAGAAGGACCTGAGTTCGGATCCGACCTCAGACACAATGCACACACAAACAAAAACCTAGCCGTGTGACCTTGGACAAGTTACTTAACCCCAATTGCCCTCCAAAAAGCAAAAAAAAACAAAAACAAAAAAAAACCCCATTCTTAAAAGGGGTCTGGGTTGTCATAAAGGTCCAGAACACACACACACACACACACACACACACACACACACACACACACACACACGGGCATTAAGAAGCTCTACTCTAGGTGATGGCTTCAAATCTAATGGCCATTTTCCTAATTCTGACTTTGACCTCTTTTGACTTGACAGGGCTAAGGGATCTAATGTATGGGATTAGGGCTTCCAGTGTTTGTAAGGTCTAGTGGGAGGGAAGCAGACATCATAAACCCACTGATCACCCAACTCAATCTATTCCCCCATACTTTGGCCTGGAATTTATTGTTTCACGTGATCTTTGGCTGTTTTGTTTTGTTTTCCATAATTTCTTAGGCCCATACATCTATTTTCTCTCTGTGTGACATATTTCTGATATAGTGAACCTGGGCCAGTGAGAGTAAGTGAGCAAGAAAGAACAGAGGATAAGAAAACCAAGTAATAACCTTGCATATAGCAATAACAATTTAAATTTAAATTGTCTGAAAAAATATGCTGCAAAGGCTGTGTTGGCATATGTAAAATATATGCAAATTATATGCAGATACATGCATGGTATTGGTATTTCTACACATCTTACACACCTGCATGTGGCAGATTAAGAATTTCTTCAAATCAGGGTCTCATCCTTTGCAAAGTTTAGTCATCTTGCTAACCTTTTGAAGACCTTTGTGCTATGTTATCATTATAATCACAGAGCCCAAACCAAACATGTCAGGGCTGTAGTTATTTTCACAGGATCATAGAATCTCAGAGTTTACAAAGGAGTTCAGAGGATGTAGAAGTGCCTGAATGGGAATCCTATACCACCCCCAACAAATGGTTCTTCGAGTCTCTGTATGCACACTTCCAGTGATGGAGAATTCACTGTCCCAATGTCTACTTCAGGACAGCTCACATTGTTTACAGAATTACAGAATCTTAGAGTTAGGAGGGGTCTCAGAAATAATCCAGTCTAACCCATACCCTCAAAAGGATCCCTATTACACAACTAACAAGAATTATCTAGCCTGGGGTAGGGAACCTAGAGCCTCGAGGCCACATGTGCCCTCTAG
The DNA here is from genome assembly GCA_011680675.1 of Gymnobelideus leadbeateri. NCBI lineage: Eukaryota > Metazoa > Chordata > Mammalia > Diprotodontia > Petauridae > Gymnobelideus > Gymnobelideus leadbeateri. The sequence continues at coordinate 34,868 of WOXC01009657.1, forward strand.
TGTGGCCCTTTGACTGAAGCCAAACTTCACAGAACAAATCTCCTTAGTAAAAGGATTTGTTCTGTAAAACTTGGACTCAGTCAAAAGACTGTACCCAAGGAACTAAAGGGTCACCTGTGGCCTCGAGCCTGCATGTTCTCCACCCCTGATCTAGCCTCTGTCTGAAGACCTCAAATGAAGGGAAATTGACTACTTTCTGAGACAGAACCTTTTGCTTTCAGACAGCTCTAATTGTTAAGAAGCCAAAATTTGTTTATAACTTCCACCCATTGCCCCTAGTTTTGCCTTGTCCTAGAACCAAACAGAACAAGGTTAAACCCTCTTTCATGTAGCAACTATCATGTCTCCCTGGGCCTTCACTTTTCCAGGATAAACATCCCCCTCCCCAGTTCCTTCAGAATGCTCAGGTTTTCATAGTCTATGTTTTTGAGTAACCTCATGAATCCTTCCTATAACATGTACCCTCTAGAACTGAGCATGTTACACCAAATATAGTATGATAAAGGAAAATCAAGTGTGTGTGTGTGTGTGTGTGTGTGTGTGTGTGTGCATGTGCATATACACTTGCCTAAAATATTACTTTATAGAGAACTCACACAGGCAAGCGCTTATATGGTGATGAGAACAAGTGATATGAGGACACTCTCAAGATCTCTCTTAAGAACTTTGGAACTGATTCTATGACATGGGAGACAGTGGCACAGGACCACCTAACATGGCGTGCCCTCATCAGAGAAGGTGCTGTGCTCTGTGAGCAAAGCAGAATTGAAATAGCTCAAAAGAAACAATGAGATGCACAAATTTAGAGAATCCACCCCAAATGTTCACATGGCCCAACCTGTGGTAGAGTATTTTGAGCTTGTATTGGTCTGATCAGTCACAGTTAGATGTATTTTAACTTGACTCTAACAAAGTGATGTCAATGTCATTTTGGTCCTCTTTGAGAATGAAGGACAACAACCTATATGTATATGTGTGTGTATATGTGTGTATGTATGTGTATATATGTATATATTTGTACATATACATATATGCATACACACATACACATATATGTAACCTAACCCCAGATGGGGTCACAAAGAGTCAGACATGACTGAAATGACTGAAAAACAACAAAAAGATAAATATGAAGCTAAAACTTTATATGAATTAAACAGAAACACTCTACTAGAAATTTGGAGAGATGAGTTCTGAGTTCCAAATTTGCTTTTGAATAGCAAACTTATGATCTTGAGTAAGTTGCTTTTTCTCTCTCTCTGAGATTTGATGGTTTCCTCTGTGAAAGGAAAGATCTGGCCTGTCTAGGGTCCCTGCCAATTCTAACATTCCATGATGCTCTGATCTTGATTCTGAGGTGTCGAAATTCATCTTGCACATAGTGATTTGGAGAATCTTGCTATGGGAGATATCAAGTTATAGCAGACAGGAAATAAAGAATTCCAATTTCCTGTGTGTGACTGAACATAGACTAGTGTACTACACAATGGATGTATTCCATAGAAGGTTTCTATAAATTGAACCCTGTCTTCACGCTGATTGACAGTATAATTTTGGAGATGTTTTATCATTTATCACTTATCATTTATCATTACTTTAGTGATCTTCAGTTGGAAATGGTGTGATTTTAATCTTGAGTTTCTCTACTGTTACCCTCCTTCTCAGTCTTTTGTTTTTAATCAAACACATGTTATATTGGAAAGAGTAATAAATGTGGGGTCAGTGTATCTGAGTTCGAATCCTAGGTCTGCTATTTGCTATATACATGATCTTAGGAAAGTCACTTAAACTTTCTATGTCTCAGTTTCCTTATCTGTAAAATCAAGAGGTGGAATTAAATGACTCTATGGTTTCTTCTAAATCAAAAATCCTATGATACCATGTGGAATCAGAATAGAGTTGTTCTTCTTGCCCTGCCAGTAATGTGTTCACTAAGTCACTTTAACTCCTAGGACTTGCTTTCCTGAAGATGTAATTAGATGACTTGAAGACTCCGTTCCTATTAAATGATTCTCTAACAAAGCTTATAGTTATTTGAATGCAAATACATGGAATTCCTTGAAGAAGTGTATTCTGTAACCCTTCACTATACAGAGAGAGGGGGAACAGTCCAACGTTAGTACTTATTACTGACCCCTCTGACTCTAGCTTTGCTCTTCCCCACCTCTATCTCTCTCACAAAGTGATGCTCAGTTGGACTTTTTTTTTTCTCTAATAAGGAGCAAGTCTGGAGGTCCCATCCATTCCATCTCACAATCTGTATATGCCACCATGTAAAAAGTAATCAGATCCTTTGCCAGGCTGTTTTCATCGATGGCAAGGCCACCAGTTGGCAGTCTGCCCATCTCCTAGCAGCCGGTTTCCTCCTCCACCATCACCCCACGCAGAGACTCCTTTCCACAGGGAACATTCCTTGGAGGCCTTCAGTTCCACTGGAGTCTGAAGTTTTCTTCCCTCTCAGGGGTGAGAGACAAGGACTAATTGTGTGCTTGAGAGGCTGAGAACAAGCAGATTGTTAATCCTCTTGCTCATCCAACTCCAAAAAAATGAGAGATTTAACTGTGAGTCCAGGGGAAGGGGCCTGTCCGAAGTGACCAATCACTTTGTGCTAGACTGGAAAGAGGACTGAATTCAGAGACAGAATAAAGGCTTAGGTTTGACTTCTGACATCTCCACTTACTAGCTATTTTGTTCTCCATTTCTTGACTTCAGTTTGTTCATTTGGAGAACCCTGTATAAATCATAAGCTACTTTCTTTTTTTTTATTTGTTTGTGTGTGCGTTAAGTGTCTGAGGTCAGATCTGAACTCAGGTCCTTCTGACTCCAGGGCCGACACTCTACTCATTGCGCCACCTAGCCGCCCCCATAAGCTACTTTCACCATCACCATCTTCAAATTGTAAAATGTTTTTTAAACCTTAACATGTTATATAATATCACCATTGTCATCCACTGAATAGGGAGTGAATTCATAAAATCCCAAGTCTATCTCTGGTTTTACTTTGAAATGACCTTTTGTAGATCATTGCCTAAGTATCATTTTCCTAATTTGTAAAAATGCTTTCATTGCCTCTCAACTTTGGTACCATGTTATGAAGAGGAATAATATTTCTACAAAATGGCATAAATTACTTAAGGGAAATAGATAAAGACACAGGATTATTTATAATCAATGTGGGTGTTTATTACAACTACCACTTAATCCAATACCCCAAAACTTTTGTGATCTTGTAGGTGTGGATTCTCTTTCCACCAACACAGATCGCCTCTCTTATGTGATTACTTTGTAGATAATCCCTGGCAGGTGAAGTGGATGAAACTCTTAATAACTTAGTGGCTAACCTTCCACAGATGAACATCTCCAAACTTAACTTGTTTGGGCCTTGAATGACAGTGCACAGTCTGCCACTGGGATTTTTCCATTTTGCTAGGTCCTGCAATGCTTTATTTTCTTGTGGCAGAATCTTTGAGACCCCTGTGTCACCTCTGTGCCATGAGACTCCACAGTATAACTTTTGGTAAAGGAGGATTCCTGCTAGTACTGGTGCTGTTCCTCATCCTCACCTTCTGAACCAGACAATTAAATAAAATTCTTTCCAAGCCAAGGTTCATATGAAGCCAGATTTAACCTAAAAATCTCCACTTACTTACTTTCTCCCACTTTCTCCACTTACTTTCTCCCAATTATGCTGAAGAAGCCCAGATGTCAACTGTGCCTCCGACTAGGCTATCTGATTTGCTGACTAGAGCTCTATGCTAGATCAATGGGGCAAAAGGTCAGAAAGAGACTCAGAAGGAAGAAGCAAAAAGGTCAGGTACCTAAAGCTGGGCTAAGCAGTAAAGCCTTTGGAGGTCATTTGATAGGAGTAGGACACTTTGCATAAAGGAGGTGGGGAATTTTACCTCAGGAGCTTAATAGAAAAATGGAATCTATCTCCACTTCACATCAATTCAATTCAACTCAATGTCAATTTCAGAGAGTAAAATCTATATTGAGTAGTCTATCTGTGTGATAGGTACTATGGGGATGAAGGGGGTAATTGGGACATAGAAAAACTGGTCAGATTATATCTATGGTCTGTTTTTAGATAGTACATTTTAGGAAGCAACGTTAACAAGCTGGAGTGTGTAGAGAGGACAATCAGAAAGGGAAAAGGACTACAAACCATGTCATACAGGGTTCGCTGGAATAAATGGAGATGTTTAGCCCAGAGAAGAAAAGAGTTGGGATAAGGGTGAGTAAAAGATGGCTATATCTAAAAATCTTAAGAGCCTCCATGAGGAAGAGGTTTTAAACTTGTACTGCTTGAACCCTAGCAACAGAACAAGTACTGATGAGTAGAAATTACAGGTAGGCAGATTTCAGCCCAATTTAAGGAAAGACATCCTAACATTTAGAGCTGTTCAAATAGAAACAAGTTGTCTTGGGAGGTTCATGATTCATAGAATTTTGAGCTAGAAAAACCCTAGAAATCATATAGTCCAACAAATCCATTTTACAGATGAGGAAACTAAGACTAAGAGAAGTGACCCTTCCTTAAGATCATACAATTAGTATTTCCTATAGCATGGATTAACTCTTCTTAGTCAGCCCCATCTTCCCAACTTCAGAAGTTCTCCTGTAAGTTGGCAATATTTTTTATTCATAGTAACAATAGTCATGATGAAAAACTTAAAATAATTTGCCTGTTGAGACTTGAATATAAAAATAAATTAGTTCCTTAAACCCTGGAGTATCCACAGTGGTCAGCCCTATTTTGAACATTCAGCAGAAACATGGTCATAGCTCCCAAATCTTCAGCTATTTGCAGCAAACTAGACTGGTGAAAATTCCTAATGTGCTTTTTTTTCTTATTTTCTTCTCCCAAAAGTGAAAGTAGTTAATTTGGAAGAATTAAGGGAGTGAAAAATATTTAAGTACGTTTCAATCCGAAATGATGAAAAGATTTGTCCAAGGGCCAGGTGGATTCAAGTCTAGGGTACCTGGGAACACTTTAGCTGTCAGGTGGTAAAGTTAGTGGTATTGAAGAGGCCAGTAGTTTCTTAGGCAGGTCTTGGAAATGAACTTGACTATGGATCCATTTCATCTGAGATGGTCTTCATTTTCTTGGCATGCCAGAATGAGGCTCTAGGCACTCTTCATAAGATGTCTCAACACTTGTCATCTACTATGACAGGAGACTAGTGAAGAGAAGAGTAGGTAGATCCTACTTACCTGAAGGTGCAATGGAAGATTATTGGAAATTTAGTAAGAACACTTGAAAGCAAACTATCATAACTATACAGGATCACTTTATCCCCTGAACCTCAGTTTCCTCATTTGTAAAATGAGGGGGATGGACTACATCTGGAGTTCTCAAGGTCTGTGAATATATATGTGTGTGTGTGTATGTATGTCTATATATGTGTGTATATATGTCTATATATACACACTTACATATATACATCCACATGTGCATATATGTATATGTATATTTGACTATATTTCAATATAATTGGTTTCCTTTGTAATCTTATGTATTTTATTTTATACATTTGAAAGCATTATTCTGAGAAGGGGTCTATAGACCTCACTGGACTGACAAAGGAACCCAGCACACAATAAAGGTTAATAACCCTTACCAGGGTAGGGAACCCGCCTTAGACTAAATGCAGCTTTATAGCCAATGACTCTATGATTTCTAATCTCTAATCTCCTCCCCATTTACATGCTACTCTTATTGGCCATGGAGAAGGGTGAGAAGTCATTCATCTGTGAAGGAGGCGTACAGTGCAGGTATAAGTAGTATTCACAGATAAGTCCCCTCAAGAAACCTGTGGTGAGAAAAACCCAGATGACCTGAACAGAATTCCATATTTAGATATTTTGCTTAGACCTCTCTTTATGGGTACAGCATGACATCATGAATAAAGTGATAACAGTCAGAAGACGGGTTCAAATTCACTTGCTCCTTCTGTCACCATGGATAAATCACTCAACCTCACAGTCTTGGTTTCCTAATCTACAATACAGAGATAAGAGTATTTGTGTACCTCCATCATAGGCCTAATGCACTTTGCAGAATTTAATGTGCTGTATAAAAGTCAGTTACTATTATTAAAGTTGAAGGGAATAATAATTACTCTGATTTATATAGTAGTTTACCCATAAAGTCAGTTATTTATAACCCTATGAAATAGGTGCTGTAATTATTATTTGCCCAATTTCATAGATAAGGACACTGAGACTCAGAAAAATGAAGTGACTTGTTCAAGTGACTTTTGAAAGCTGAGATTTGAAGCCAGGCCCTCTGATTACAATTTCTGTACCATTTTTATTATACAAGATGCCAGGGGGAAGGGAATAAACCAACAAGGAAGGCTGGGTGGCCCCTACTAAGGCAAAGAAAATTGAACTCTCAGGAATGAATAATGCCTCCCATGACATCACTAGGGACCCCTAACTAGGAATCAGTGGCCAGACACCACTACACTGCCCAGCATCTTGCTTCCTTCATCTAGCCAAACCATTTTTTTACCCCTCTCCCAAGCACCTTCATTTTACAGCTAATTCCTTAATTAATTCCTTAATCTGAGGGTGTCTGTTCCTGGAAAACACACAACTACAGCTACATTGGTCTCATTGTATAGGATTGTACTAAGTTGGGGGTCTCTTGTATACCTCTGCCAGACACTGCAATATGATGGAAAGAGCACTTAGTCTGGAGTTAAGAGAGAGTTGAGCTTGAGGATCTTACCTCTTATATTTAACTAGCTTTGTGACCAAGGAAACAAATTTCTCTTAGTCCCAGTTTCCCGACTGTGGTATTTACTTCACACTGTTGTTGTGATGACTGAAATAGTGAACATATGCAACATACTTTGGAAACCTCAAAGTACTATATAAATGTCAGCTGTTATTATTAGACCTTTTAAGGCCCAGATGCTTTGCCAGAATGTCCTGAGGGAACCCAAGAGTTCCTCTTACTGTAACCTTAACCTAGATAGTCTCTAAACTCTGACTCCTGGCACCAAAGCCCTGACTTTCTTGATCACTCTGAACCATCAGGTTACCTAGGTTGAGAGTTCTTTTTGCATCAATTCCTAATTATGCATTCTTGTTATTCAACTCTTGCTACCATTTGTACAGAATTGGTGCTAGGTAAAAACAACAGTGATAGGAACAGTTAAAGATCCAAGGCAGCAAATCTACAAATCCAGGAGCCACACTGATTTAGAATGGCTTGGAATACTGTTAGAAAATACTTGGATTAGTATTAGAGGATTAGCTGAGCCACTAAATTTGAAGTCAGTAGTACTGTTTGACTTATGGCTCTGATATTTAATTTACATTTGTACTTGGTAAAGCCACTTAAGCTCTCTAGGCCTCAGTTTCCTCATAGGTAAAATAAGGGGGTTGAACTAAAATAATCTCCAAGGTCTCTTCAGCTCCAGATCCTATGATCCTAGGAATTCCTGGACCAAAGGGAAAGTTCCACCAGGATAGCTGAGTGAAGCATCTGATCACCAGAGAATACAAGGTCTTCAGTGAGGTACCTACCAATATCTAATTCCTTGGAAGTCTAAATGGTGGCTGATGGTGGGAGAAGAACAAAGAGAGTCAGGGACAGGCGGGCAGCTGATCACGAGGCAATAGACCGTCATCACAGTGTGAGAGAAGCCACATTCTGTAAACTGGTGGGAAGGTAGGGATTTGAGAATATTAGAACCAAAATGAAGAGAAAAGAATCAGACTGGACAATGTCAGAGGCCCAGACAGGCTGGCAGGAATGATAACTATGTTAATAATGCTTCAAGTCTTGCAATAATTTACATATTTTATTTTACATATATTTACATATATTACATAGGGCTTGCATATATTGTCTCACTTGATCTTCACAACAGTATGATGTAGGTTCCATATTATTATCATCATCTTAGAAGATAAGAGTGATGAGAAAACTGTAGCTGAGTGGCTAAGTGACTGCCTTATGGTTTCACATCTAGTAAGTCCCTCTAAAGGGATTTAAACTCAGGTCTTCCTAGCAAATGTAAGAGTTGCATCCATAAGAATCAATACAAAGAACCTACAACCAGGAAGATATCCTGAAATTGCAATAAGCATGTAATGCAAAGTTAGTACTAATTAAGAGCTTCTTATATACTTTCTGTTAAGGCAGAAACCAGCCCCAGAGTGTGGGTAGCTAAGAACGCACTCTCAAAAAGAGGGTGGTTTCAGGTAAGGGGTTGATTGAATTGGTAATTGCTGATAAGGGTTGGGAGAGCAAGCTGCTGAAGGCAGGTACAGAATGATATATGAAAATTTAAATTGTAGAAAATTACCCTGGGCAAAAGGAAGGACAACAATGAGAAACCAAAGAGGTTTGTTTGGTCAAGCTGCTGAGGATTACATCATACTCTGAGACTCACTACACCCCAAGAGTGACTGGGTGACATTCTCTTCCATTTGAAAATACCACCAACTGTGGTATGAGAGTCACTTAACTTAGAGTCCAAGTTGCGACTAGGTCACATATAACTATACAACAATAAAGTGCAACTGGCTTTGAATATAATGATGAGAGCTTGCACTTTCTTCACAACTGTGAGGTGGGTAGGAGGAATGTTGGGGAAACTAGTGTTCACTGTCTGGAGTTTCTTAGCTTTCACGGTGCAAGGTGGAAAGAGGCTGAACTTGGAACTAAGGGACTCCTATCTGAGTTTAAATCCTCCTTCTGACCTTTGCTGTACAAGTTGTCTCAATACATCCCTTGCCCTCAGTCATTGAATAGGTGTTGCCTCAGACAAACTGACACCTGGGGAAGACCTTAATTTAGAAAGGCCAAGGCCATTGTCAGTCCTCTTGAATTTTGTCTTACCACTGGGCTTTGATGACTCTAGAGGAGAGAGTGAGGCTGATGACCTTGCAGCTCTGCCTCACCTGAAATCCAATTTTTGGGCAAGTCAAGACATCATCCTGGTGATATCATGGGTTCTCTTCAAGAACGAAGGACCAACAACAAAAAGTTATCCATCCCTTGGTCAGTCACCTGATCTGAGTCTGCTTCCTTATCTGTGCAGGGGGGTAATAATAGTTGACTGCTGGCTAAATATAGTTTTTGTAAAGAAAACTTCAAAATGTTCTATAAATGCGAGTGGTATTATAAGACTATTAAGTGGCAGAACTGGGATTTGAACTAGAGTGTTCTGATACTAAGTTCACTGCTCTGTCTACCATACCACAATACTGCATGTTGGCAACAGAGATACCTCGTAAAGCAATTTATTTCAAACGTGTATTTTCTTGGGCAACCCTTCCACCATGAAACTAAGCTTATCTCTCAAATAGCCTTAGCTTAGTCTGAACAAGAATCACTGAGCATGACGTGTAATGAAAATAAAATGCAATAAGAACCTATTTTTAGTCTCTGAGCAAATGGCATATATATGAACATATGTATATATACATATATGTTTAAATATTTTAAAGTAGTCACACACAAAACTTATTTGAAAAATCCAAGCTTTTTTTTTTTTTTTAACTTTTTTACCTTGGCTTATTTTACTCTCTTCCAAAATTCAAAATGATACCCCAATTATTTTAATCAATTAATTAGCCTGCAGGTTTAGTGTGCTCAAGCTTCCCCACAGGATACATAGATGTAGCTAAGTTCTGATTCTGCCCTTATAGCCCTTACCTCCCCCTCACAGTCTCCTTAATTAGAAGTTTGAGCTCAGCTGAGTTTGCTATTGCATTTTTTTTCCCCCCAACATGTCCTTGAAATTCAGCCTTTCTAGAGGCTGTCTTTTACATAAGTTACTTATCTTTGGGGATTGTGCTTTTTTATTCACTTCTCTCCTGCCTGTTGAAAATTCTATTCATCTTTCCAACCTCCTTCCTGCAAAAGATTGTAGATACGGCCTTCCTCCCCCCACCCCCCCCCCATGTTCCCAGATAAATGTGAGGTCTCCTTCCCATGAAGTCTCAATGCATTATGTTTGAATTTTTTAATATAATAATCATGTACTACTTGGCTTTATAGCTGTTTATCTCCCTGCCTAGATCATAAATTCTTTGAGTAGGGACAGTGTCTTTGCCTTCTGTTCGTTAGAACTTAGAACAGTGCTTTGCACAGAAGAAATGCTTAATCAAATTATGTTGAACTAAAATAGCATTAACCCAGCCACAGGTCCTTTCATAAACCAGCCAGTTTATGAAAGGACCTGATGAAACACTGGTTTTACTGAAATCTTACCATCCCTATGCAAATCACCTCCCTGATCTCACCTTTAGGTACTTGAAGTTATCAGATCTAGTTTCTAATCAAGCCTCTAACACTAGTTGTGACTTTAGGAAATCACGTTTTGAAGCTTCTCAAGCAGTTATTTTATCTGACAAAGGTAATAATGCTGGTAGGAAGGTTATGAGCATCAAATGAGATAGCGAACAAAATATAAGTGCTATAGAAGAAACAGATTTCCGCAGAATGGAAGCTTCCTCTCTTTATCAATAGATTGTTTCCTAAGTCTAGAGTTGCTTGAAGTAAACAGAGGTAGTGACTTTAAAGTCACACTCAGGACTGGTAATTGTCAAAAGCAAGACTGAAGTCCAGGTAAATTTCATAGACTTATAGATCCAAAGCTGGAATAACCTCTCAGCCTCATTCCCCTCACTTCTCTAATGGAACCATCCTAAGTGGTGCTGAAAAGAATGACAACTTTGAGCTATTGATGCTCCTTTATGGAAGTCATTCATGGTCTCTCTAAACTGGTCAAGGATTCACCTTTCAGAGAGAGACCCGGGTTCTCCTTTTCTCCACTGCTTATTAGCTGTGCAACCTTGGGCAGGTCACTGCCTCCCTTATAGCTGTTTCCTTACCTGTCCTAGCTGAGCTCTTAAATCCTTTCCAGCTCTAAAAATTCTTCCACCTTCTAAGCAGAATCCTTACCTATCTCTCCTTAGTAAGTTTTTCTTACTAAGTCCCCAACCTTTCTTCATATATAAGCATAGATCTGGAGACTTTGCTCTAAGGCGTAAGTTCTTAACCTTTTTGTGTATGTCATGGTCCCCTTCACAGAATGTGATAAAATGTATGAAATAAAATTCATAGGATTAGAAAGGAAACCAGTTATGTTGAAATAAAGATTTTTCCCCCATTCAAGTTCATAGATCCTCTGAAATCTATCCAGACAGTAGACCCCAGGTTAAAAATCCCTGCTTTAGAGGCTACATATATAAAAAGGATGACCACATTAATATTTAAGTTGGAAATATATAGCAAGAAGTCATGTCCTTGGGTAAGTTTGTCTTACCATGTATCTCCCTACTTGGATTTCTGACTGAAGCCCACATGTGGTTCTGGGATGGGGTTAAGTTTAAAGAAAGGAAAGGGCACTTTTCAATGGAGGCTAGTAAGAGTCGAGGCAGGTCAATTCACACCACTAAATGTTCAGACAGTCAGCAGGGAGCCACTCCATTTACCACATGGTGGGGCGAGCTTGCTTTATGTCTTATAGTTTTCCTATGGGTAATGCAAGTAATGTTTAAGCAGTAGCACTTTTAATCTGGTACTAATTAATGGCCACTTAAAAGTGAAGTGTTACCCAGCTTGGTAGAGAGGAAGAACTGAAGAGCAGAGTTTAGGTGTCTCTGGGCTAGCCCCAGAACTTGACAAGGATGCTAATTTGCACTTCCAGCCAGGGGCTCATTCAGTGATCTCAAAGCACTCAATAGATAAGAGCAGCTTTCAAATGAATTTACAGAGAAACAGAAAGGCTAGTGGCAGTCAGAAGGGAAAGTTAATGGCATTAAAATTCATGGATCCTTCTACAAATATGGAAATAGTTGCTCAGCTCTAAGAGTGACTTGGTTCTCTAGGCCTCTAGTTTACTCAGTTGTGAAATGGGCCAAATAGAACTGTCTTCATAGCAAAGCTCTGGATTCTTAAATACTCAGATCTGGATTATCCTCATAGATTGGGGAGAAAAAGGGTATTTAGAATGGATGCCTGAAACATTTATTTGTTTCTATTATGCTTAGAGATTTCCGACTGTATGGGCATGTATCAGATACACTCCAAGCTTCCTTAATACAGAACAAACCTAACCAACCCTCTGATGACCTGACCAATAAGACCAAATTTGTTTCCTGACCACTGTTCTACTCCTTGCTGCCACCCATTCCCTTCTAGAAATTGATGGTCCTTTGGGTCAGGTCCAAGATTTGCTTTCTCCCACATTTTTTCCTGCAACAGACGAGGTGGCTAAGAGTTGGGATTCCAAGGGCTCAATAGGAAAGGAATACAAAGAAAGGGTAACATCATCAGTGTTGCCCATCCATTAGCACTAAAGGGGAAAGAGTCTGAGATACAACCAGCTTATCAGCATCCTGCATCCAGTCCCACATTTCCCTTAGACTGTAACCACATGTTGTGGTTATTTAAGGAATAAAATACTAAGTACAAGTCAGGGACAATATATAGAGATACCAAAGTACCCCAATGATAAATGGGCTAATAGGAGATGAAGAAGTGCTGAGAATATTTCTGTCAAGCCTGCCAAGAAAATTGTATTCACTTTTCAGCAGCAAAGTGTCTACTTGAGGCTGCTTCCTTAGTTATTGTTTCAGCAAAGGGAGACAGATCTCCTGCCCCTAGCTGCTATGGCAGATAAAGTACTTTTAATAAGAGGAGCTGCTTGTGATATACTTTTAATTGAATCAATTTTCCCTCCATTAACACAATCTTTTAAAATCAAGCATAATTTCATAATCTGGCCTGGGCTTTCTTTAGGTGCAAAGTCCAAGACAAATTACTTCTGGGCTAGTTTAATTATGTTATTTCCTGTCCTTTGGGAGCTAATCCCAACATAGGCTAAAAAAAAAAATAGTTTTTGATTAATGCAGTCCAGAAAAACTGTTGTTTTTTTTTACAGTAACTGTAGGGCTATGGTGCTCCCATCTCCAGACAACCCTGTCAGCTTTCTATTACCCTTCTGTGCCTGAAATTCAAGAAGACCTAAGGTTTAGTCAACACAAATATCCAGCCACTAATTCTTGAATGTCTTCACCCACAAGAATATCTTCTTGAAAGAACCAACCTTGCTTTCACTTTTGGAAGTGTAATTAGGAGGCAAGAACAGATGGTAAAGACTCAATTTAAAACTGGGAGTCCATGACTTTAAACCTTAGGTGCCAGCTAATTGTTCACATGTACTGGGAGTGGGATTTGTGTTCCCTTTATGTGATGCTGCTTCTAGCTGGATATTGATGAGGAGTGTATTTCACAGGATAGATCCTTTTGATGGTACTGCCTGCTAAGAAAGAGAACTTCAGCTAAGTGAGCAATGGGATATAAAAACCACCTCCCAATATTTAATTAAAAGAAACAAACATCAGTAATGGAGAAACTGCCATCAATTATTTAATGCTTAACAAAGGAATGGAAATAAATCCTGAAACTGAATATTTTACACTCCATTGGGAAAATGCAGGCTAAGCACCCGCCAAAGAGTTTTCCAATAATGAAAATGATTCTTAATCCACTCCCACCCTTTGGCCTGGTTTTACAAACTCTTAAGTAAGTGAGTGGACCCATGGAAGTTGATCATGAATAATGGTGGGCTGAGCTACAGCATCTTGAAGAGTATGAATAAATATATTATTTGTTAATGTTATTATTGATTCCTTTTTTTTTTTTTAACTTTGGCAAAGTTTCAAAACCCAAGTCCCTTTAATAGACACTCAGCTTTCAATTTAGAATTCTCCAATGGTCCACAAAGTCATTCCACTCTCAGTCACACTTGAAGTTGGTGGTTTAAGATGTTGAAACATCGTAGTCCCCCAAGGTATCTTCTTGGAGAGCACTGGACTTGTTTCACATTGGTAAAGGTGAGTGAACCCGAAGGCAATACTACTGGGATACATCTGAAATGCTACTGAAGAGCCATAAGGAGCTGGGGAGCAGGTCCCAGTAGAGCATGCAGATCAGTCAGCAGTGCAGAGAACCCTTTGTTGGCAGGCAAAATGCTACCTGGAAACAAGCCAACAAACCAGGGATCCAAAAGAGAAACAGGAAAATCAATGAGGATTTGCTGCTCAGATACTTCTTAGTCTCTATGATGATTAAAACTGGTGAAGTCTTGGAGGGGCTTGGTGGCTAATAAGAGTACAGCTAACTGTCCCACATCCTCAATGCCAGTTGATCCTTTAAAGCTCTATTCTTAGAGGCAAACTAAAGTACAGGACTTCTAAACACCAATGCTTGAATTCTACACCTACCCAGCTAGGATCAGGACACAAAACTAATCTATGGCATTAAGGACACCCACAGATTTATTAGGAGAAAGGAGGGTTATGGTGAAGAATGCCAGTTCCCTTTAAGGGGTAGAATATCTTCTTAAATGGTAACTGTAGATCTTGATGCAGTGATCCCAACAATCTAGCACCAGCAGTTGCCCTTTAGGAGTAAGAGCAATGTCTACAGGACAAATGAGTCCCTCCCGGATAAGGACATTATAGCCACCACCCTTGGGGAAGTGAAGGATCTCCTTTCGGCTGCTATCAGCCACAATGAGGTCCCCACGAGCATCCACACACATACCAGCAATACAGCGGAAATCTTCATTTTCAGAGAAGAAGTGGCTGATCTGACGGCCCAACTGCCCATCAGGGCCCACAGAACCAATGGAGAAACCACCCTCAAGGTGGTGCTCAATCTGTCGGTTCTCCAGGTTGAGGCCCAGCCCCTGAGTGAAATAAATAGTGCCTTCAGCATCACAGGTAACAAACTTGGGTCGTACAGCACCACAGAGACAATTGAACTTGACCACTCCAGCTGATCGGTCAACCGTAAAACACCACAATTTACCTCCCTCCACATCGGTGACCACAAACTGTCCTGAGGGCAGTGCAGTAATGCCCCAGGGCTTGCTCAGCTGACTCCGGTGACAAGCAATACAGTGGCCTTCTAAAGTATACACCTTGACAGAGTTGTCATAGCTGTCAGTCACACCAATCAGTCCTTGGCAGTTCATGGCCACTGACAGCGGGGTCAGATTAGGCAGATCAGCCCCAAGAAAACTGAGCACAAAGCTGTCAATGCCACTGGGACTGCGGCGAATCTCCTTCAGGAAGCCCTTGCGGGAGAAGACCTGAATACGGAAATTGCCCCGATCTGCTACCAGCACTTCACCCTGATTGGTGACATGGAGGCTCACAGGCAGGTTAAACATGCCTGGTGTGCTGCCCTTAGCACCCATCTTCTTGATAAAGTGGCACTGTTGTATGCTGGCAGTCGCCTCAGATTTTCGCTGACGAGAAGGTGAAGACCGAGGACTAGGCGTCATATCATCTGAGCTCCCATCCATCTCCCGGATCATCATGGAGGTGGCATCAACCTCCTCAGTCCAAGGCTCCTCTACATTGACTGTCCGTGGCTTCTTAACTGCCTGGCCAATCTGGAGTGGGCCAACATGACCCATCTTGAGGAGTTCCACATCTTGCAAGGTCAGTTCCTGGGGCAGGTTGGCTGTCAGCTCTGGTTCCTCCTCATCAGCTATCTCTTCCAAAATAGCCACATCTGCCTGTTTGAGCTTGGCCAGGAAGTAGTCGCAACGAGATATAGCCTGTACCTCAGCAATATTTAGCAAGTATCCCTGTTCTTCCATCACTTGACTATTGGCCTTTTCCACCTCTGCCAGGGATCCTGTGAAGAACTTGCGTGAGCGGGCCAGCTCCTGCTGGATCCGCCGTTCTTCTCGCCCATATTCCTGTAGAACTGCCTTGTAGCGGCCTTGCAAGTCTTTGGAGACCCTTTCCAGGGTCTGCTTCCGCAGCTGCAATTCTCTGAGCATCTCCCGAAGCTGAGCAAGCTTCTCACCAAAGTGACGGCGCCGCTCCTCAGCCGCCTCCTTGATAGGGAGCACATTGTGTTTGGGCAATGAGTGCTTTGCTGTTCTACAGGGCTCACAAAGCAACATGCCACAGCTCTTGCAGAACTGTCTGGGTAGTCGCCTCCCACAGGTCCGACACATCAACAGTGACATGGCCTCATTCAGCCCGGCTGTGTCAATGATCTTCAGTATGGTCAGGTTGTCGGCCAGCAAGGATAAGTTGGTGATGCGTGTGACCTTGCTACAGAAGGGACAGCGGACACCATTGATACTGCTTGCCAATAATTTCTCTAGACACTGCCGGCAGACAGTGTGGCCACAATGAAGGAGCTTGGGGCGTAAAACCTCTTCAGTGAAGGATTCCAGGCAGATGGGGCATTCCAGCACTTCCCGAAGAGCGTCCAGATTAAGTTGGGAAGCTGTAGCCATGGCCAACCCAGGGCAACTTTCAACTACTATAACTTGAAACAGAGTAACTCACTTCTTGCCTTCATTCCATGAGGTTCTGGTTCCTGTCAACGAGAAGAGGGGGAATAGTAATTTATTTCCCTAACTCTTAACACACAAACATATACAGTCTATCCCTAATGAGACTTATTTGGTTATTCCCCACTTTGCTAGAGACAGACTTGTCCCAGAACCCATAATTCTCAATTGCCTCCTTCTAGCATGTGTAATAGTAGCAGAGGAAAGAAGACACTAGAGATAAGTTCAGGTGTTCCAAAGTCCAAATGCAGCTTGTATATTCCTGTGACATGCAGATGGCCAGGAGAGGGAAGGAAGAAGTGTATTAGTTGTGTGAATATTCTGGGCAATCCAGCAATGTGGGAAACACTTTGAAAATATAATCAGCTCTCTCTTATTTGAACTAAGGTGCTAAGGAAGGAAAGAAGAAGCAGACAGAATATATCATATTCTGCTTTGGAACAATGAGGGAGAAAAAGGTAGAGCTACACATAATAGAAGTACTCAACTTTTAAGTATCTGGCCTGGACTCCCTGAAGGTTCAGTCCCTACACTGATATCTAGAACCAAATGAGCACTAAGTGGGAAGAAGCCTTAGGTCATCACAGATAATCCAGAAAGCAGAGAGCAAGCACCTACTGTATAGTACTATGTAAATGCTTAAAATTACAACTGGTGTCTCAGAGTTCCATCCATGAAATCCCTCAATCCCAAGCCAAAGGCTTCAGTTTTCTTGTATAGGCTCTGGAGCAGCAGAAGGAAGGAACCATTTGGTGGCCAGATACAACGTATAATAACCCACAATACAACAATCTGTTATTTCTAAAGTTGATCCTATGTAGGGGCTAATGAGATAGTTCTACCAATTTGTGAAATATCAGAAAATTTTACAGCTGTAGTTGTGTACGTATATGCATGTGTACATGTTTGTGTGAATATGCATATAGTATACATATAAATATAGGGGAAATTATGTCATTCTCTCCTTCCTTAAGTTCTTCTCTTCCCTCTCTCCCTCTGTCGCTCTTCCCCCTTCCCTTCCCTCCCTCCCTCTTGCTCTTTCTTGTCTTCTTTCCTCTCCCCTTCCCTTGGGACAGAGGTATGCTTGCCAGAAGAACATGAGTTCCCTTGGGTGAAGTTTTCAGGCAGGGATACTGCCATCAGTGATCTTACTAGTAGACATCTATCTTGTTTGGGGAAAAAAAAAAGAATCAGTTTCCCTTTTTCTTCTATCCTACAAGGTGTTGCAGTGGATACAGAACTGGGCGTGGAGTCAGAAAGATCAGAGTTGAAATTTGAACTCAGACACTTACTGGCCATGTGACTCTAGGGAAGTCACTTAATCTTTGCCTCAACTTCCTCAGATGTAAAATAGATTAATAACTGCATCTACCTCCTAAGGGTTGTTGTAAGGATCAAATGAGATATTCATAAAGCACAACACAGTGCTTGGCAAACAGTAGGTACTTAATATTTGTTCCTTTCCCTATGGCTCCCTAAATACTAGACTTGTAGAGCTTGAGCATGAAGAATACTTTGTAAAACCACCATGATTTAGATTCTAACAAACAGATGTATCCTTAGGGTAATCCTGTATAATACATTAAAAAAAAAAAAAAGACCAGATGCTCTGGGTTCACCAAAATGAAAGACAGCTAAAATAGAGGCACCTTTGCTTTGTTCACCAAGGGTTAGGAACCCTGCCCCATATCTGACCAAGTCAACTTGGAGCCTCACTCACTATCTTCCGAAGCAAACTACCAGCTAATTTAATTACATAGGATCCAGAGTGCATGGGGAAGTATTTGAATTGAATCTTAAGTTTGTGTAGTACTTTAAGGTTTCCAAAGTGCTTTCCCCAACAGAATTTTGCAAAGTAAGTAGTTTATTATCATTTCCATTTTAGAGATGAGAAAACTGAGGTCCAAAGATGTGATGTCTTCCCAAACAGCACAGTTAAAATGTGGCAGTGTTGGAACTAGACTGTAGGTGTTTGTACTCCTTCCACTAACACAACGGTTTATGTCTGGTCAATGAGAAGTTCCTGCGTTTCTGAGATGAGGTTCAGCTCAGAGTTTTCACTTTCATGTACTTATATGGAGGAAGTGACTTCTCTGGAGGCCTGGACCACACTGGAAATAAGAATCCCAGTGTGCTTGAATAGCCTTAAGCCATGCCCACATAAGAAACACAGATCTTTAGGAATATTAGGCAAGATAAGAGTGGCTAAATTTCCTACAATTTGACTACATCCTAAAAACCTCTTTTAGAACATCTAATGTAGGGGAACTCCCAAACCAAAAGGTGACCAACAGGCTATCATGAAATGGATAGGCCTTATCCAGGACATCAGATCCTCAAACAAATTGAGTTTTCATTTAAAATCATCCTACCTTCCCACAATAGCATCAGTGGATGCACCAGCAGTTATTTGGTAAGGTCAATTTAAGCTTATGGCAAAGATGCAGTTTTCTAGCTCTACACCTGGAAATATAATGTACATTACAAATATCCCTTTCCCAACATATATATTTATTGTTTATTGGCCAGACCAGTTTCGGGGTTTTTTTGGTAGGTTATTCCCTCCCCTACTTTTATGCAAGTTTTCCAAGATACATTTTCTTGTCCTGCGTAACAGAATGTCAATTAGGTAAACATCTGGCTTCATACTCCACACAGTCTCCCCTGAGGACTGTTCATGTGTATTCCAGAACAGTTGGTGGGATTATTTCCAATGAGGCACTGTTACTTCAAACTGACATTTGCCCAGTTCTGTGTGCTAGAGTGGGGAGAACCACTTAGAAGTGTTCAGGAACATCTGCTGGCAACAGAGATTAAACTCATCAGGCAAGGGCTTCAGCAGGCATAGGCACTGGGGAAGGTTTCCAAATGAATCACTATAGTGAGAAAGGTGCCCCAATCACTCAATACTACCTCTTCTTATGAAATACCACAGAGTCTAGAACACAGAGTAAGAAAATAGAGTATGTGTACTTGTGCATAAAGGAAACAAACCTGTCAATGATGAATCAAGTGCCATCAGTTAATGAGTTAATAATAGGTTTGGTAGAAATTCCTTGCCTGTGTTCTGTCTTTGTCTGAATCTTGAGACAGAATCTCATATTTTTCACAAATATTTGCATATCAGAAACACTAATAACACCCTAGCAGCTAATATTACTCAGTGAAGCCTGAGACAGAACAGCAGGGAGAGGGAAAAACCATCCTCCCACTCCCAGGTATTTCCAAACTCACCTCAACTTATTCTGTTAAATCAGCAGTAGCACAATGGAGTCAAATCACCTCAAACTATTTCCACTGTGGAATTTCAGATACATAATTCCCCATTCATGGAATTAAATTTCTTCATTTGTAAAATGGGGGGGTTAAAATAATCTCTAAGATCCCTTCTAGCTTTATATTCTATAATCCTGTATCATTTCTGCTCTTAGCCTACATATACTGTACTAAATTGGGCTTAGGTAGGTCTTGGACAAGAAAATAACAATGTGGGGAAGGAAGTTTTAAGAAAATGATGGAGGCCTATGGAGATCTCTAGAATTTGGCAAATAAAACACAGCTACCCTTCCTGATCCCTTTCCCTCAAAATGTCATAGGGTCATAGAATTCAAATCTGGAAAAGGTCTTAGAGATAGTTTCTCTCAGTGGGAGCAAATCAGGAAACCACGCCCTAAGAGATTATGACTTGCTCAAAGTGAATTACAGAGCCAGAATCTGAACCCAGATCTTCTAAATAAAAATCCAACACTCCTAAAATCTTCCCCTTCCCTTGAGAGTCCTCTTACCAACATATTTGCCCCTCTAAGGGTAGAGTCAAAGGGAGAATTCTATAAGGCACTTAAAATCATATTATGAGGAAGTGGGGGCTGTGCTTGTTATATTAACAAATTAAGAATTTGAAAGAATCCCCACTATAGCATACCAGACAAGTGATTATCCAGCCTGTTTGAAAACCTCCAATCAGGGTGAATTCATGATCTCGAGACAGGTCATATACTTTGGGAAATCTCTAATAGTCAGAAAATCCTTCCTGACATGTGCCCAAATGTGCTCTCTGAAACTTCTAGCCACTGAAAGGAACAAGTCTATTTCCTCCCCCACAAATACTTCTGGATCCTCAGATACCTGAACAAAGTGATCATGTCCTAACTGTCCTTTGAGGGGCAAGAGGGAGACTTGGAATATGTAATGGAAATATGTATTTTGGCAAGTGATATATGTCTAGAGCCCTAAATAGTTCTTGCTTTCAATTTTGATTCATGACAATATTTAGTATGGCTACTTAGTATTATTAGACTATGTGAGTCGTGGCTGAAAATATTAATCACCGGATAGCCAACCTTGTGGATATGAGTCCCTCTTAGCTAGGGCGGCCCTTGGATGAGAAACACAAAACCTTTTCCAGGGTTTGTACTCAAAGGCTTTCTTTTCTCTAATAGTTTCATCTATCAGAGTTTATGTTCATCTGGCATAGCCTTTAGGAGCCCAGGGTCACCTCCCTGTTATGACAAGGCAAAGAACGCAGGATTTCCTAAATTAAAGAAATACAATCAAGTGTGATTGCCTAAACAGCTAAGTGGTATACTGGATAAGAGCACTGGGCCTAGAGTCAGAAAAATCTGAGATCAAATGTGGTCTCAGACACTTAGTAGATGTGTGACCTTGGACAAGTCACTTACAACACGCTTCCTCAGTTTCTTCATCAGTAAAATAAGGAAAATAATAGTACCCAGCTCCCAGGGTTGTTTTAAGGATCAAATGAGATAACTGTAAAGTGCTTAGTGCAGTGTCTGGCACATAGTAAGCCCTTATAAATGTCAGCTGCTATTATTATTACTATCGCTATTCATATTAGCATTTTTGCCAAGCAGTGTTTTTTCAAAGAGAACAGTTATTTCCTCATCACTGCTGTAGCTGGCCCTGGTATTTGCTGAATAATGCCACCATCCACTCTCTAAAATGGCCTGGAGGAATGATAATGGCATGTTACTTTCTATTTCAGCCTTCTATTCTACACCACCTTGAATTTTAGTGGAAGGGAACAATCCTTTATTAAGCTCCTACTATATGCCTTACACACATTGTCTCATTTAATCCTCACAACCCTGGGAGGTACTTACTAATTATTATCCTCATTTTGCAGCTGAGAAAACCAAAGCAAACAGAGGTTAGGTGACTTGCTTAGGGTCACAAAGTGTCTGAGAATGGATTTGAACTGCAGTCTTCCTGACTCGAGTCCCATCCTGGCATTATACCCACTGCACTATTTAGCTGCTTCAGAAAATTTTGTTATCAGGGCTCTGGCCTTAGGATGATGGGGAGTTCTTTCTAGCCTCATCAACCTAGCTTGACTAATGTCCTGCAAAGCTTCATACCTCAGGAATCCAAACAAAAGTCATCTGACCATCTGCTAGGTCTCTTGAGAAAGGGATTCTTGTTCAGGGATGGTTTAAACTAGATGGCCTCTGAGGTCCCTTCCAAGTCTGGGACTTGGGGAATGCAATCAGTCAGCAGCTATTTCCCCATTCAAACTAGGAAAGTGAGAGTATATCTGCTTCCTCACTTTCTGGGCCATCTGTCTTTGGCTTCTGGTGAGTTCTGTGTACTGCAGGACAATGCTGCATGATAACCTTAACTTGCTGGACGCTTCAGTGACAGTAACCAAGATGTCAGAGGGCCATATAGACCTTTACTACCATTCTGGTTCATTGAGCATGGAGTGTTAAAGCTATAAGAGGCATTAGAACATGAAATGTTGGAATATAGAATTTCAGAGCCAGAAAGGGCTTTAAAAACCATTTAACATGGGGCGGCTAGGTGGCGTAATGAGTAGAATGCCGGCCCTGGAGTCAGAACGACCTGAGTTTGGATCCGGCCTCAGACACTTGACACACAAACAAAAACCTAGCCCTGTGACCTTGGGCAAGTTACTTAACCCCAATTGCCCTCCAAAAAAAAAACCAAAAAACCATTTAACAAAATCCCTTTCATTTTAGAGAAAAGGAAACTGAGGCTCATGAATCTCAGGCCTAAGACAATGAATCCAATGTCCACTAGAGGAACGTGACATAACAGCAGGCATGCTCTGGGACTTAACAGCAGGCATGCTCTGGGACTTAACACAAGGGAGAAAAGTAAATCAGACAAAACCTCTTTAAAAATCTTGCCTACTCCTCCTTCCCCCTAAATTTCACAAATGTGAGCTTCTCCAAGGTCACACAATGAGTTAATAGACTAGAACTTTGTTAGCTTACAACCCTTGTGAACTCTTTCCACCAACAGCAGATCCCCAAAGGTCTTACATTAGTGGATGCATTTGAGAGACTAAGCTGATGGGAGCTCAGGTATGTCTGTTCCTAAGGAAAGGGCCTGACTGGCTGGACTGCTGAGAACGGGCACTTCAGTTACCAGTGTGCCACGTCTCTAAAGCACTGCCCACCCCTCTCTCCAGAACCCCCTGCTGTCCGTGGTCCCTCTCCTCCCCATTCTGACTCTTCTCTGGGTCACGGATGTGAACCCAGGGCATCTTGACTTTTCTAAATCTTGCACCCCAATCCACTAGGCGCCACACCCAAATTGACCTAGTTCCACAATCTAGACACAGCAAAGGCCCCGGGCTGTACCCTCCCTCATTTTTGCCACTCCCCTCTTCCCTCTGGACTTTTGCCATGACCCCTAGATGACCCCTTTCCACCCAGGGTCCCGGCGGGGTCATTCTTCTAAACTGGATCCTTCCCCTGCGGCCCAATATCGGGTCCTCTGCCTCCTCCACCCATCTCCATCCTGGGGGGTCCACCTCATTCCCAGCTGTCCCTCCATGTGCTGTTTTTCTTCTTGCACCAGCTTGGGGGGAAAGGGGAGATTCTCCTCTGGTCCCCTTCTCCCAGTTATGCTCCCTAACCCCCACCCCGAGCCGATCCTTCCCCCTCCCCCTCAGGGTTTCCTAGGATCTGACCGTTCCATTCCCGGGACAAGGCAAGAGGGATGGGCAAAGGACGGAATGCGGAGGCCCGCTCCTTGTCCAGAAGGGGGCACACACCCTCCGCTCCCCGCTCCCCGCTCCCCAGACCCCCAGTCCCCCCGCCCCTCCTTTCCCTACCTCTGTACCTGGCCGCCTGCGGCTCCCGACGCAGCCTTTACCAACGGCTTTTCTGCGCACGCGCGACCAGGCGCCCCGCTGGCGGCCAGCAAGGGTTCGGCACGTTGCCTGTCAATCAAACGTTGCCCCCACCTCCTCCAGCCAGGTCGTATGGGAGTTGTAGTTTTTTTTTTCCTTTTCCTAGAGCTTGGCCTGGGAGGGGCATAAGAAGAAAGGAAAAATCTAGGGGTATGGACGCTGACTTCGGACACTGATGAGCAAGGTCTGTTTGGATTAAAGGAGGAGTCTGAAGAAGTCTGTTACTCCTTGTGTCCAGGATGTGGTGGGAGTGAGAATGGAGAGTGAGAGATTTTCATAAAATCATAGGATTTAGAGCTGTAAGGGACCTTAGCAGTTAAATCCAACACCAAGGGCATCTACACATGAGGAAACTGAGACCCAAATCAATCATTTATTAAATGCTACTATGTGTGGGACACTGTGCTAGGTGCTCGGCGATAGGAATACAAGTGCACAAAGAATGAAAGTTTCTTAGAATGAGCTTATGTTCTACTGAATGATTATACATTTTTACAATTACATATAAAATGTATATATATAATATATACATGCATAAATATATATACATACATATATAATATATACATGCATAAATATATATACATACATACTATATATAATATATTGTATATATTATATATAATATATCATATGCATTATATATATATATCAATATATCAGGTCCTAAAAAAAAAAAAAAGATATAAGAAGAGGAGGGAGGTCTGCTGGTGTGAAACATTGCATATGTTTTGAGACTTTTTCAATATATTGATTGGTTTTGCTGGAGTATTTTTCTCTTCTCTTCTCTTCTCTATCTCTCTCTCTCTCTCTCTCTCTCTCTCTCTCTTCCTTTAAAAATATTTGTTATATGAGATGCCTTTCTGAGAGGGGAGAGGAAAAAAGATACTGTGAGAAATTATGGTGATGTGAAAAACCAGATACCACTAAATTTTTTTAATATAGCAAGAAAATAACAATAAATAGAAATACATATGAAGTACTTAATAATATACAAAGTATTGGGGTCAGAAAAAGCATCATATAAAGGATGAGGCCTAAGATATATCTTAAAGGAATAGAAAAGTTTCTGAGGCAGAAGTAAAGAGGAAATACATTTCAGGCATGAAAGATGGCCAGTGCAAAGGGACAGAGATGGGAGATAAAATTTCCTGGGTAATAAGATAAGAGAGAAGGCCATTTTGTCTGAATCACAGAGTGAGGGAAGAGGAGTAATGTCCAAAGAGGCAGGAAAGATAAATCAATGCCAGTCTGGATAGGGCTTTAAAAACTAAACAGAGAGGTCTCTGGTTTATTCTCAAGGCAATAGGAAGTCACTGGAGTTGATTGAATAGGAGAATTGTGTCTCCAGATCTGAGCTTAAAGAAAATTACCTTGGAAGACTGTGTTGGCTAGACTGGACTAGTGAGAAACTTGAAGTAGGGAGACAAATTAATACGCAGTTTACCAGAGATCTTAAGAGACTTACCTAAGGTCACAGTGGTAGTATGTGAGACAGTCAGGATTCAAACTCAGGTCCTGTAACTCCAAATCCAAAGGCTCTTTCCATTCCACAGGTTTGCCCAAGGTCATAAAGGTATGTGAGGTATAGAATTTGACAGGACTTTTTATATAGTTGGTATTGAGGTGTTTGGACTAATGGGCCATAATATACGCAATGTGGTGTAGTGGGAAAAGCCCCAGAATGGGAGTCAGCATACCTGTCTTGGGGTCTCCTTTTCTGGTCTCAATTTCCTCATCTGCAAAATGAATGGGTTGGATTAGATGATCTCTGTCTTTCTTCCCAGCTCTAAAACTTTGTTTTCTGTTCTTTCCATGTTGTAACATTCCTTCTAGCTTTAACATTCCTTATTCTGTGTTCTAAGGTCCCTTCCAGCTCTAACATCCTGTAAGGAAGTGACCCCCTAGCAAGTTCATGTATATGATCATAGAACCATTTGGACCCCTTGAACACACGGACTAGTCCCATGAATGGCAAGGAATCCAGTGCCTTGGATTAGAGGCTTGAGGTCATCTAGAATGGATTCCAACCTTTTCAAATATGAGAATTCCCCATATACAATAGTAGTTGTACTGTGGAGTCCATTGATTGAGGATATGCATGATAATAAAATGCTACTATAAATACTGTAATTTATTTAAAGTAATTTGGATATTATTCATCCTAGCAAAACTATGAATTATGTAAGTGATATAATATTAATGAATAAGTAATTAAAATACAATAAATAATATAGATATATCTGAAAAATAGAAACATGAGGCATATGCAGTCTATAGAAAGTACATTTACTTGTGCTTTATGCTTAGCAACACTGAATATTTTGTTGGAGTGGAATAAGGATTGAAATTGTACTGTTTGGAGCACATCTATAGGGATTCCTTGAAATAGCTTCACAGCCCCCCCAGAGGCCCTTCACCCATGAGTTAGACACCCTAATTTTGCAGTTTGGAAAAGTGAAACCAAGAGAAGTGAAATGACCTCCCATAGTAAGAGGGATGGCCAGGTTATGAGCCCAGGTCTTCTGACACCCGACCAATGACCTTTCTGGCTTAAGCATAATTTTGTGCTGTTTAGGTACCCCAGGAAAACTGTGTTCCCAGGGAACCTGCGTGTCCCATACTAGGGAACTCACCATTGTACCATCATGAGTAAGGAATTTGTTAGTAGCCTGAATTACAAGCAGATACGAGGGAGGTGTCACTTTCACAGTTACCCAGGGCACCACATTCTCTAAAACATGCTTCATCTTGCTGAAGAGGGAGACACACTTAGCTGATGGGTGATTATTAGCTTTCCCCTGAGGAGCTGTAGGCCTGTGGTTTCTGGGGCAGTTTCCAAGGAAGGCTTCAGGTGCTCTGTCAGAGTGTATATGGCCCTGACACTGATCCGAGAGGACTATTTAAAGTGGTAACAGAAGAAGTACCAAAGGGGGTCACTGATATTATGGCACCTATGGCAACAAGTATTAAATGTAGGAATGAACTAGAGAGACACTTTGACCTTAATTCCACCCTGATTTCTGCTTCTCTTCTTCCTTCTCTCATACTTCCTTCCTATTCTGACTCATATCATCTGATTCTCTGAGTTAGAAGGAGCTTCAGGGCTCCTGTTCCTAAGCAGAAGTGCTAGGAATTTAATCAGTGCATGTGAGGGGCAGAGGACCTGAGTTTGAATACCATCCCTGCTACTACCTATATGACCTTGCACTAGTTAATTCACATCTCTAACCCAAGTTTCTTCTTGTATAAAATGAGTGGATTAGGCCAAATAAATGGAGAAGAAAATGGCCAAACACGGCAATATCTTTGCCAAGAAAACCCCAAGTGGGGTCACAAAAAATTGGATATGACTGAAAAATGACTGAAATAGGCCAAATCAATGATCCCCAAGATCTCTTCTAGCCCCAACCCCTCTGTTTTCTCTAAAATCCATGACAAGTAGTAGAAGGGGCACTGACTAACTGAGGCAATTCAAGTGTGTATTCAGTGATCATTGCCTATCAGGCTTTGTACCTGGCACTAGGAATAGAGACAAAAGTCGAAATAATCCCTACCCTTATCTGAAATTATCTTTCCTACTCTTCCAACCCCTTTGTCCCCAAGTCTCAGGTCATGGTTCTCAAATGGGTCATTTGTCCAAATCCTTGCCTCCCAGGTAGAACACCATGGCCACACAAAAATGTTTCAGAGTACATTATGTTGCTTTAGGACCCTCTGTAATTTTAACAAATATTTATTGGGAAATGTAATATATAGTTCCTGCTCTCAAAGAATTTATAATCTTTTGGGGACAACAAGTATTCATTCATTTAATAAATACTTATTGAGTGCCTGTTATATGTAGAAAACTCTTCTAGGAGCTGAGATATAAAGTTTAGAGAAAACATTGTCCCTGTCCTCATGAAGCTTAAGTAAAAAGATAAAACTAAAAACACATATAAACCTAATACATGATATTGCATAAATGCATTAAAGTATTGCAAATGTGAGATCCAAGGGTGAAGGCTTCATAGTGGAGGTACAGTGTTATATGAATTGAATTTTAAGGTATGTAAGAATGTAGAAGGTAAGGAGGTGGATGGAAGGACACTGTATGAAGTACCACAAAATAAGCAGAAGCTCTGATTGGGCTAAAGACCATGCACACAGTGCAATGCAGCAGGAAGAGCCCTGGAAGGAGAGTCAGGAGTCCTGAAACTGAATGCTCTTTCTCTAAAAACCTCAATTTCCTGCTATACAAAATGAATGGTTTGGACTAAGTAATTACAAGATGTAGGAGACAGAATATATTGTACATTAGGGCAAGAGAAAATTTTAACTGGAGTATGGGGCAGGTAGACAAAGTAATGTGAATCAAGGTTGGAAGGAGGGAGGTGTACCAGATTAGAGAAGGCCTTGAATATGAGACAAATGAAATGGAACTTTGGTTAGGAGCTTATAGGAAGTCACAGTAGATCTTTGAATCCTTGGGTAGCATGACTTGATCCATAGATAAGAAAGATTATTCTGGCAGCAGAGTGAAGATGAGCATATACAAACTAGGCAATTAACAATACAAGATGAAGGCTTGAGGTATCACAAGACAGCATGTGGTAAGTGCTCAGTGACTCATACAAACGATAAACTTTGTGAATTCACAAGAGAACACAGCAGTCTCTGCTGTTTGGGGATATTTCCTTGCATTAGAGGAATATGAGGACTGCAAAAGCTGGAAACACCAGCTGTGTAGGACATCTGTCACCTTCAGAACAGATAACCGTCTAATCTCCTATGGCTTGGGCAAACATAGGTAAGGATTATAAGGACAAGAACTGGAGTCTAGGCAATAAGGCACAAATTACAAAGCAAGCATTAGTGATCATTTTCAGTTCAGTAGCAAGGAGTTCCTAAAACAATTCCAGGGTAGAATTGTTTGTGAAAATAATCTGTAAGAGGGGCTTAGAAAAGAATGTGAACAAGTAGAGGGAGGGGTTGGCCTTGAAAAGAAACAAGTGGACCTGTGGCCCTCGATATGGAAGAATGGGAAAGAGCCTACCGTTTCCTAAGCATCCCATTCTACTTTTTTTACAGCTTTCATTGTTAAAAGTTGTTATTGGTTTTGTTCTTTGTTTTGTTTTGTTTTCTCCTCTGATATCAGGCCTAAACATGCTTCTTTGCACCTTTTCCCATTATTTATGGTTCTGCCTGCTGGAGTCAAATCTAATGACCTTGTCTTTGGACAATTGTCGAAATACTAAAAGACAATTGTCATATCCTTTCTAAATCTTCTAAATCTTCTCTTCCCCAGGCTCCTTAGTTCCTTCAAATGTTCCTCACATGGCAAGGACTAGTTGCCCTTTTGCTGGATACACTGTAGCATCCATCAGTGGCCTTAAACTTCAGGTTTTCAGAATTTCATACAGTGCTCCTAGTAGGGTCTGACTCAGGCCAAATACAGGGGGACCATCAACTTTTTCTTGGAATCTTATCTACACCTTTTTCCATGCAGCCCAAGTTCTTTTTTTTTTTTTTTGTCTACCATATTATATTGCTATCTCATATTGAGTTTAGAGCCCACTCATACCACCCTTCCCACACCCTAATCTTTTTTCAGACAAAATGCTTTTAACGATGATTCTATCATCCTGTACTTGGATGCTTGATTTATGTTTTAGCTTATATATCCATATTGACTCTATATATCCATATTGAACTTTTAAAAACTATTATTAAGTTCAGCCATTAAGATCTATTTGTATCATGACTATAATCCAGTATATTAACTCTCTTGATTGATATACAAATTCGATGAACATGTCATTATGCCTATATCTAAATCATTAATAGCAATGTTAAAACCATAGGGCCAAGTAATGATTTATGTGGCTCTACACTAACGGACCCTGACCAGACTGTAATTCAACCATTGTCAAATGCTGTTAGAATCCAGATCTTTGCATCTTTTTCACCAGGCAGGTATTTGTTTCTTTTCTTTCTTTCTTTTTCTTTTCTTTTTTTCTTTTTGGAGGGGGGAAGACAGGGCAATTGGGGTTAAGTGACTTGCCCAAGGTCACATGGCCACTAAGTGTTAAGTGTCTGAGGTCAGATTTGAACTCAGGTCCTCCTGAATCCAGGGCCAGAACTCTACTCATTGCACCACCTAGCCGCCCCCAGACAAGTATTCTTTCAAATGACTTAAGACTGTTGTTGTTCAGGTGGATCCAACTCTATGTGACCCCCTTTGGGGTTTTCTTTGCAAAGATACTGAAGTGGTTTACAGATGAGGAAAATGAAGCAAACAAGCTAAGTAACTTGCCTAAGGCCACATAGCTAGTAAGCCAAACCCTTACTAGTTTGAACTCATGAAGATGAGTCTTCCTGACTCCTGACCTGGTGCTCCATATGCTCTGCTACCATAAGTCTAGGAAAGACTTATGGCAGGAATGGAGAAGAGCAAATGACGTCCTAAGTCTCAAAAAAGAGAAGAGACTGCATACTACAGTCCAGTGGGCTTGACTATGATTCCTGTGAAAATTCTAGAATGGATTATTAAAGAGATGGTTCATAAACACAGAGAAAAGGAAGTAGTCATTCCAGGGAGTCAGTGTGTTTTATCAAGAACAAGTTATGCCAGGCTAAATTTATTTCCATTTTTGACAGGGTTATTAAATTGGTATGTAAGGGGAATGATGTTTATTTGGAATGAGATTTCTCTTACGTCTTGAGCATTTACCTCCATCCAAATAGGAAGGAAAAGAAAGAAAGAATAAGGGGAAATTGGAGGAAAGAAAAGTTAAGGGAGGGATTAGTCCTAAGCAAAACAAATTTTAATTAAGAATATACAAAAACATTTAGTTTTGTTATTTTTTGATAGAAATGCTATTGAGGGTTTATTTTGTAGCCTGCAACTTGCTGAAATTATTAATTGTCTCGATTAGTATCTTTGTTGATTTTCTAGTATTTCCCAAGTGTACCATCATATCATCAGCAAACAGAAATTATTATATCTCTCCTCACCTATCATTATTTCTTTAATTCATTTTTGTCTTATTGCTATTGCTAGCACTTCCAGACCTATATCAAATAATAGTTGTGAGAGTGGGCATTTTTGCTTCACTGCTGTATTTACTGGGAAAGGTTCTACTGTATGACCATTACATATGATACTTGTTTTTGGTTTTAGATAGATTTTTTTTTATATTACAAAAGGTTCCTCTATGACTGTAGGTTTTTAGCATAAAAGAATACTATATATTTTTCTGCCTCTGTTGAGATGATCATATAGTTCTGGATATTTTGGCTTTTAATATGATTAATTGTGTTGATTATTTCCCAATCGGTCATAATGAATGATTCCTTGAATAAATCACCATGGTGTGTTTGACAGGATGTTAATTTGAGTCAATATTCATTAATGATATTGGCCTAATAGTTTTCCTTCTATGTTTTATCTTTTAATTTAATATGGTTTACATATTAGTATTATATTTGTCCCCTTAAAGGATTCTGGTGGGGCACTGTCTTACTTTGTAAGAATAATTTATGAAGTACTAGTTGTTCTTCAAAAGTTTGATAAGAATTTTCTGGTGAATTATCTTTATCTATTAGGTTAAGTTTTGCTTTTTCTCCCCTCCACTTCCCTTTGGTAATTCCTTTACAACTAGATTTATTTCCTTTTCTGAGTACTATTTAAAATCTCTACCTGGTCTTCTGATAGTTGGGTACTTTACATTTTTGGAGGTATTCTTTAATTTCTTTTGTGTTCTTAGTTTTGTTAGCATAAAACTGTACATGATATATTCTGATTGTTCTTTTTATTTCTCCTGGGTTTTTTTGTGTATGTGTCAGCAAAATTTCACCTTGCTAATTTCATTTTTCTCTTTTCTTCTTTTTCATCAGAATACTGTGTTTATCAATTTCACTAATCTTTTTTTAAAAAAAAACAGCTTAGTTTTATTTATTGTTTCTATTTTTCTGTTTACAGTTTTATCTTCCCACTAATTTTTAATATTTCCAATTTTGTGCTTATTTGGGGTTTGAGTATTTTTTGACTGTCTAATTTTTTAAAATGTATATTCACTTCATGAATTCTCTCCTTTTCACATTTTGTTAATAAATTTTTGTAGGGATATGATTTTTCCCCTAAGGGATGCTTTAGCTGCATTTGAGAAATTTTGGTGGTGTTTCATCATTATTATTTATTTTACATCATTCTTTTTTTTTTTTAAAGCAATTGGGGTTAAGTAACTTGCTCAAGGTTACACGGCTAGTCATTATTTATGTGTGGGCGCCCATTTTCTGAGGCCGGATTTGATCTCGGGTCATCCCAACTCCGAGGCCGGCACTCTTACTCACTGCACCACCCAGCTGCTCCTTTAGGGCAACTGGGGTTAAGTAACTTGCCCAAGGTTACAGGGCTAGGTTTTTGTTTGTGTGGATTAAGTGTCTGAGGCCTGCTCCGAACTCAGGTCCTTCTGACTCCAGGGCCGGCACTCTATTCACTGTGCCACCTAGCCGCCCCCTATTTTACATCATTCTTAATTGTTTCTATGATTTGTTCTTTATTTTGACAGGACTGTGCCACCTTTTGCACATTCATCCTATGTTATTTGGCTTAGTTTCCATGTTTTGTATATATCTTAAAAAAAAAATCTAATTTGCCCTATGCGTTTCCTTTTATACACTTTGGCCTCATCAGACAATTCCTATTTTTCTCCTCATTAGAATTGTTTCCCTTTGTGCCTTTAGAAGTCACATGAAAAGAAAAAAAAAGGGGGGAAATTAGAGGGAGGAAAGATTGAGAGGGCTCAGTCCTAAGAAACTAAGGATATACAAAAATATTTATGGCTTTTTCTGAGATGCCCATAAATTGGGGAATAGGTTATTGTATATAAGTGTTATAGAATGCTATTGTGCTGTAAGAAAGGTTGAGGGGAACAGTCTCAAAAAAACCCGGAAAGACTTATTTTGACTGATACAGTAAAGCAGAACGAGAACAATTTAAGGATCATTATAATGACCAACCACAATTCCAGAGGACTAATGATAAGATACCTGCTTCCTGACAGAAAAGTGAGACTCAGAATGCAGAATGAGAATTTTTTTTCCCCTTTTGGACATGGTCAATGTGCAAATTTCTTTTGACTATACACATTTTAATAGAGGTTTTGTTTTTCTTTTTTTTTCTCTCAGTTGGAGGGGGTGAAGTTGGAATGGGAAGGAAAAAGAGGTGGATTTTTGTTAATTAAAAAATAAGATGTAATTTAAAAACATTCATTGTTACCCTTAGAGAAAGTATTTTCAGCTGAGTTCTGAAGTTGGAAGCCAAATTGCAAGGCATTGAAAAGAGTGAGTAGAGGAAGTGAAGGAAAATTATAGGCAGTTTTTTGAGGAGTTTGTCTGTGAAACTGAGTAGAGGTATAGTATGACAGTTTGAGGTATACTTTCTACCTGGTCGGGAGTCCATCATCCTGAAAACTTAATTCATGGGTCAAAAGGCCACATAGCATTCTCAGTTATTTTCTTAGCAAGCTATTCATTTCTAAAATCAAGTTGTATCTTCTGTATCCCTTGCTTTCCCTGGGCACCAGTGAGGAAAACACAACCTATGCTCTTTTATGCACTTAGGTTTCTTGCTGAAGACTTTTAATATTGTGATAATACTTTTTTAGGTTTTTTCTATGAGTATCCTTTGTACTCACATCATTGACCAAAGTGAGTAATAGTTATACATTTTGATAAATCTTAGGAGGCTCTCTATTATGTTTTAGATACTGTGTATGTTCTGGGAGAATAACAGACCAATTTTTTATTCTATTGGGTCAACAAATAGCTGCTTCAGTATTCCTGAACAGGGAATAAGCTAACCACGACTATTCTTCACTTCTTTCCCTGACGCTTACTGGATAATCTCCTATGTGATAGCTTCTGTGGAGGAAAAACAAAATCTGCTTCTTCCTTTGTATATAAGGCTTCTTCAGGAAGATCATCCTTTTTGTTTTTAAACTCTAACTATACAACTGACCTTTCTCCTTCCTCCCTTTCCTCTTCTCTGTAATATTTTTCTACTTGCTCATATCCTGACAAAAGTCATTTTTCCTTCACCCTCTATTTTCTTTCCCCCACTGAAACCCCATTTCTATTTTCTTTTTTTTGTTTGTTTTTTCTTTTTGGAGGGGGAAGGTAGGGCAATTGGGGTTAAGTGACTTGACCAAGGTCACGTGGCTAGTAAGTGTTAAGTGTCTGAGGCGTATTTGAACTCAGGTCTTCCTGACTCCAGGGCAGCAGGTGCTCTATTCACTGTGCCACCTAGCCACTGCCACCCCCCCATTTCTGTTTTCATAAAGTTACCTTGTTGTCATAAACAACTTGGGGCATGTAGAAATATCCCTTGAGTTCTTTTGCCTTCTTTTCTGGGAGGGACATTAACCTATATTTTGTACCTTGATAGTTAATCACTGGGCCTTGATGGAATTACAAATACTGTATACTCAATGTAAGTCATTGCAAACTTCTTCCTGTTCTCAATTCCTGATGAAATTTTAACCTAGGTTTGTGTTGTTGTTAATGATGAAGTTGTTTTTAAATATTTGAGGTTTACTTTTATTGAAGGCTAAGTCCAAATTGTTCCTAGTCCAGCAGATTTAAGATTTCTTCTTACTTTAAAATACAATAGAACTCTTGAACCATAAACATTTAAATCATTCAGTTCAGTCATTTTTCAGTTGTATCAGACTCTTTCTGTTGCCCTTTGGGGTTTTCTTGGCAAAGATGCAGGACTAGTTTGCCATTATCTTCTCCAGCTCATTTTACAGATAAGGAAACTGAGGTAAACAGGGTAAAGTGACTTGCCCAAGGTAGCTAGTGTCCAAGGCCAGATTTGAACTCATGAAGATAGTCTTCTTGACTCCAGGCTCAGCACTCTATCCAAAAGTTTAAAAACACACAATGCTAAAATAAAAAGGGGAGAAAAAACCCCAACAAACAAAAAACCTCTCTTTTGGAGGCCAGGAATTGGAAGAAGCACTTAGTAGGCAGTTCAAGCTCTGGGGAACATTTTTTACTTGTTTTCTATATCCTTTTATAATTCAAAGAACCAGGCAAAGCACCAAGGGGAACTAAGTGGAAGGGTGAGGCAAAGTATGGTCTGAAGCCTCTGCAAAGGAGTCAGTTCAAATCCCAACTACATTGAATTCCTTTGTGACAAGATCTGAAAAATTTTCTGGAGGATCTTCTTCCATTAAAACAATATCAAAGCAACTCTAAAAGCAGAAAAAGGAGTTTAAACAAACAGACAATATAAACAATTATTTTAAAACAATGGGAAAACAAAATCAGGGTGGTTAGTAAAAAATTTCTGGTTTAAAATAATTGTGATGGCCAAAAGCTGAAACAGGAACATTGGGTCCACCTAATCATGGCCAGTATTTCCCAGGTGTGAACTATCTGAGTGGCCACAGAACTCTTCCATGCAGCTGGCTTAATCGAGGACCTAATTGATTCTGGTACTCACTCTACACTGCTATCTATTCAAGTTCCCAAGCCCATCAGCCAAAATCTCCCCTTCCCTAGGAGTTTGAATTAGCTTGGGGATAACATCAAATGTTAACCCCTCCTAAAGACCTCCACAGAGGGACCACTATCTTCTTCCATGGGTTTTAGATGAAGATTCCCCTTCACCTTCATCCAGGGATTTAAAATCACTACTAAATAAGCCAGAGGATCCCTTTTCCTCAAGCTAAACTCTAGGTCACTATGATTATAAAAATATAATTTTACACCCCCTAAATCAGTGGTATAAAAATTTAAATAGAAACTGGAACCACTAACACGTTCACTAAGATTCTTACTAGTCTGGGGGTGGCTAGATGGTGCAGTGAATAGAGCACCTACCCTGGAGTCAGAAGGACCTGAGTTCAAATCTGGCCTCAGACACTTAACACATATTAACTGTGTGACTTTGCGCAGTCAACCCCAATTGCCCTCCAAAAAGAAAAAAAAAAAGTCTTGCTGGTCATATAGAGACTTAGTTTTAAAATGTAATGTTATCTGTGTTTTATTGTGTTTTTATTTATTTTGTTAAATATTTCCCAATTATATTTTATTCTAGTTCAGATCACACTTAGCAGCATGTTTGACACTACTCATTGGTCCCTCATACTTTTTCTGGCAGGATTCTGTCTGAACTATCCTGAGGAAAAAGAATTTTTGATTAATAGAACTTGAATTGTTTTCCCTGGTTGTACAGAACCTTCTGAGGGGGCAAGAATTGGAGGCCTGGGTGATGTCACATAGAGGATAGAATAAGGAAGGGCTAGTGGGGGTCTACTGGGACCATGTCCAAAAGTTCTCCATTCTGGTGAAGCAAATCTTCCTGAAGGGTGTATCCAAAAAATCTGTGGAGCTAAGAACTTCTACCTTCTTAGAGCAGTGCTTATTTATCAAAGACACAGACTCTGGAAAATAGAACATTTAACCCCTTTAACCAGAGGGTCTTATATCTAAGATGTTTTAAAAGTTCATTCCCCTGCTCCACAATATCAGGTGCCTGGGGATGATATAGAAAATGGAAAACTTACTAATGTAGTGATGATGGATCTAATCCTAAACATTCATTGTAATAAAATAGGTACCTTCTTCATAAGCAATAGTACAAGGGGGTCCCTAGGGAAGAAGGATATGTTCTATAAGAGCTTTGATGACAGCTACAGCAGGAGCAGGCAATTGGCACTGCTGTTTCATATCCTAAATTGATGTTGACTGCAGGGAAGGCAAACATCTTGTTTTTAGATAGAAGAAGAGGGCCATTATAATCATTCTGCCAATCAGAACAAGTTGAGGAACACATGGGATCATACCATACTGATCCCTTGGTGGATGCTGTCACTGGCATAAAGATTTAAGGTTAGGTAAGAGTGCCTTTGTATGATGTATCGGTTAAGGGATCATATATATCTGCATTCACCACAGCATAGCATCACAGTCTCTATTGTCTACATTGATGATGAATCCAACCACCAATTTCTTAACAGTCTTCTAAGGGTAGCAGACCCAAGACCCTTCTAAGGGTCTGGTTATTCAGTTCATTAGAGGGCTACAATGTCTCTAAGGGAAGCTAATATGCTCCACAACAGCATGCTGCAAGAAACATCAGCAAAATTCTTCCACTGATTTAGACTCCATAATGGAGAGCCTTTAATTGTCCAATTCTGTCTCTTCAGGCCCCAACCCCCTCAACCAAACCTGTAGCCTACACACACACACACACACACACACACACATATACACACGTATATGTATATGTATGTCTATATACACATATGTTTATATGTGTATATATACATATATGTTTAAATATATGTCTATATACATATGTATGTAGCTATGTACATAGCATGTATACATACACACACATATATAACTCCATCCTTCAAGACTCTCTCATAGGACAACCATGTTAGTTTACTCCACTGAGATAACTGGTTAGCATCCTCCATCATCCCTGTCCACTTTCTTGATAGCTTCTAAAGCTCATTGGCATATCTTTTTTTTTCCCCAGTGAGGAGAGCCATCAGTAACTACTTGAAACAATTGTCTTCATGAATTTTTTTTTTTACTTGTCCAGGGTCATGCAGCTAGTAAGTATCAAATTGTCTGAATCTGGATTTGAACTCAGGTCTTCCTCCTGACTCCAGGGCCAGTGCTGTATATGCACTGCACCACTTAGCTGCCCCCTCTTGAATTATCTTCAAGAGCTAGGTCCTGATAGGTAGGAGCTCATTGGATTAGTAAGGAGTGGTGGCAGAATAATGTGTTTGACTTGGGAGTAGAGGTCTCAACCTTAGTCAATGTCACTATCTTTTATGAAAGACATTAATACCTAAGGGGTACAGGCAAGTGGATCTTAGATGTGCCATTTCTATCTGACAATTGTCTGTTGTCCTACATGTTTTATTAGAGGACCCATCACTTACTTATACCCAATTCATGATAGGCAAGACTGCATGAAGGACAATCATGTGACTTTGGATTCTCTGTTTAGTGGCAACCAGGAACCAATAGTATGGAAACAATTGTTTCTGGAACATAGTATAACTAGTGACTGCTTCTAGGAATTTATGGCTTCAGAAGACCAATGACCCTTAATTGACGACTCTTTGCTGTTTTCCAAAGGCTCAATTTGTTTTTGTCTTTGTGAGCAGAGACCTCTAGGAACATGTACCCCATAGGATCATAAGGGCTCAAAGGGAGAGATTGCTAGACAGCCTACTTTAAATATCTTATGGCTAAAGTCTATTCTGCCTGCCATGAAAACAAAACGAGGCAGATTTATAAATAATTCAATAAGTAGGAATCATCAAAATACCTACATTTGGAATAATAGGTTTTTCAGGACCAAATGAGAACAATAAGCTTTTGAGCTTCCTTTTTAGGTCTAGGGGAGGGTCTTCAGGAGGAGTTTTTGAGGTCAATGAGTGGTTAAGGGTGGGAAGTCGCTGGAGGCCACCTAGAGACCACAAACAATGGTGGGCTAGGCCAGTTTGGGTGGGAAGTAGATGAACAATGGAGGGCTAGGCTAGTAACTAGGCTAGAGTTAGTAGTTAGTAGTTAGTAACTAGGCTAGAGGTCTGGGCCCAGCCACCATGTCAGGCTTATTGCCTTATGCAAATGCCTCATCAAATGAGAGGATTTAATCAGTCCAAGGGAGATTCCCAGAGCCTGTAGACTCAAGGACTCTAGGAGAGCTGGAGGGGGCTCCCAGAACCCATTCTTCATCAATAAATATATGTATATGTTGTTTGTATATGTGTGTGTATGTATTGCGCCATAAAAAATTTTAACTTGACTTTACATATTTGTTACAAGCTTTTGTTTTTCAGTCTTTCTCATCTAAGGGAAGGGGGATTTGGGAAAGAGAAAAGTCAGATTTTTGCTGACTAAAAAACAATTTAATATAAAATGAAATACAGTAAGCACTTACAAACTACGAAAACCTAATTAAATTATTTTAGTACTTAAATTTTTTCATAACACATAGAACAAAAATAAAGGCATATAAAAAATAACTTCAGCTGTGGCTAGGTGGTGCAGTGAATAGAGCACCTGCCCTGGAGTTAGGAGGACCTGAGTTTAAATCTGGCCTTAGACACTTAACACAAGAACTAGCTTTGTGACCTTGGGTAAATAGCTTAACCCCAATTGTCCTCCACAAAGCAAAAACAAAAACAAACAAACAAAAAAGAAATAACTTCCCTTATTCCAGAAGTCACTGGAGGAAGCGTTTCTGTAAGGCAGCCTAAGCTCTAACCAAGGGTGGATACTCCATTCCTTCCCACAGGCCAGTCCTTTTATAATTCAAACACCCTAGCCTGCAAAACAAAGGCTAATAAGCAAAGGGCTAGACTTGAAGATTGGTGTGGTCAGCACTACCAGTACTTCTCACTGGCTGAGGTTTCTGTGAGTTCAGGATGTGAGAGAAAGTTCTGAGATGAAGACTAGGGTTTGTTGTTGTTTTTAATGGAGAGAATAGTGGTTCTAGAGAATGCAATGGAAAAGGGACTCAGGAGGGATAGGACCTTGGCAGATGTGAAAAGAGACCAATGGAGGGAGGGTGTGGTGGGGGGAAGGATTGCCTAGGCATCTAGAGACTATGATAGAGACTAGGAATTAAAATCTCATCTCATTTCCTGTCTAGCTGAGTGACCCTGTTGAGTCTCTTAGCTTTATCAGTCAGCCCAAGTTTCCCCTTTTGTAAAATGGGAATAATGGTATCACCTAAATCATAATGTTGTAACAATCAAATGGTATGTGTAAAATGATTTGCAAACCTTAAAGTGCCACACAAATATCAGTCATTATTATTTTGTTATCATCACTTTATTTTCATATTATTGCCAAGGCCTGCTGATTTCATCTTCATAACATCTATTCTCTCCTTTAACTCTGCCTCCAGCCTGGTATAGCCCTTTATCATCTCTTACTTGGCCTATTTCAGTGGCCTGCATGTTGAGCTCTGTGCCACTACCCTCTCCCCACTACAATCTTTCTTCCATTCAGTTATTAAAGTGTTCTTCATCTTTTGTTGTTGTATTTTATTTTTATTTATTTTGTTAAATCTTCCCCAATTGTATTTTAATTTTTTTATTTTCCTTCAATTATTTGTAAAAGCAATTTTAACATTAATTTTTAAGATAATTTTTTGAGTTCCAAATTCTCTCCTTCCCCTATCCGTTCCCCTCCCCACATTGAGAATGCAAGCAATTTAAAATAGATTATACATATGCAGTCATGCAAAACATATTTCTGTGTTAGTCATGATGTGAAAGAAAACAGACAAAAAGCAACAGGGAAAAATAAAGTAAAGAAAAAAGTATGCTTCATTCTGCTTTCAGACGCCATCACTGCTTAAAGTACTCTTTGGGTGTTGTTTTTTTTTTTTTTTTGCTTTTTGGAGGACAATTGGGGTTAAGTGACTTGTCCAAGGTCACATGGCTATTTCTTAAGTGTCTGAGGTCAGATTTGAACTCAGGTCCTCCTGACTCCAGGGCCAGTACTCTATTCACTGTGCCACCTACCTACCCGTCCCCTTAAAGTGCTCTTCTTAAAGAACAGGCCTGACTATGTCACCTACCTACTTAATAAACCCCAGTGGCTTTTCATCAAATATCAAAAAATCCCCTGATTTTTAAAAGCCTTTCATAACCTGCCTCACCAGCTCACCTTTAGAGTCTTCTTGTGCCTTCCCCCAAATGGTACTGTCATCCTGTGACACTGGCCTTTTTACTCTCATTCTCACAAGAAACTCCTCAGTCTTAGTTGTCCTTTGTATCTGGAACAGTCTTCCTCTTCATCTCCACTTCCTGGATTCCATAGCTTTCTTCAAATCTCAGCTAAACCCCCACCATCCACTGGAAGCCTTTTCTGATGCCCTTTAATTCTAGTGTCTCCTCTCTGAGGATTATTCCAACTTTATTCTGTTTTGTATATAATCATTAGCATGTTGCTCCCCCCATTAGACTAAGCTTTTTGAGAGCAGGGACTATCTTTTGCAACTTTCTTAAATCCCCAGAACTTAGCACAGTGCCTGGCACATGTGGCATTTAAAAAGTCTGAGGCATAGTTTCTGGGTAATTTAAGTATTTTATTAATAAGGCTAGCATATTATTAATGAAAGAAGTCAATGATACTCTTGAATGTTGAAGACCTCTAATGGTAGTGGGCTCATAGTTTGTGTGCTCTTGGAAGAGCAGGTATCCCTGAGACTGGTAATCAACTCTAATTGGTTAACAATTAATGAGATAATAGATATTTTAATGAGATGTTGACTATATTATTAGGGTGTTGAGGTACTTGACTTGGATTGCCCAAGTCTTGGGTAAAAGAGACTTATCAATTTCCACATCACCTGTCTGACAAAGGGGAGAATCCACATTTTCCCAGACCTATTTGAGTAAAGACACTGATTTGCCTAAACTTAGAATTTCTTTTATTGGCTTTGATTAGATCTTTAGCTTGGGTGAGTCTTTGAGAAAGATTTCCTAATACTGGTTGATTTCTGAATGAGGAAGTAGAAAAGAGGAAAAACCTTGGTCCTGATTTCAATACAATAATTAGTTATTAATACAAGAGAGAAATAATTATTTCTCTTGAAATGGACACTCTCAGACAGAATCACCAGGCCAAGACCATCAATAATCGAATTTAGGAAGCGTTTATTAGCTGGCCAGCGGCAGTCCTAGGAAAAGTCCAGGAGCTGCACTGAACCCCAGTAGACACACAGTTTAAATAGTCCAAAAGCTACCATCATATCAGGGGCAGGCTGGTCGGGCAGGATATGGGGCGGGGGCACTCTTAGATAACGCAGGTTGTTCAATGACCGAAGGGAGGATTCTTGGGTTTACAAGGCTTACTACTTTAGCCGGATGAGATAAGAGTGGGCTGGGGCACACTGGGTTTCGATAACCTAGAGGAATGGAGGATTCTTGGGTTTGGTCTGATGAGATCAGGGTGGGCTGGGGCACACTGAGTTTCGATAACCTAGAGGAATGGAGGATTCTTGGGTTTGCAAGAATTCAGGATACAAAGATGGGCCCCTCCTAGGCCAGTGAAATGTCAAGGCATACTACTTCACTCTCACACACAGCAGGTACTTGATTTGTGTATTTGAATATTTTTTTATGGGATTTAGATAGAAGCAGTCATGGGATAAATCACTATCCTACTATTCTTTTGGAGTTGATGGTATTCAGACTATTGTACAGATGGATATCTGTGCTGTTTTTTTGTTGTTGTTAGAAAGTATTCAAATGGAAACTCATTTTCTGTAGACTCTCAAAAAGTAATCTTGTTACAATTCCAGTAGCAGAAGGGACCACAGCAATTATAGGCACTTCTTCCTTTTCTCACATAACTTTGATCTCTGTTAGGTCTATTATTGTGAGTGTTATTCTTCTTTTAATGGTTGTTGTTATTAATTTCAGTGAGTCAGAATAGACTGGAAATAAAGTCTAAGGTATTGGGGTTGTTGGGAGAGGTTTCCAAATCAAGTCCCTGAGGGGGCCTGTGAGCAGACACCATGCTCTACCCTCTTCCCCCTTCCTCTATGATAGCTATTGGAAACAGAATTTTCTCTCCTATATTTAATTTGTTTGCACTCCAGGAGTCTGAAGGTCACTTTCATTGATTTGTTTATCTCTTGGGGTATATACCAAAATGGATCATAGGACTTAGAGCTGAGAGAGAGAGAGAGAGAGAGAGAGAGAGAGAGAGAGAGAGAGAGAGACCTTAGAGATCATTTAATCTTGATAAACTTATTGTGCTGACCCTGATCTAATCTAATCCTCTCATTTCACATTTGGGGAAACTGTGGCTTACAGAACTTAAAGGACTTTCTTAAAGTCATATAGGTAGTAGTAAGGAGCATATCTGGGACTGAATCTAGTTTCTTTAATTCCAGATCCAGTGTTTTTCCTCCTAAAACAAAGTTCTAAAATAAAATTTAAAAAATAAATCAAAGTTATGAGGAGATTGATAAAAGGCTGTTTGCCATGGTTATAAAGGCCTGAACTAGAGACAATTAACAGAAGAAAATCATGGAAGATTTAGGTTGTACAGGAGAGAAGACCCAACAAATTATGATGAGCACTGGAGGGAGCAAGGTGAATTTCCACCCCATCTGTGGACAGCTTTAAGAAGGATCAACAGCAGTTATTTCTAGATGGTTTAAATTATGGGAGGGGAACCTGCGATCTCGAGACCACATGTGGCCCTCTAGGTCATCAAATGTGGCCCTTTGGAGGGGGACCACACTTGAGCACCTAGAGGGCCACATGTGACTTCAAGGCCACAGGTTTCCCACAGCCTGATTTAGATAGTAACCTATCTGAAAACAGAGGTTACCTTTTGATGTGGCTCAACAGAGTGGTGGTCAATGTGGGGAATTGCTTTGACTACCATGATCTAGGGTCTCCTGTGCTACAGACTGATGAATTCAGATGGTGGGGAAGAAGGAGATATTAACTGGTAACAGAAAAGACTCAAGGCTAATAGATGTACAGAGTAATAACCTTCCCCTTTTAGCACTACCACTTCCCACCACTCCCCCAAGAGAAAATCAGGTTGAACTGTGCTTCCCAGATCAGGTGTTGGACCCATCTGCACTCTGCCCTTCCCCCATTGATTTGCCACCTTGCCCTTCCTGAATGTCGGACACAAATCCACTCACCCTTTCCTTGAGTTGTAAAACAAGCAGCCCAACCTTTCCTTCCTTGATTTGTAAAACAGAGAACTCCACCTTGCTTAATCTGTAAACAGGCAGAACCCCCCCACCCCTTGCTTTCCCTTGATTAATCTGTGGGTGGGAGGCCCAGCCTAGGGTTTCCCCACTGGTGGGAAATTCAAATGTATACTGACCAATCACTAATTGTAGTTTCAAGTGTACACTGACCAATCATTGGAGTTTCAGCTTACATCACCATAATCACAGCTTATGTAACCTGGCTATGGGACCTCTATAAAATTGGCACACTGTCTGTACCAAAGCACTGTCTGATTTGGGTGACCATGTACCCCGACAGTACCGCGGTGTCCTGTGGTAATAAAATCCACTTTTTAAACTTAATCTTGGGAATCTTCTGTCTTGCTTTTATTGGGGTACAACAAGGGTGAAAGTTGCCCTACTGTGGATTCTCCTTTCCCCTCCTACTTTAAAATCAGTCTTGATATCAGTGGTGTCTGCTTCCAGGCCTCCTGATTTTGCATCTACTTTGATGGTGATAACATCTTCAATGGCTCTATTAATTTCATTGTCATGGATAC
Source organism: Gymnobelideus leadbeateri (assembly GCA_011680675.1). Taxonomy (NCBI): domain Eukaryota; kingdom Metazoa; phylum Chordata; class Mammalia; order Diprotodontia; family Petauridae; genus Gymnobelideus; species Gymnobelideus leadbeateri. The sequence continues at coordinate 78,701 of WOXC01009657.1, forward strand.
TACCCTACTAATGCAGATAACTTTCCCATGTCTTCTCATCCTCTGCAATTCTTGTCTATGACTTTTCATAAATACTCCAATGAAAATCAAACCAACAGGCTGGGGACCTTCCTCTAGTTCTTTTAATATTTCATAGATGCCTGTATGTATTTCACAGATATGGGGGACATCCATCTATTATCTTTCACTCTTGCTACATGATCAACCCACATCCTATTCTAATCAAACATGTCCTTGACAATATCTTTCTGCCATTTTCTGTATGCAGGTCAATGCTGGCAATATGCTACAACCTACTTACACCCACTCCTGCAACTTTCCATTACCCTTTGGGTCATATACAGTTCTAACTTTTATGAGATCTTGGTTTTCTATGATTCGTAGCCACATAGCACCACCAGGAGAATACTTCAGTATCACAAGGATCTGTAATTTCGGGGGGTTTTTTTGGTTTTTTTTTTTGCTTTTTTGGAGGGCAGTTGGGGTTAAGTAACTTGCCCAAGGTCACACGGCTGGGTTTTTGTGTGTGCATTAAGTGTCTGAGGCTGGATCCGAACTCAGGTCCTTCTGACTCCAGGGCCGACGCTCTACTCACTGCGCCACCTAGCCACCCCTAAGGATCTGTAATTTCATCCTTATGTAGCTATTCCCTTTTCCAGCACAGATTGCACCCCTTTCCTTAGTAGAAACAAGATGAATCATCCCATAGCCAAATCAGTGATAAGCCTATTTAAACTTTTCTGGGCTGGTCCTTGGACATACATCAGTCATAATACCCATACTCAGATACTTTTTGGCACAGTTTTCACAAACTCAAAATGTCTCATACCCATGGTCTTCACAAACTCAGGAACATGTTTATAGTGTGATGAGACATAAATGGGACTTTAATGTAAGCACAAATAGAATATTGATGGTAACAAAAGATGTGCTTTGGTGGCATGGAGTAGTTTGGGATAATTGAAAGCACTTTACAAATTCCAAAATATTTATCCTTCTATTCAGTTATGAGACCAGCTCATTGTCCATCTTCAGTGCCCATCTAAAATATATGGACTGAGGAACTTATTAAAGTTGCACTGTTTATGTTCCTACATGGAAAGATGGCATTTGTAATTCATGAGATTTTTCTCAGTATTAGGATAGTTGAAGGGAATATGTATATGCATATATGTATATATACATATGTGTATGTATATGTGCATATATATGTGTATATGTGTTTGTACATGGATACATAGAGGGCACAAGGTGAGTTGAATATGAAGGGATGATATCTAAAAATAAAATTAAGGGGTGAAAGAGGAATATTATTAGGAGAAGGAGAAAATGACATATAGAATAGTGTAAATTATCTCACATAAAAGAGATCAGAGAAAGCAGTTACAGTGGAGGGAAAGAGCAGAGAGGTGAAAGGGAATTGAGTCAACCTTATTTTCATTGTATTTGGTTTAAAGAAGGGAATAATATAAACACTCAATTGGTTTTCTTACCCTACAGGACAATAGGTGAGAAAGGAATAAGAGGGGGGATGATAGAAGGTGAGGGGATAGTCAGAAGCAAACACTTTTGAAAAGGGATAGGATCAAAGGAGAAAATAGAATAAATGGGGGGCAGGATAGGATGGAAGGAAATAAAATCTTTCACAATATGACTACTATGGAAATGTTTTGTATAACTACACATATATAACCCATATTGAATTGCTTGTCTTTTCAATGGGGGCAGAGAAGGGGTTGAGGAGGGAAGAAGAGAGGGAAGGTAGAACTCAAAGTTTTAAAAACAAATGTTAAAAAAAATTGTCTTTATGTGTAACTGGGAATAAGATTTACAGACATTGGGGTATAGAAATCCATCTTGCCCTACAAGAAATTAAGGGGGAGGGAGGGAAAGGGAGGGATATAAGAGAGGGCAGACTAGGGGAAGGGGTAATCAGTATCCTTACCATCTTGGGGTGGGGGATAGGGGAGAGATAGGGAGAAAATTTGGAACTCAAAATCATGTGGAAATAAATGTTGAAAACTAAAAATAAATAAATAAATTCAGGAAAAAATATTTCAGTGAGGGCCAAAAGGGTTTTTGTACCATTAATAGATAAATAAAAATATTTTCATCTATTTCATACTTCAAAATTTTTTTTTTAAATATGTGGACTGATGGGTTACTTCAATGGGTTCTTCATCCAATGGCATGTCTTAATTTTGATGGCATAAAAATGTGTATTTCAGAAGGTCAGAGACAAGGAACATTGTGATTTGCCCAAGGTCTTTCTCTCTCTCTCTCTCTCTCTCTCTCTCTCTCTCTCTCTCTCTCTCTCTCTCTCCCTCTCTCTTTCTCTCTCTCCTCCTTCTTCTCCTCCTCCCCCCATCTGTCTCTCTCCCACACACACCTCTGCCCCCCTTCCCTTTTCCTTTCCTTTATGTCATTCCTCTCTTTTCTTGTCCCTGTCCCTCTCTCCTTTTTTCCTTTCACTTTCTCTCCTCTCTTCCTCCTTCCCTTCTTTCCCCTCCCTTTCTTTGTCTCCCTTTCTCCCTCCTCTTCCTTCCTCCTTCCTTCCTTTCTCTCTCCCTCTCTACCTCCCCCCATCTCACCTTCTCTCTCGCTCCCTTTCTCTCTCTCTCTCTCTCTCTCTCTCTCTCTCCCATCTCCCTCTCTTCTCTCTCTCCCTTTGTCTCTATGTCTCTCTTTCCCTCCCTTTTTCTCTTCCCTTCCCTCTCCCTCATTCTCTGTTTCCTCCTTTGTTTCTCTGTCACACACACACACACACACACACACACACACACACACACACAACACACACTCCTGCAGTCCTCAAATTCTGTGAAATTAAGATGCATTATCCACTTATTTGCTTTTGATTGAAAACAAACTCCAAGAAAAAATCATAGTTCTTTCAGAGTTAGGGTAGTCCTTGAATAAAACATTATAGTTGCTATTGATTCCTGTAAGACTATCACTTGATCACTCACTCAGTCATCTTCACTTTTCAATGACCCAGAGCTACCTAGATATTCTTTCTATTCACATTACTTGTAAACCAACTCCTAGACTTCACATCACATCTTTAGTACCCTTCATTTTGAGGAGCTTGTGTTCATCAGAAACTCCAGGCTCCTAACTGATATTTTATCTGAACAGAAATAAACACTGAGTCCCTCATTTGTCCTATACCCCATTCAAGCTCTGAACTCCCTTCTTTTGGGTCTAGGGGTTAGGACAGAGTAAAATTTTGGGGCTAGCCTCTCATAGGATTCTTATCTCTTCTCTTGTGGCTATTTCAGGCCTGGGATGGGGAAAGAGAGAATTTTGCATAAATAGATTCTGGAAAATAAAGAAGAAGGATAAAAATAGACTATTTCCACATCTTCCCTGGATTCTTCTCTGCTCCCATCACAGTCCCTTCCACTAAGATACCTGGTCCTGCATTTCCCTACTGCCTCTAGGACTATCTTCTCACCTTCTCTGGCCTCATGACAATGTAACCTTCCCTTCCTCCTTTTTCTTAATAGTTTAACTTCCCTGATCATAAACTCTTGGGAATAGGGACTGGTTGTGTTTCACCCTCATATCCTTAGTGCCAAATACAGTGCTTATACATAGTAGGACCTAATAAATGTTTGCTAGATTGGTTTGGATTACCTTTATGATTTATTATCCTATCTCAGAATGTCCACCACTCATTCTATCATGTTGTGTGTCCCATCATTCCCCACATCTCCCAGGGCCCCTCCTCTTTTTTCTCTATTTTTGCAGAACAAAAAGTCAAAATATATCTTATAAGTTATTTTCTTAGCATGAAAGTTACTAAATGGAACTCTAAAATACTGTTTCATACAAACCATAGCTAAGGACTGAATTCATCCCTCAAAGAGTAAATCCAGTCACCCAATTTCTTTGCAAGGGCTATTGAGATAGATAGTTATAAAAATGAAGACAATTCATCTTTTCTCTACTTCCCTCATTCTTGATCTCATTCGTATGATGCTATTTGGATATTTTCTTACAGGCTTAAAAAATTTCCCTGATACTTTTAAAATTATTTTTTTAAAGTATTGGAATTTTGTTTTCAGTCTGTTTTAATTTAATTAGTTTGTAGAGCCTTGTCCTTGATGGGTTGTGGGTATAGATACATTATAAGACAGGTGAGAAGGGGCCAGCAAGGAAAACTGGGCTAAGTTGGTAGTGATGTACATACTACATATGCTGTATTGGCAAAGGGTGGCAGGTAAAAAGTTCACCCACCCCGGTGGTATAATGAGGTCCTAATCAAGTAAGGCTGGGAAGTATAGTGGAGTGAAGTTGACTGGAATGGAATGAGTCCTAAATTTGCAGTTAGAGGACTTGGGTTCAAAGGCCAATTCTGTTACTTGTCAAGTATATAACCGTTAGGTTAGTCACTTCCTTTCTTTGGGGGTTGAATTAGATTATCTCTAAGATCATTTCAAACTGTACATCCTATGATCCAAGGACAAAGACTAGCTGTCCTTTTCCCCTCTACCCTGAATTTATATAAGGCACTTAGATCTGGAAGGGACCTTAGAAATCATTCAGTCCAGCCATTTTTTATTTTACACATCACAGGATAGTAGATTCAGAGTTGGATGGGACCATAAAGGTCATCTCTAGTCTAATGTTCTCATTTGACCGATGAAGAAAATGAGGCCCTGAGAGGTTCAGTAACTTCTATATGGCCATTCAGGTAACAAGTAGATGAGTTAGGACTCTAACCCAGGTCCTCTGGTTCAAGTCCAACATTCTTTTTCATGTACCATAAATAAGAAATGGAATTCTAGAGAGAGAAAATAATATACCCAAAGTCACAAAGGTGTATCTTGCTAAGTGTGGCCATTGCATACATTGGCAAATATGTTCTACAAACCAGAGATGAAGGACTTGCCTCCAAATCTCTGAGGTGATTGGAACAGCTGATTGTATTCTAAGGCCTGAGTTTACCCACGAGCCCGTGGGTATTGTTCTCTTTTTGTGGGAAACAGATGGCATTTAAAAGGGACCCTCTTCAGGACCTTAAGCCTCATAAAGAAATACTTGTGTCCAGAGGAAGCTATTGAGAGAGAATATAAAAGGTGGGAAGCACATTTTAATAATTTCCTCTCATAGAATGTGAATGAGATACTCTGGCTTCACTATTTTAAAAGCTGCCATCATGCTTTAAAAGCTGTCTGTGAATATGATGGCAGTTAGGCCTTGTTTAAACCTCTGGACTCCATTTTCCCCATCTGTCAGATGAGGAGGTTGGGCTAAAAGATCTCCAAGATGCTTCTCACCTCTGACATTTGATGTTCTATTTTTGAGCATTCTATCATCTAAAGTCCCTTTCAGTTCTGACATTGGGTGTTCTATGTTCTAAAATTCTGTGGTCTCTATCCCATGCCAAGGATTTTTGTTACAATTGTCCAGAGACAGTTTAAACTACTTTAATTCAATATAGACAGCCAAAAAAGTTATAAGCAGTTAAGCTATTGTAAGCCAAGCCTAATACTAGGTGCTTTGGGGGTGAGAGAACTTAAATAATCACTAGCAGTGCTATAGCATCTTGAAGTTTATAAAGCACTTTGCAAATGTAATCTCATTTTATTCTTGCAGCAACCCTAGGAGTTAGCTGTTATTATTACCCCCAATTTATAGAAATCAAGGCAGACTGAGGTTAAGTGACTTGCTCAGGGTTCCAAACTAGTAAGGGTCTAAGGCCAGAGTTGAACTAAAATCCTTCTGCGTCTAGACCCAGCACACTCTCCACTGTACCCCCTATCTAGCATTTCTAGTGCTCTTTCAAGATTTCGAAGTGCTTGACATACATTATCTCATCTAAGCCCCACAACAAAGAGCTCCACAAGGTATTACTGCCTGATTTACTGACTCCATTTTGTAGATGAGCAAACTGAGATTCTGAGAGTGACTTCCCTATAATCCCCCAGGTGGTAAATGTCAGAGCCATAATTCAGATTCAAGTCTTATTGACTCCCAAGACTAACTCCCAAGTAAAATTGATAGTCTTGTTGAAGAATTAGAAAGATATGCCCAAGGAACTTTCTCAGTGCAGTGTCTTGGCAACTACAAAGGACTATATCGCAGATTGAGGACACAGGTGCTAAGCGAGGTACTTGATGGAAAAATAATTAAGGTTTGGACACAAGATTTCTTATAATATAGATACAAATAATACATATGCAGATAATAGAAAATCTAATAGATGATTGAGGCAGAATTGAAAAAAAGACTTCAACCGCTTAGAATGATGATGAGCTGGTATAGAGAGATGGACAAAAAATTCTGTAATTAGGGTAGGAAACAATGAACCTCATAAGTACTGAATGGGGAATAGAGGGCTAGAATAAAGATCACATAGGATGATCTGGGGTTTTGGTGGACTGCAAGCTCAACATAACCTAACAGTGGGACATGGCAGCATAAAAAAGCCAGTGTTATTATGGGCTACATTAAGAGGGATGCAGGGTCCCAAATGGGGGAGGTAAAAGTCTTGCTGTTGCCCACCCTAATCAGGCAACATCTAGAGTACTCTTTTCAGGTCTAGATATTATCTATTGTATGGACAATCAGGAACACATACAGACAACGGCCAATATTGGAGTGGGGAAGGGGAAGGGGAGGTAGGGACTGGTGAACCCAACTCATGAGGATCAATTCAATAACCTGGGGATATTTAGTTTGCAGAAGAGGTGCAATCTCTGCCATTAAGATCTATGATTTATTTCAATAATCCTGTGACCAGATTATAGAATGGTGGAGCTCAAAGAACCTTTAATGATCACTGTAATATACTGGAAAGGTCTCTCTGTTTTTCATTGGAAATTCTGGCTTCAAATCCCTAACCTTCCTGCTTATTATCTCTGTAACCTTTGGTCAAATCAGTCAACCTTGCCTCATCTGTAAAATAAAGGTTTAAACTCCTTGATTTCTACGGATACTTCTAATTCTAAATCTTGTGATCCCAGGGAATTTCTACTCACTTGTGCACATTGCTCACCACCCCACCACAGACATTTCCATTATGTTAACAGTAGTCCTAGATCCCTAAGGTATCTAATGTATGTTATGAAATGCTATGTAGAACATATGTAACCCATTTTCACCTTAAAAACTGCTCCTTTAGTGATCTATAATCTATTTTTGTCGTGATATCTCTTCAGGAAGAATCTTTTCTCAAGGCTGAGTTTATGATTTTATCTGTGTTGGGAACTTCCTGTAGGAAAATTTCCTCTACCAATACAGATCAGCATCTGCTTTGAGACTTGTAGATTTACATAGTTGTCTTGGGCATTGAGAAGTGACTTGCCTAGGATCACATAGTCAGTATGTGTCAGAGGTGGGAGTTCCTGACTCCAAGGAACATCTTTATCCATCTCACTGTATTGGACGCTTGGTAGCAATATAGTAATATAAAAGTTAGGGTTAATTAATCAACATGAAAACATAGAGCGAACATGGTGAGAAAAGTCAAGGTACCTAGGTTCTAATCCTGACCCTGTTCCTTCCTAACTGTATTATCTTAAAACCATTTCTTGTCATTGGGCTTCATCTATAGAACAAGGAGTCTAGAGGCTCTGACTTTGAATTCCAGCTTTGCTTACAACTAGTTCTGTGAATTTGGGCAAGTAACTTCACTTCTCTAACTCTGACTACCCAGAGAAAAATTGAGGGGGTTAGACAAAATGATTTCTAAGGTCTTTTATAGATCTAAGTCCTATGAACCTATTATCTTAAATGAAACTTCCAGTTTAAATATCCTATTACACCACAACTCTGTGATCATAGAATCATGTTTAGATGTGTAAGGGACATAGTCTGATGGTCTTTTTCTCAGTTGTCATCCTTATTGACTTTTGCTGCATTTGAAATAGTTGACCACTCTCTCCTAGATATTCTCTCTTTTCTGGGATTTCATGACACTACTCTTTGCTTTGGGCACCTAGGTAGCACAGAGGATGGAACGCTAGGCCTGGAGTCAGAAAGACTCATCTTCCTGAGTTCAAATCTGGCCTCAGATACTTCCTAGCCATGTGACCCTGGCCAAGTCACTTAACCCTGTTTGCCTCTGTTTCCTCATCTGTAAAATGAGCTAGACAAAGAAATGGTAAACCACTCCAGTATCTCTGCCAAGAAAACCCCCAAGAGTTGGATATGGCTGAGCAATAACACTCTCTGTTTCTCTTCTTGCTCGTCTGACTAGTCCTTCTCAGTTTCCTTTTCTGTCTCATTATTCATATCATGCCTCCTAAGAATGTTCCCCTCTGTCCTGAATCATCTTCCCTCTTTCTACCCTCTTTTGGTAGCTCCCATGGGTTTAAATATTACCTCTATGAAGATGACTCACTGTATCTTGACTATATCTTCAGCCCCAATCTCTTCTTTGAGCTTCAGTCTTATATTACCAACTTCCAGTTATGTATTTTAAGCTGGAAATCATATTGTCATCTCAGACTCAACAGGTCCAGACCGAAAACTATTATCTTTCCTATCAGACTAACTCCTATTCCAACTTCCGTATTTCTGTCAAGGGCACTACAATCCATCCATTATCATAGGTTTGAAATCTTGGTATTATCCTCCACTCTTTACTCTCTTTCAATCTGTATACCCAACTAGTCACTGAAACTCGGTTGTCCTGTTTCTTTATCCCTGACTCACAAAATCCCTCTCTTCCTTTAGGGTGCAGTCTAAGTACCAGGTTTCTACATGAAGCCTCTCCTGATAGTCAGCTGGTATTTAATAAATACCTACTACACTCCAGGTCTAGTGCTAAGTGTTGCAGATATAAATAAAGGCAAAAGACAGTCCCCACCCTTAAGAAGTTCACAGTCTAATGGGGGAGACAACATGCAAACACTTATGTAAAAGCAAATTTATATAGGTAAATTATGGGGGGGATCTTAGAGGGAAAGCACTATAATTGTGAAAGGTTTTTTTGCAGAAGTGTTGGCTTTTTTTTTTGCCTGGGACTTGAATGAATCTAGGGAAGTTAGAAGGGGAGATGAGGAAGAAGAGTATTCCAAGAATGGTGCATGGCCAATGAAAACACATAGAGATGGGAGATGGAGTGTTGTGTCCAAGAAAGAACAATAACTATAGAGTATGTAGAGGATAGTGATTATGTGAACACTGGGAAGGTAAGAAGGGTTCAGATTGTGAAAACCAAAGAGATTTTATATTTTATCTGGGAGGTAGTAGGGAACCAGTTGAAACTTACTGGATAAGAGACATGGTCAGTCTTGCATTTTGAGATCAAATTGACTATTAAAGTGGAGTGTGGTATGGGGATATACTAGAGGGAGGGAGACCAGCCAGCAGACTATTGCAATAGTCCAAGTGTGAGGTGATGAGAGCCTGTGCCAGGGTGATGGCAGTGTCAAAGGAGAGAAGGGGCCACTTATGAGTAGAAAAACAGGCTGTAGCAACTGATTGGATATGGGGTGTGAGAGTAAGGAGTCAAAGGTGATACTTAGGTTGCAAACTTGGGTGACAGGGAAGATTGTCTATGCTGCCCTCAACAGTTATAGAAAATTAGGAAGTAGTAGCATTCGGGGAGAGGCATCTGCTGTGCCTCCTGAAACAGGTTTCTCAAGGATTTTACCCACCTAAAGGAGAAGAGATATAGGATGGTAGTTGGGATAGAGGAACAAAGTAAGATATTTTTGAGGAGTGGGGTGACGTGGGCATGTTTGTAGAAAGTATAGAAACAGCCAGTCTATTAGAAAAAATTGAAAATTAATGAGAATGGGGATAATAGAAAAGTTAGTCTGCTGGAAAAGATGGAATTGAGTGAGATCATTTGTGCACATGGAGAGGTTTGCCTTAACAAGGAGAAGGACTACCTCTTCATAGGAGACAAGGGTAAAGGAGAAAGTGGCATAATACTATACTACAAACCCCATTTTCCTTCTAGGGGTAAGATCTAGAGTTGAGGAGGGCCTCAGGTTGGAACAGGGTGTGGAGATTAAGGAGATATAGTTGTACAGGCCTGGGCATCTGAAGATACCAATTTAAATCCTGTCTCCGAAATATGTATGTGATCCCTGAGTTCATTTTTTTCTCTGAATCTAAGTTTCTTCACTTGTAAAATGACAGGCCTAGACTGGATAACTTCTATTATGGGCTCATCCAGTTCTTAGATTTTTTGTAACTATCTGTGCAACTTTGGTTAAGCGACTTAGCCTCTCCAAACCTAATTTTCTTCATATGTAGTGATGATGATGACATATTCACATAGGGACTTAGGGTTTACAAAGCACTTTACAAATATTTTGTCTTCACAACAACCCTCAGAAGGAAGTGCCCATTTTACACCCATTTTACAGATGAAGGAACGGAAGTATAATGAGCTTAAGTGACTCGCCAAAGGTCACATAGCTGATAAGTGTATGAGGCCAGATTTCATATGAAGTCAGTGGTGCCTGTCAGGGATGAAAAGCTCAAATGAGGGTTTTATGTGGATAGGGGAAGATATGGGCACATTTGTAGGCAGCAGGGAAGCAGCCAGTAGATAAGGAGTGGTTAAATATTAATGGGAGAGAAGGGATGATAAAGAGTGCAGTCTCTTGGAATGATATGCCTTGTAGATGTAGAAAGGTTTGCCTTGGTAAAGAGAAGGGCTGCCTCTTTAAGTGAAATAGAGGTGAATAAGGAGAGAGTGGGAGAAGGCATCTGAATGATGTGAGATGAGGAACAGGTGAGAACAGGGAGTTCTCAGAAAATGGCCTCATTTTTTTCAATGAGATATGAGGCAAGGCTCTCAGCAGACAGTTAGAGGAAGGGAGGGAGGTGCAGGAGACTGAGAAGGCAGGAAAAAGTTTGGAAAAACCGCTGTGGTAAGTGGGATAGTGAACCAGTTATGGAGATGTTAAAAGGATTGCTTTTCTGCAATGAGGACCCAGTTGAGATTATGGAGGAAAGCCTGTAGTGGGCAGTGAATATGGTTTTATGACTTTGTCCAGCTTCGTTCCTAGCACATGAGAGTGAAGGCAACAGAAGGGGGAAGTGAGGCAAGGTTGAGCCTTGGTCAGGCAAGATTGGTGATATGTAAAAAGAGTAAAAGACTTGAGAAAAGGGGACAGTGTAGAGTTGAATTTGTTTACCCTAGGGTGAGGATAGGGAAGGGAAGAGAGTATAACAAATGTAGATTTGATGGCCTGGGAAAGACCAAGGTATCAAGAGATTGGAAGTTATGATGATGTTGAGGAGAGGTGGAATGGCAACAGATTGTGATGAGATAAAGGAAGTATGAGTTTATGAACATGGATGTAGAATATTTGTTTGTGGTGGCAAGATCACAGGTATGACCATCTCTTTGGGTGGCTGTGGTAGGGTGGAAGGAAGGTGGGGTCATGGGAAATGAGTAAAATTAAGAATTGGGAAGTTTGAATATTTGAGGGAATATCAATATATACTTTGAAATTCCCTAGCACAGCATTAGGGAAGGAGAAAAATCCTGCAATCCAGGCCCTTAATTCATTGAAGCAGGAAGGGGAGAGGGTGTCTTGGAGGTCAATAGACAACAGCTCCCCAAATATTGATTGGGTGATAAGTATGAACCTCAAAGCACTTAATAAATGCTTTCTCTATCTCTTGATGTCTTATATGTTCTTGTTATTTAAGCATATTATCTCCCATTAGAATGTGGGCTCCTTGAGGGCAGGTGTGTGTGTGTCTTTTTATCCCCAGTACATTGCAGTGTCTGGCACAGAAAGTGCTTAATAAATACCTTTTGACTGGCTAACTACAAAGGCCACAGAATGTTAAAGCTGGAAGGAACCTCAGAGAGCAGATGATGAAACTGAGCCAGAAGTTAGGTGATTTTTCTCAAAGGCACAGAGGAAATGAAAGTCAGAGTTAAAATTTGAAGCCTAGTCTGCTGGTTCCAGAACCAGTGCACAATGCTTTTTCCTCTTCACTTCTTAGTTTTAATTAATGAAGCAAAGGAGGCTCACAGGGGTAAAGAGACTTTCTCAAGGGTAATGAGTGTCAAAGCCCTGACTACAATCTGCGTGTTAGAGCCCATCTGAGTCTATGAAAAATGATCCTAGGTTTTGAGCTGGAAGGGACCCTGGGCAAGATTGATTTCAGTTCCCTCATTTTACAGATGAGAAAATTGAGGCATAAAAATATTGTCGTTTGCCCAGATTCTCAGTTATTAATATTCTAAGGTAGGGAGACTCATCTTCCAGAGTTCAAATCTGACCGCAGACACCTGCTAACTGTGACCGGAGTCACTTCACTCTGTTTGCCTCAGTTTCTTCATCTATAAAATGGAGAAGGAAATGGCAAACCACTGAGGTATCTTTACCAGGAAAAGCCCAAATGGGGTCATGAAGAGTCAGACAGGAATGAAACAAAAAAGACAAGTTTTGAACCCAGGTCTTTGTAACTCCACGTCTAGTGCCCTATCCAGTATCTCCACAATCCTACCATAAAGGCTTCCTGTGATTTCATGACTGATGTTGTCAATTCCTTTCAACCTTAGTATTGTCAAGCTCTCTTCAACTTGTCTGAACAGTACTACCTGTCCTTTGCTTCAAGTTGTGTTTGTTCTTCCTTTTCAAAGAGGACTATGGCATCAGGGAAATGATGACATAACTTGCAGCTGACTTTGATTTGAGTGAGGGAGGGCTGTACAAGGTCACCACCCTCACTTTCTCCTCCAGAGCCATCTGGGTCCAATGACCAGATATTCATCAGGATGACTGGAGATGACCCAGGATGCAATGGGAGACTCTGTACTTTAGGCTAAGGCCTTTTATATTCACTTAGAGTGAGGCAACAGGACCATTCAGTGAATAGGTCTCTTTAAAAAGTGAATCAGAGGCTGGCCCCTTTAATTAGAAAAAAAGAAAAAGAAAATGAAACTGGGAGGGGAAGACCCTGAGGCTTGCTGTTCCAAAGAGAAACAATTATCACTGAAATTCACTCTAAGCCCGCAGGGCCCAAATTACTGCTCTTTGGCCCTCTTGCAGGGTCCCTTAGGAAGATCCCACTGATTAAGAATAGACACTTTTCCCAAGAGCCATCACCTTGAAAAGACACTAGAGGGCAGCAGCTGATCACCAACTGCCTTCTGTCCATCATACCCCAGTAGAGCCAGACATCCTCTTAGCCCTGGTGTCTGCCCCAGCCTGGGATATTCTATCTTTGATGGCATATCTCTGTGTGGGGACTGATTACCTACCATTTTACCTAGTTTTCACAGGTATAGCGTCCTCTTCAGGCAGAGAGAACCTCTCCAAAATCACTCAAGTTAATACTCAGCTGACATTGTTACTAGGTAGATATCCAGGAGCTGAGGTCACTCTTCTTTCTCCCTACAATTAAAAACCTACGTCCAAAGGATAGCATATGCCCCCAGGGATTAACTGTCTTTATAAAAAGTTTTAGAAAATGCCTTTGGATAAGGAGAGGTGAGTTCAAGTTTCATGAAATAGTCTTGAGAGTCAGGAGATCTGAGTTCTGTTCCAAGCTCCATCACTACACTAGGGAAGTTTCTGTTCTTCCCTGAGCCTTAGTTTCTTTCTCTGTAAAATGAGATAACTGGGTTAGACTATCCCTTAGGTCCCTTCTCACTTTAAAACACTATACTTTTAGCATTGTGCCAATAGGGATTCTAGTATCAGAAGAGGGTTGGTAAGGGGTGCTATGGATTTTTAAGAATTGAGTAGAAAAACATTGTGACTAAAATGTGTTAGGAGAGACCTGCCTAAATATGGGAGAATAATTTCGTAGACTTCTAGGACTTTATAGCTAACCCTAAAGCACCTTGGAGTTCATGCATTTGTCTATAAGAGACCTCACAGTAGGGTAGAAGGAGTCCTGAATTGAGAGTTTGAAGATCTGACTTGGGATTCTAGCTCTGCTACATACTAGAGGTAATGTTGGGCAAGTCATTAAATCTCATAGGGCTTTAATTTCCTTCTCTATTAAATGAGAGTCAGACCAGATGGCTTTTGAGGCCCCTTTAGCTCTCCTATTCCAAAGGTACCTCTCAGATCATGTAGACCTGTGGTTCTCAAACTTTTTGGTTTCAGGACACCTTTACATTCTTAAAAGTTATCAAGGACCCCAAAAAGCTTTAGCTTATGAGTTATTTCTATTGATATTTTGCTATATTAGAAATTCAAATGTCAGCATCATGTTGAAAATAGGTTTGACCTTGTGGGCCTTACAGACTGCCCCTCCCCCCAGGAATTTTCTACCACTCTTTGAGAATCTCTGTAGACCAATCAACTCATCATATGGAAGAGAAAAGTAAGTAAGGCCTATGAAAGGGAAAATGATCTGCCTAAGACCATACAACTAGTTTTACTAGTGGAACATGGAAATTGAATTCAACAAGTATTTGCTTAAAGTATATAACACTATATTTAGAGAGACAGTCTTAGAGTCAGGAAGATCCAGAGTCAAGTTTTGTTTCTAATATATACTGGTTATGTGATACTAGGAAATTACCTTAACTTTTCAGTGATCCCGGGCAAGTTTTTTTGACTTTAAGTTGGCAGAATAGCATTGACAGCAAGTTCTCTCACCAATAAGATACTATGTTGTAGGGACTATGCTAAACTTGGAGGCAGGGGTAGGGGTGAGCACTGTGTGCGAATGTACAGGACAAAGATATGTAGTACCCCTACCTTCAGGAAGCAGTGTGGTCCGGTGGAAAGAATGCTGGGCTTAAAGTCAAGAGAGACCTGGGTTGAAATACCCTTTTCAACCTTTACCAGCTGTTTGACAATGGGCAAGTCATTTAACTTTTCTATGCCTTGGTTTCCTCATTTATAAAGTGAGACTGTGAATACTTATAGTGCCAGCTTGACAGATCTGTTGAGAGGATCACAAGAATGGGATAGTCTTGTGGGGGGGGGGGGTAGGATAAGGACACAGATAACAGTTTCATGACAGGAGTTACCTACCTATCCTACAGTCTTATGATTCCTCCTTTGCTTTTGGCCCACTTTCCATTTTGACTCTGTTTTCCCCTATGATTGTGGCAAATTATTCATTAAGCAGGCATTTATAATATACAGGAACACTATGCTGCATGCTAGACATAATACAAAATTTAGGCAAGACAGATTATGTGCTATCATAGAGTATAAGTCATCAGGAGGCTAAGACACAAACAGAATTATGTAGGCAACATTACATGATTGGTATTTTAAGGAGTTGCAAAGCATTGCATATAATATAGGAGGAAAGATCAATACCAGCTGAAAAGATCAGGGAATGCTTCATAGAGATGATATCTGATTTGCACTTTAAAGGATGGAAAAGTATTTGATAAGTGACAAGGAGGTTCGAGGACATTTCACTCAAGGGAGAAAAAAAGTAAGCAAAGGTAAGTTGGCTTAAAAGAACATAATGTTTGGGGAGCAGAGAAAAGTCCAGCTTGACAACAGTGCAGTGTACATAGAAGGGAGTCGTATGATGTAAGGCCAGTATGACTGGGTAATGACAGATAACAGGGGTATTTGAGAGTCAAGAGTACCTCAAGAGTATATTGAACTTAACTTGGGAGGCAGTGTGGATCCCATGAAGACTTTTGAGGAGAGTGTCAGGACAAGATCTGTGCATGCAGAGAAAAGATTCTGTTGATGGAAGGGTTGAGGGTGGATACTACAACATTGGAGGTCTTTCCCAACACTTCAGTTCTGACTCCTAAAGTTCTCCTTCATTTTTGGTCTCAATTCCATCTCATCTCTTCTCCCTGTGATGGCAGCATGCTGAGCCCAATGAGTTTTGTACCCAATGTACAAAATAATAGACATAGGATATTCCTTCCTCAAACAAAATCTTTAAGACCAGGTAGATGTTATCTTCCGTAGCATTCCCAAGAGGGCCCTTTCCTAGGCCACCCTTCCTTGTATTACTCTAGATACAGTAGGGGAGACAGTGCAGTGTAATAGTATATGCAATGGGTTTTGGAGTCACATTCTAGTTGTATTACATCAAACAAGTCAATTAACTTCTCTGGGCCTTAGTCTCCCCATCTATAAAATGAAGGGATTAGACAACCTTTGTAAGTTTCCTTCTAGTAATATCAATCTTAACTTCTTTCATATGCTGCCCAGATGTCATAGGCACTATTGAGGGTTGAACTTTAGTTAAAGTTGGGGTTATATTCTTGATTATTCCCTTAAGCATCCTCCAATGATAAAAAGACACAATGGGAATAAAGGAATATGCTAATATTATTATTAAAGTTATCACCATCACTATAAATACCTTGCATTTGAAGAGTACTTTATAACTGAAGAAGAATTTGTACACAATTTGTTTAACTTAATCCTCATAGCACTTCTTGGGGGGAGTGGGATATCATAGATTCTCTTATTCCCATTTTATTTATGAAAAAACTGAGACCCAAAGGAGAGAAATGAGTTGCTTTAGCTCATTCAGCTGGTGAGTTGCAGAGGAAGGACTCTATTCTAGACTTTTGTAATCTCCACACACTGTAGCAGGCAATTAAGGAGCCACCATAAGCCTTAAGCCCAGGAAATAATAAGGCAGTGTTTTAAGAAGGGGATGAACTTCTGGACTCCAACTGTAAGAGGGTGGACTCAAGCCTGCTCACTGATGGGACCTCTTTGATGTTCAAGTGGGCAACATTCCCCATCATTGAGGACAACTGCCATGGGATGCTGACTCAGACCTGAAATAATAACACTCGTCCAAAGGCAAACATTAATAATACCATCTAAGAAATCATCTCAGTTTAGTAATTCCTGTGGGGCATAGCTGTAATAAAGACAATTATTTATAATACAAAATCTCACCTCTTTCTCCTTCCTTTAACATTTCTAATTTGAGCCACCCATTTGTCCCTATGGGGTCTTAAAATGCTCAGAGTTTTAGTTGATTGCATAAGTAACCAGCAAGTCAGTGCCTTGATCTGTTACTGAATATTTAGCAAACAACTGAGCTGGCTTGGCTCTGGCTCTGATTCCTTTGCTTTGTTTTTTGGTTGAGGAAAAAGATACCATCACCTCCTGCAGGAAAGCACTGGCCTTTTCCCAATAAGAACTTGTCATTTCAGTTGAGCATTTGTGGCAACAGATATTACCCAGTGGGAATCTGGGAGGGAGAGAAAGAGAGTTTTTGAGTTGCTCAGACTCAAATAAATAGATTGTAGTGTCTTCAGAATTGAATTGGACTTGAAACCAGACATGGTCCCATTTGGAAGCTGGGCTAAGAGAAAGAAGGGATGTGTGAAGAAAAGAATTCCAAAAGCTGCATATTTTACTCTGGGTCAGCTAAAGATATTCTTGTTTTCAACAGTTCCTTCCAGTGCCCTTGTATCAGTATCTAAAAGGGGGTAAACACAATTAGTGAATTGACAATTAGCCTTCTGTTTGTCCTTCAATTAAGTCAGCTAATTCTTTCATTTAGGAGTATGATTATCTGTCATTAGTATCTAGTAGTAAATAAAATCCTATTTGGATGTCAAAAGTCTTTTGTGAATTTCTCAAGTCTTTCCCTTTAGCTCAGCCAGGAATACATGGCAACAGATCTAGTCAAATCATACAGATGTACATGGACCTATAAATAGCCTTCACAACTGAAGGGTAAACAGAAGGCTAGTATTAAAATGGCCCTTCCCACCTCCCCTTACTTACCTATGTTCTAATGCCTTCTGTCTCCTTGTTATCCCTCTGAAAGCACAGTATAGTAGGTATAAGTTGGAGGCAGCAGAGGAATAGGAATGTATGTGGAGATGAATGGCATTGGAGTCTCCTCTCATCAGCTCCCACAAGTTACATGATTGTTGTGATATCCAGGTTGAAAGTAGAGCAACAAATTGTACTTATTGATAGTTACTCAGCTAAATTCTTATCTATACCAAGTGGGATCAATCAGCAAGTATTTATATAATGTGCAGATTCCCAGGGTTATGCTGCTACTGTTGGGAAAAAGAGGGAAAGAAATGATATGATCCCTTTGGTGGAAAGAATGTTGATTTGGGGTCTGTAAGGTTCTGTCACTTACTAGCTGAATGTCTTTGGGCAAGCCATTTCTACTCCATGAACCTTAATTTAATAATTTGTAAAATTCAGAATATTAAGACTAATGTAACTTTCCTTACAGGCATGCTGTTTTGTTTTTGTTCAGCTGTTTCAGTCACATCAAATTCTTTGTGTTCCCATTTGAGGTTTTCTTAGTAAAGATCCTGGAATAGTTTGCTTTTTCCTTCTCCAGCTTGTTTTATAGATGAAGATACTGAGGCAGACAGGGTTTAGTGATTTTACCAGGGTCACGTAGCTGTTGAATATCTGAGGCTGGATTTGAACTCAGGAAGATGAATCTTTTTGACTCCAGGCCTGGTGCTCTATCCTCTGTGCCACTTAGATGCCCACCTCGCAGGCATAGGAGTGCACAAAGCTTGGGCTGGGGATGTTGGGCTCTACATACCCTGGAGTGTGCTAGCATACACTCCCACCACTCTTGCATGCCTGCTTATAGGATTATTGTGTGGAAAGCAATGTGTACGTTGTAAAGCCATATAGATAACCACTTCAGTTACTACTCTCCTGCCAACTCTAAATCTATGAAACTATGATCCCCAACTCACCAGTTGTACTCAAAGGTTGGGTCACAAGAGGGGTAGCAACTATTGTCGCTCAGGGGTTTAGGGGTCACCCAGAGGGAACATTCTTCTAACATGTAACTTCTGAGCCCCCACTGTTCTCCCTATCAATAATCAGCCTGGGGCCTCAGTTAGCTTTTAGAAAAGGTAAAGAGATACAGCAAGACCAAAACATCCCATCCAGAAAACCCCTTGAGTACATTTTTCTCCAAATATACATAGTGCCCATGAGAAGAGTGGGCTCAGACTTGGAGTACAATGGTAGCTTGGCATGTGCATATAGAGAACACAAGTGTCAGAGATGCAAGTTGTAATTCCTGGTGGCTGAAGTCTTTTATAATCCATACAAAGTTCTCCTTAGGTGTAATTGTCTACTGGTCTCCAAGCTTTTATTTCTTTCTTGTGTCTATAACTGCCATTTTTCTCCACTCTGAAGGGTCACATTCCCTAAGGTTTTACTGCCTTAGGATGATTGTTTTTCTTTATTCATCTATATTGGGTATGTCTTTGTACTACTGAGGTAGGCATTATACTACCATCAGTCACTACTGCTTCAGTGGACTCTGCTGCCATCAGTGTGGATCCAGACCTCTAGACCCTTCAGAATTCACAGGGTCTCTTCCTAGACAATTCTATCTTGGGATACTTGCTTGCCTAAGATCAGGAAAGAACAGAGTGAGAGAGGTGGCACTGTGCTTGTGGACACATGGTGTCTGGGGGGGATACAGGGAAGTCACTCCTTTCTCCACCCAGTTCTGTACAAAGCTCAAAGTAGTTCTCACTCTTCCATAGCCAGAAGGAAGAGGGAAAAGGGAGTTACAGGTCATCTCTTCTGTGTGGTCACTAACTAAGTTCTTTATCAATAACAAACTATAGAATTGTTCATTATTTTCCATTGCAAACCCCTGAGTCATCAATTCTTCTTGTTCAGGTGCCAGTTTAGAGGACTCTTCATCATCAAACAGTATAAGGTCCTGAGTCACATATGGCCAGAAATAGGATCTCTGTGTTCCACATGGCTGACTGGAACCAGAAAGGGAATATCTTTACACATGTTCTGTATTTTCCACTGGGAAGGGCAGGTTTGAACATACCCCATGCCTATTACAAATAGACAAACTACTACTATTGTAAGGACCTATGGCTCCAAGGTTAGCACTTGGAACTTTAAGAGAATAGTAGAAGATAATATGCAATCAGATATTAGAATATGTGGTTCACAGTTTTTATGCCATTAGAGTTCATTAGAGATTTGACTCCTTGATATTGTTTGGAGTATACAGAAATCACTATTCTGTTTTTTATCCTTTTCTCCTCAGCATCTTCTGCCCCACCTTCAAGGGGTGAGAGTGGTGGTGGTGGAGGTAGGCATACTTCCATGCTTTTCCATTGGCTTCTCTTTTGCCTGCTGTGATGAACCCTGTCACACCCATATTCTCTTGTCAGTCAGAGCAGCATCTTGGCAAAGCCAGGCCTTGAGCTCTGTTCACCAGCTGTGTGCTCTATGCTGCCTTTCTGAGATCAGTTTAGCAGCCCTGGGCTTAACTCCTGCCCCCAAGCAGGTGGATTATCTCTCCCACTTGTTGGGGTGATGGATGATGGAAGCAGAGGATTTATTGGACAGAGACTGACCGGCAAAGATCTATGACCTGTTTTTTTTTTCAAAGTGAAGGGTTGTATTTTAACTCAAGGGGTACATTTTTTGGGGGGGGAAGAATGTAAGAGAATCAGTTCCTTCAAAGAATGGACCACTTTGCTATGTCACATTCTTTCCAGGTTTAATTTATATGCTTCTTGCAAGGTGCATGGTGGAGGCACTTTATTAGTACTCCAAGGTATAGAATGAAAAGCTCTTCTCAGTTTTTCATTACTGGAATACAGTAAGTCAAGAAAGAATTGTTTGGTTTGATCATGGGGGTTTGTAATGGGAAGAGCAGCAGTTTCACCATCCAAATTTCTTTTTGTCAGACCCTTATTTCATTCTGTTCCTCTAGTGGGTCCCAGTTGATTTGAAAAAGGGTAACTTCCCCAAGAGGGAAAAAAAATATATATATGTATATATATATATATATATACATATATATATACACATATATACATATATATGTGTATGTGTGTGTGTATATATATATATATATATATATATAGAGAGAGAGAGAGAGAGAGAGAGAGAGAGAGAGAGAGAGAGAGAGAGTAGCTGGCTTCCAGTTCTCACCATGTGAATCTGGAATATTTCTCTACACAGCTTTCTAGTGGGAAAAATACCTTAGTAAAACTCACCCAAGCCACCTTTAACCCCACTACTCTGGAGGTGTCTTTGCTCCAAGTTATTGCCGGTATTGCTCCATTGAGCTCTTCCTCTTATATTTCATTTTGGGGAAGACATGGCTATGTGTTCTTGAAGACTATGGCAATAGAGTAGAATATCTTGTTGTTCCTACCAAATGGGAAAGTCTTCAAGAAGAGATATACCAACTGACTGTATGTGTCTCATTTGAAGACAAGCCTAGCTAAAGTAGGATTTGAATTCAATTCAAATCAGATATCTGGAATGTGCGTGGTATTGAGTATACAAAGACCAAACAAAACACTTTCTACTCTTTTGGACCAGGTGATTCCACCCCTCCTTGCCCCGTCCCACCCCACCGCCAACCAATGGAGAGAATACCAGGCCTGAAGTCTGAAAGACCTGACTTAAAATCCAAAGTCAAACTCTTCCTAGCTATATGATCCTGGACAAGTCACATCACCTGCTTTTGCCTCAATTTTTCTACCTATCCCTATATAAGGGATAATAATAGCACCTCCCTAGCAGAATTGTGAGGATCAAATGAAATAATAATTGTATACTGACACTGATATCCTCTGAACAATGGCAGAAAACTTAAATCTTAATTATATATTCTCTTGACATGTTTGTTGTTGATTCATATACATTAATCTCTCACCAATTATATTATTAAGGACAAAGACCATAGTTATACTTGAGCTATGTGAAGACATTCTTCTTCTTTGTCTTTTGCAGCGACTACATGGAATTCAGCACGTATTAGGCACTCAGCAAGTATTTGTGTTTGTGTATCTGTATAAGAAAACTATACATTTCTTTAAGTCAGACACTGCCATATAGAGGCAGTTGCTGGCCTGCCTCTGGAATTTATCTTAGAAATAGGAGACCTGGGTTCTTGACCTAGATTTGTAACCAACTGTGTGGTCTTGAATGAGTCACTTCCCTTCTATGGGCTTATTATTATTTTTTTTTGTGTGCAAATCTACAAAATTAGGAGATTAGACTAGGTATCTTCTTTGAATACTTTGAATACTGGGAAGAATAGCATTCTGTGGTCCAGCATTCTATGATCTAACATTTCTTCCAGCTCTAACATTCTCTCTTCTGTGTTTTAACATTCTATATTCTATAGCCTCTTCTGGCTATAATGTTCTGTGTTCTGAAGGTCTCTGAAGCTTTGACATTCTGTTTAATGATCTATATTTCAAAATTCTGTATGCTAAAGTTCCTTCCCACCTCGGACATTCTATGGGCTATGCTGTTAAGGCCCCTTCCAGTCCTAATATGTTCATAATTCCCCTCCTGCCTTTCTGCTCTTGAGCAGCCAAGCTCGGCTCTTTTTCCAGAGTTCTTTTGCAAGGCTTGAAATTGCTTGGAGCCACCTTTCAAGAGCCTAATCTCTCTGGTAACCAGTTCCAAATTTCTTTTTGCATGTCTGTATACATGGCTGTCTCCCCAGCTGCTGAGATGCCTCCTTCTCAGTCTTGTTTTGTTTATCTTAGTAACTACCCTGCTTTAATCCCACTGAAAGATTGGTTAGTTGGAATCCACTTGGTCTTCCTCTGGAGTCTTTGATCCAGTGCACATAAGCATTTGCTGACAGCCAGACAGAGAAGGTGGAGCCCCCATCCTGGGCCCGCAGGGGCCCAGAGAATAATGAATGAATACTGCGTTTATTTGTATTTCTAATTGGAGAGTATGTTGCCAGATCCACTGCATGTCACTACAGGCTGTGGGCATGAGGCAGCTCTTCCTTCTCTAACTTGGGCCTAAGAGCCCCGGGCCACTGATGGGAGCTTCACAGACTCTAAAGGATGAGAAGTAGCTCTTGGCTCCAGACATCATTTTGGATTGCCTATGCCATGGGCGGGAGGGTTGAAAGGAAGGGTGTCCTTGGCAAGCCTACCCTTACCTACAAAGCACCCAGGATTTCTGACAGGTTGAGTGAGTCTGCCTTACCTAGGATGGCCCAGATGGGTGGAATAGGCTTGTTTCCTGTAGGGAAATGTTTTCTGGAAAGTCCCCACTGGTACAAATGTTTGACAGCTGTTCAATTAGATATGACACATCTTCAGGGCTCCTCAGAGTTGTTGTTGTTGATGGTTTTTCCGCTTTACAACATTTGATGACCCCTCCCATCCTTGGACTGGGGAACCACAGGCATGTGGGGAGGGGATAGCTTGACTAGGGTCAAGAGGATTCCCTGCCTTTCTCAACAGGTGACAGTGGGCCATAGAATCACAGGATTTATGTGGGAAGGACTCAAGGTCATCTAGCCTGTTAAAGAGATTTGGCGGTTGATAAGAAGGAATCAGCTACCTAGAGAAAGGAAGAAAAGAAGTAAGAAAAAGGAAAAAGCCTTTATTAAGTGCCTTACTATGTGCCAGGTACTATGCTAAGCACTTTACATTGCTATCACTATTTTACAGTTGAGGAAACTGAGGCAGACAGTGGTTAAGTGACTTGCCCAGGGTTACAGGATTGCTAATAAGTGTCTGAGGCTAGATTTGAACTCAGTTCTTTCTGATTCTAGACCTGGCACTCTACCCACTGTGCCACCTAGAATGAACAGTAGAGATCATCTATTTGTACCTCTTTTTGTTTATTTGGGTTTTTTTAGAGATGAGGAAGCTGAGACCCAGAAAGGGAAAGGCATTTGCACAAGGTCACCTAGTTTAGCAGAATTGATACTAGAACCCAATTCTCCCAATGTCTGGTCCAATGTTCTTTCTATTAAGCCAGGCTTCTCCACCACCCATTAGCCTTGCTTGTCACTTTACATTTCAACTCTCTGGCCCTTGGCATTTTTACCTTTGAAATGAAGGGACTGAATTAAGTCGTCACAATAGTCTCTTCCAACTCTAGACCCTATGTCCTTTTCATTCATTGCAGGATCACTTGAGGCAACCCTGACAGGACAAAGATTTTTCTTGTGCCTTAACCAAATTAGCCTTCTTGGGGTACCCTGTATGAGACAGATAACCATCTCACACCTCCATATTAAGGCTTATATCTAGACTTTATTCTTTCCTTGCTTCTGTCTCTTGGGATCCCTGAATCTCTTCAAGGTTGATTTCAGGTGTTACTTCCTGATTTTAGTGGCTGTTTAATTATTATCCCCCCAAAATAAATGTAAAGTATGTTCAAAGCAAAAAACAATAAAAACAACAAAAGCCACCAACTCCCCCACACCCCAACTCTGCCTTTGAGTAGTTTATTTCTTACTGGAGAACCAAAACATGTGCCCAGAAAAGTAAATACAAAACATATGTAAACAAATGTACTTTTCAGAATTCATATTCAATCTTCCCTTTAGAATGCAAACTTCTTTAAGACAAGGGTTGGTTTGTTTGTTTTTGTTTCATAGTGCCTTGTGCTCAATTATTGTTGAATGAATGAATGAACAATTAACTATGTAGGAAAAACGCAAGATACCCGGGAGGGGTCTTGGTGAAGGCTTGGCAGCTTTTTGAATCATATAGGAGAAGCAGTGTGGCATTGGAGGGGGTGTAAAGTACTGGATTTGCCATCAAAGGACTTGAGTTCAAATTCTGACTCTGCTACTTACTAATTTTATGACTCTGGGCAAATCATTTAACTGTTCAGAGCCTCAGTTTCCCCATCTGCAAAATGACAGGGTTGGACTTAATGATCTCTAGTGTCTCAACTTATGACCTTAGGACAGAAAAAGTTATCCTTTTCCAGTCCTACTAGAAAAGCTAGGGTCCCAAAACGAAGTCTCTTAGATACTTTTTGAAACAACTGCCTTCTGGTGATCCATTTGAATCAGGTAGTCCACAGTAGAAAGAGGCATTGTGTTTCATTTGTAGATTTGGAGTTAAAAGATCTGAGTTCTAGTCTTGGATCTGCTGCTTATTCTGTTACTTTGGAGAAGTAATTTTTTGAGTCTGAACCTCAGTTTCTTCTTTTGTTAAGGTAAGGAGAGGAAAAGGGGAAAAGGGAGGGAAAGATAGAGGGAGAGAAGAGGTTTGATTGGATATCTTTCAGGTTTCAGCCCTTTAAAAATCCCAGGATACTATGACTGCAGCCATCCTAAGAATTTTTATCACTAGTCCCAAGGAGCAGGAGGTTAGAGTGTGACTACTGCTTTGTAACTGCTTGTGGGGAGGAATGGAAAGACACCCCAATAAGCCCGTGGCTTACTGGTGCTAGCATCATCTGCTAAAGACAAAGGACATGCATCCTTATCCTGAGCATGTGTTTTAAAAGGGGCTTGATAACAAGGATCTCTTGAGTCATCTATGACATATAAGCCTCGAAGTTCAAGTATTTATTAAGTTCCTTTTCGGTTGCCAGGATTGAGGGTGATAGAGAAGAGGCAGAATGCAGCTCCCTGCCTGGGTAGGGCTAGCTGACTTCTGTTTTTGGTTTTTGTTGTTGGTTCGTTCATTTGTTTGTTTTGTGATTGGAAGGACCACAAGAGTTCCCGGGAAAGAAAGAGAAATAAGATTAATTTACGAGAATTTTAGAAATCTCATGTGGAGAGTGATCAAGAGTCCCCTAGTCCAGCCCCCCTGTAAATCATGAATGTCATCTATGGCTTTCCTGACAAGCAGCCATCCAGTCTTCTCATGATGGAGAGCTGCTAGTGCCTTCTTCAGGAAAGGCTTGATGGATGAGATAGTGCTTGAGCTTGGTCTGGAAGCAAGGGAAATGACAGCAATAATAATAATACATATAACAATAGTAACCATTATTGGAACTATCATATTTCACAATAATATATCAGTATATATTAATATTTCACATTAATATATCACTTTAAAGTTTGCAAGGTCTGTATAGGCAGAAGGGCAAAGGACATTTCTGCCTGAGGGCAGCATGAGTGAAGGTGCCAATGCAGACATGACAAAGATTTGACAACTTTCTTTTCTTTCTTCCTTTCTTCCTTTCTTCCTTTCTTCCTTCCTTCCTTCCTTCCTTCCTTTCTTCCTTTCTTTCTTTCTTTCTTTCTTTCTTTCTTTCTTTCTTTCTTTCTTTCTTTCTTTCTTTCTTTCTTTCTTTCTTTCTTTCTTCCTTCCTTCCTTCCTTCCTTCCTTCCTTCCTTCCTTCCTTCCTTCTTCCCTTCCTTCCTTTTTTTTGCTTTTTGGAGGGCAATTGGGGTTAAGTGACTTGCCCAAAATTACATGGCTAGTAAGTGT
This sequence comes from Gymnobelideus leadbeateri, assembly GCA_011680675.1. Classification (NCBI taxonomy): domain Eukaryota; kingdom Metazoa; phylum Chordata; class Mammalia; order Diprotodontia; family Petauridae; genus Gymnobelideus; species Gymnobelideus leadbeateri. Next base: position 104,754 of record WOXC01009657.1, read on the forward strand.
GTCGTGTCTGAAGCTGGATTTGAACTCAGGTCCGCCTGACTCCAGGGCCAGTGCTCTCTATTCACTGTGCTACCTAGCCACCCCATGATTTGCCAATTTCTTTCATCTCTCCAAACCCCACCCAAGATTGTAATCCCAGGTCAGAAGTACATGGCATAATAGATCTACAACCAGAAAGGACCTCAGAAGTCACCTGTCCAACTTCTTCATTTTTTTTTTTTTTGGAGAGGGGAACGCAAGGCAATTTGGGTTAAGTGACTTACCCAAGGTCACACAGACAGTTAAGTGTCTGAGGAAGATTTGAACTCAGGTTCTGCTGCTTGGTGTTCCTGACTTCAGGGCTAGTGCTCTCTATTCAGTGTACTGCTTAGCTGCCCCTCAACTTTTTTATTTTGCAGAAACTGAGGCCCAAGGATGTGAAGTGACTTGCCCAAAGTTATATGGATAGCAGGTACCAGAGCAGTACCAGATTTGAACGCAGGTCGTCTGATTCCAGAGCAGTGCTTTGGACCCCACATTACAGAGTTTCACTTTCCTACACAGAGAGGTGGAGGCAGGCTGACCTTTAGCCTGTAGACTCTGATGCCTAATTAGCCTGAGATTCATGTACTGTGTTGTTTTCATTCTCCTTTTCCTGTGTTCTCTGTCTTTTGCCTCTTTACCTTGACCCAACCCTCTTCTCTTTCTTTACCCCTTACCAGAAACAACAGAGCTAGGCAACAAGAAGGAGCTTAAATCCATGCCCTTCATCACCTACCTCTCAGGCCTCCTGACAGCCCAGATGCTCTCAGATGACCAGCTGATCTCAGGGGTGGAAATCCGCTGTGAAGAAAAAGGCCGCTGCCCATCCACCTGCCACCTGTGCCGGCGGCCTGGCAAGGAACAGCTGAGCCCCACACCTGTGCTGCTGGAGATCAACCGCGTAGTCCCTCTCTACACCCTGATTCAGGATAATGGCACCAAGGAGGTGAGTACACCTGGGACCTAGAAATCCACAGTCACTGTCTGTTTCCCCACTCCTGCCTTTACACAGACAAGTCCATACACGTACACACACACACACACACACACACACACACACATACATACACACACACACATGCACATACACACGCACACATACATACAGGACCATATGGACCTGTTATGTGTTTTCCTTTGCATTTTAATTCCTCAGCTCTTGCCCCTGAGACAAAATTAGCCTCTATTTAGGAACCTACCATGATGTCCATTGTTGATCTTCTCTCTTGCTATAGCCTTCCCCATAACAGATATAATTCTTTTTCGTCTTTCTCTCTCTCTCTCTCTCTCTCTTTTTTTTTTGGAGGGCAATTGGGGTTAAGTGACTTGCCCAAGGTCACATGGCTAGTTTTTGTGTTAAGTGTCTGAGGCCAGATTTGAACTCAAGTCCTCCTGACTCCAGGGCGGGTGCCATCCCTCTTCTCTCTTGGTATTATCTCCTTTCCATTCTCACTCCTCACTTCTTTCTCTCCTTTCCCTCCACCCCCTTACACTTCTATTGTTTAAAACAGTAGTCAAAAGATAAGCTTTTGGATCCTAGCTTTCTTTCCTTCTCTGGACCTCAGTTTCCTTCTCTGGAAAATAAGACAATAGAACTAAATCATCTCTAGGGTTCTACTAGCACTAAGTGCTATGCTTTGGGTCTATTAATATCTTGGACCTAAATAGGTTACTGGCTTCTTACCTTCATAGAAGTCAAACCTTCATAACTTGTAAACTCCAGATAGGTTAGAGTAGAGACAGACTGATGATGGTTGGTTGCTGTGGCTCACGTGACAAACAGGAGAGTGCACAGTGGCAACCCTACATTTCCCACAGGCTTCCGGAAATCCTTTGAAGAGGCCACATGCTGTGAAGGCTTGATGTAAGTAATATCTATAAAGCTTGACTTCTCACAGTGTTGCCACATATCACCTTCTGCAGGTCTCTGCTCATTGCAAGGCAGAGTGGCAGTATAATGTAGTGTCAAACTCGAGTAGAAATAGGAGACACTAAACCATACGTAAGGGTCCGTGTAGGCTGTGTGTTGGCTTAAAAAACACATATTAACGTTATCTGTGTTCCGTTGTTTTTTATTTATTTTATAAAATATTTCCCAATTTCATTTTTTATCTGGTTAGGGTCCCCACTTGGGAGTGTTGCCAACTTCATCCCAGGTAGTATGTTTGACTCCTCATTGTAATGTCAAGAACTCTGAATTTAAAGTCTGAAGATGTTTCTTCTAGCTCTGGCTGTTATTAACTTTGCGTGTAGTCTCAGACAAGTCACGTCTCTCTTACTTTCTTCCTCTGCAAAATGAGGGGATCAGACTGGATGTACTCTCTCCCAGCTTTAATATCTAATGACTGTTCATCATTCAATGTTCTCTAGTCTTCTCCAATTCTAACATTTTGTGATTCATAGATTCTTCCTGCCCCTCCCATTTCTGCTCTCCTCCCAGTTGTCCTCCTTCTCCTTTCCCTCCAGCCACTTGACTAACATACCCTTTTCTTTGTTCAGAAGAAAAAAGTTCTTATGTCCGTAGAAAGTTAGGCCAGGTCCTACTTCTATATTCAAGGGCTATTGTTCTTGTTGAAGTCAATAGGACTTTTTCTGCATGGTTTCTGTATGAGATTTTATGTGTGGAAAGGCCCGCATGCTAGAAGGAACATCACCAGGTCTCTGACGGGTTTTGAGACTAGTGTGACCATCATCACCTTAGAATTTAGCTGGCCACTGGGTGTCACTGTTACCCTTACAGGTGTACTTGGGAGTTTTAGTCCCTTGAATAAAGTTAGGCCTTCAAGGGCAGATTTTGGAAACCACCCTGAAGGGTTGCCTCCTCCCCATCCCCTGTCCCCCTCCCTTCTTTCCTCTCCTTTCAGTAAATCTTCTAAGAACCTGTATAGATTTTCTTAGTTTCTCCAGTTCCTCCCTTTCCCCTCTGCCCCCCCCCCAACTTTTCCCTGAACCAAAAATGACAGACCTTTTTAGAGTCACTTATTAGTGCTGAGCCTGCAATTGATTAGGCATTTAGAATGAGCCAGTCTGTGGTGGTTGTGGGTGGGACAGGGCTGACTCCAGGTCTGGAAACAATCCCAGCCAATGGAAATATGACCACCAAGCATGAGGGGCTAAGCCATAGGGAGACAGCCCCAAGAGCAATCAGAACATTGTGACTCTCACTTTCTCCAGCCCCCTCCCCAAAACCCTGCTCTTTCTTTATATATCTTCCCTTCCCTTGTGTGACCTTTGTATTTCTAGGTTCCCTTCTATCCATCTGATCTTTAGATTTGTGTCTTTCTTTAGAAGAAAGTAAAATAGGAATGTCTTAGACGTGGACTGGTAGAGCCAGAAAAAAAAACCTGAGAAATAATCTCATCTTAGTAATGTAGGATTTGGAGCTATAAAGACTTTAGAAATGGCCCAGTGGAAAGGACATCAGCTTTGCAAAGAGAGGACTGGATTTTAATCCTGCCTCCGACTTGTACTCTCTATGTGGCCTTGAATACCAGTCACTTAACCTTCCTAGGCTCTGGTTTCTTCCTCCAGATGAAGGGAATTAGATGGACTCTTAATGTTCCTTCCAGCTAGAGATCTGTGATACCCAGGATTCCTTGGTACAGTCATCAAACTCTTCATTTTCCAGATGAGGACACTGAGGTCTAGAGAAGTTAAGTCACTTGCCTAAGTCTAAATTATAAGAAGAGAAGGTAGAGCCCAGGTCTCCTGATACCCATTTCCAATGCCATTCTTAACTTCTGTACATGATTCATTTTGCTTTTATAAAGGACTGGGTATTAGAATTGGGCCTACTGATGCTAAGAGTTAAACATAAGCCACATGGTTTAAGGAAAGTTAGGATGCTTTCCTGGACCAAAAATATACGCCAGGGATATTTAAATTTTTAATCTTTGCTATTGCCTCAGAATCACAGAATGCTTAGAGTTGTACGGAAGAAAGAGGTCATGAAATCTAGATTACATGTCTCCCAGGCCCAGATAGGAGGAATGATTCCCCCATGGTCATTCATGGCCATACAGGTGATAAATAGCAGAGCCAGGTTAAGAACCCAAGTCTTCTGACTTCAGAGCTCTTTTCACTGAACCCTGAGTGCTAAAAGTTGTGGAAAGTCCATAGAACAGATTATAGGGAATGCTATGCTATGACTGCTTTCACCATTCTACTGAAAGCTGGCTAAATTTGCCTTTTGTTGTTAAGATTGTGATATATAAAGTTTGTCTCCAGAACACTTGCCATTCCATGTTATACCCCCATTCTGTCAATCAATAATCATTTATTACTGTGCACCTTACACTGTACTAAGTGCTGGGGGTGCAAAGAAAAGCAAAAGGGAGTCCCTGCCCTCAAGGAGCTTACAGCTTAATAAGGGAGACAATATATAAACAACTATGTATGAACAAGACACATTCAGGATAAATTGAAGATAATCAATAGAAGAAAGCCACTATCATTAAGGGACTTCCTATAGACTGTGGGATTTAGCTGTGACTTTGAAGGAGGCCAAGGAAGTCAGAAGATAGAGATGAAGTGGGGGGAAATTCCAGGCATGGGGGACAATTGGTGAAAATGCCTGCTCTTCTGATGTCTCTTCCCTTTCCAGGTGCTAAGTTCTTTAACCTAGTTACCTTAAATGTGTCACTTTATGGACCTTGGTTTTTTTTCAACTGTAAAATGAGAATATTAGGCTTCATTTCTTTGATTCTTCCTATCTCTGGAATTTTATGTTGAAAGGTCCTTTTTAGCATTAACATTCGATGATTCTAAATTTCTGTGACTCATGATGTATATTTTAATGAAACGGACATGACAAACTCATTGATGGTAATTGCCTCTCCCAAGGAGATTTGTATTGCATTTTCAGTGGGGAATCAAGAAGAGGGCAATGATTAACCCAAAACACTATATTCCTAATGGTGGAATTTCAAGCATCAATTTCAGGTAAAGGGGGACATTTGGAGAGAGGGGCCCTTCTCAGAAGCCTTGAAGAAGACCACAGGGAATCACTTGTTCCATGGCCAGCACTGGAGGTAATAATAATGTAGTGAAATGAATAATGGATTTCGAGTTAGAGGACTTGGGTTCCAATTCCAGTTTTGTTGCTGTGAGACCTTAGACAAGTCACTCAACCTTTTTGGGCCTCAGTGAACTGATGTGTAAAATTAGAGACAAGGACCTAATTGTTTTTGTATTAGATGGTCTCTGAGGACCTTTCTAGATCTAAACCTCTGAGCATTTGTGTCACCTGGATTAAGTCCCTTCCCAATTCTGTACCTTTTTTTTTCATTGCTAAGAGAAAGGAGTGGGTAGGCTAGATGATTTCTAAGTTCTAGATTGAAATTCTATCATCTCCCCAATCCTAGTAGTTCCCTTCTGTTGCAGGAGGTCAAAGATCCTCAGTTTCACTGCTTTGGACTCCCTTAAATTGTACTTGCCCTCCCTCCACCAATTAAGAAAAAAAATCAAATAAATATACTTGTCCCCCTTTCTTATCCTGATAATGTACATCAAAGGCATATCTTCAGAATTTCAGAGCTGGAAATGACCTAGAGATCCTCTAAGCTAAACTCCTTATTTTATAGAGGAAAGAAAAAAAAAGAGGCTCTCCCAAAGGGAATGTGACTTACCCACAGTCTCTGGAGCTGACGTGTATGGCGAAGGCACTACCTATCTATGCCTCTAGATCCTTGTCTCCAGCCCCTGTGAAGAACCCAGACATGTTCTGGAACCACCATGATGGGCGTTGGAGATGGGCTGCTTTGCACTAGACAGTCTATCCCAGTGAACACATGGGAAAAGAGTATTCCTTTAGCCACAGCTGGAAGAGAGCCTTTAATTATACTTTCTGCTGTGGTTCTGAAAAAAAATACACAGCAAAACAAAAATCTTTCTAATGGAGAATTTGATTAATGCACACAACCTCCTCCCTCCACCTGCTAAATGGTCTTCACACACCCTAATGCTGCAGAGCTTGGCTCAGCAGGAATTTGTACTTTATGTAGGAGAGACTGTATTAAGATAGCCTAGGGGTAGAAGAGAAAGGGATATGATACTTTCATTAGGGTTCTTCCCCAAACCCTATAAGCCTTATAAGTTTTGTTGTTATTGATATCTTACTGCCCTCTCTCCCCCAAAGGTGTTGAAAGAAGCCTTTGGGACCATAGAAATGGAAAGCACCTTGCAGCTTAGAAAAATAGCTTCTCTGTATGCATGCTCTCCAGACATCACCCCAATTTTACAACATGGGCATAGCCTTAACAAGAATAAACAGGAATTTTGACTCCAAGGCCTGAAGCTAGGCTTTTAACATCCTCTCTATCAGGGAACAGTAGCTCTAGAAGCCTCACTTTGGGAACAGTCAATCCTAGATATGAGGGGGGAAATAAGGAGAGATGGAGATAGGGTCCCTACTTGCAGGAAACTCCCAAACGATTGTCTTGTTCAGTGGAAAGAATATTGAATTTGAATCTGTGTTAAAACCTTGGCCCTACTACTTATTCCCTGAGAAACTTTTGGTAAGCTGCTTAACTTCTCTTGGACTCAGTTTTCTCATCTTTAAAGTGTATGGATAGGTTTACATAAGCTCCAAGGTCCTTTTCAGCTCTAAATCTATGATTCCATGATCTTGTAACGTTTATATTTGCCTTACATATAGCAACACAGGTCTAGCCAGTTCCCATTGAAAGTGGCATCCCTAGTTCTACCTTGGAATTTCAAAGCTAGAAGGCACATTAGAGCCTAGAACATGGAAGGGACCTCACAGATAATTTAGCTCAGCCCTCTACACTCAACAGATGAGACAGCTTGAGGCCTAGAGAGGAGAAATGACTTATCTGATGCCCAAGCTAGTTAGTATTCGATTTTAGCATGTAACTCATGTCTTTAATCTTCTAATCCAACACTTTCTTCACTATTCCATGTTGTGTCAGAAGGTTCTTTTTTAATTTACTCTTCTAATGTAGTCTAGAAGTACAAAACTCCCTCTTCATATGTGTCTTTGTCTAGGCATATCAATGAATGGGAAGCATTCTGTCATTTAAACTTATTTTTTGAATGTCTACTATGTAGAGAGAATTGTTTCTGGTGCTAAGGGAAATATAAAGTTTAGATATTCCTGTCCTTATAGAACTTGCAGTTTAGTAAGTATCTATTGTCTCTGTTCTTCTAGAACTCTTAATGAAGTATCACATAGAATGATATAGAAAGAAATAGATAGGAGTTGAAATGGAGATCACTGAGGACTGCTGTGGTTAGGAAAGGTTTGATGATCTTTTGAGAAAGCTTGGTTTTGAGTAGGGCCATGAAGGATAGATAGAATTTGGATAGGCCTAGAAGAAGGGAAGAAGCACTTAGAAACTGGAATGAGCATACAACAGATGGCAGACAAGGAAGAAACTGGTGTGGCTAAAGTCAAAGGTTCATGTTGGAGAGAGCAGAAAGAGATGAGATTGGAAAACTAATATTGTGCCAGATTGTAAAAGGCCTTAGGGCTCAAAGACTCAGTTTTTGACTGAGATCCTATGATACAGAATACTCAGACCAAACCCTTCAGCTTCCTTCTGCTCAAGACCTCAGGCATTTCATAGGATAATCTGACACATCTTCCTTAAAAAATAAAACACTGGATATTAGAACTATAATTGAGGCAACCCAATAAAGATACAGAAAACACATGGACTATATCATAAGCAATTATACTTGTAAGGAAATAATGTCTAGGTAGTGCATTTATTTATAGGTAAGGAAGACTAATTACTGTACTTTGAATAAGGCAAGACACAGACTTGTTGACTTTTGGAAGATTTGGCTCTTAGCAGAGGAAGGACCAGACCAGGCTTAGTAATCAATTTAGACAACTACAATTCAGAACTCCTGAGCTCAAGTGATCCATCAGCCTCAGCCCTCACATTATTTGCCACCACACTCAGCTCCAGATATCTCACTGACTACATATGTAACCTCACTTAGGTCACATTTACTCTTTAGGCTTCAGTTTCCTCATCTATAGACCTAGAATGTCCCTTTAAGCTCTAGAGTGCTTTAGTGTAAATCAATTTAAGGTATTATCCTTTGGGAGGCATTTTTTTAATTTTAAAAGAAGGCCTCATGGAAAGGAATTCAAATAGCATTCTAATGGTAGTATTTCAGGCATTGTGGCTCCAAGGTAAGAAGTTATTTTAGGTCAGGGAGACTTTTCTTTGTCACATCATACCAAACAGCTTGCTCTGCCTACATATAAGCTCAGTCCTGGTACCAAGGACTGATGAGTGAGAGAGCTTGGGAGTTACCCTTCATGGAGCTGGTCTCAGAGTCTAGAAATGTGATCTTGACTTGAACCATCATGTCTCTATTATTTTCAAATTGCTCTAACAGTGTTTGCTTTTGAATGCCCTGAAACAGCTATGTTTGATCTTAAGGCCAAGAAGCATGGTGTCATATAAAGAACACTGTAGTTGAAGTCAGAGGAGTCATAGCTTTGCATATATTAGCTGAGTGACCCAAGAAAATCATATCTCCTCTCCAGGTCTGAATTTCTTTGTCTTTAAAGTAAGGGCATTGAACTAGATAGTCTCTAATGTCCTTTCTTACTTCATAGTGGCTCATCTGTAAAGAGTCATAATAGGACACGACCAGCCTCATAGAGTTATTGGTTAGAAAGTGCAGTGTAAATCTTAAAGTGCTATATAATTATTATGTTGTTATCATTCTTTAGTATCAATAGTCAGAGCAGACAATCTATTAGACTGGTGACACTCACAAAACTCTCACAAATATGGAAGAAGGCTAGAGGAAAATCAGCCCATGACCATGACAAAGTCCAAGGGAAAGAGAAAAGAAGGTGTAGGGTCTGGTGATGGACAGAATGCTTGGCATATGGTAGATACTCTTTATCCATTATCAAGTTATAGGATTTGTAGTTGAAAGGTCACCTAATCCAACGTTCACATTTTGAAGATAGGGAAACTGAGAACGAAAGAGGTTTAGCAACTTTTCTAGGGTTACACATGTAGTAGTTAGTTGAGTAATGATTTGAACATAAGTAATCAGAAGCTTAGAGAGCATTTAGTCTAGCACAGTTTTACAGAGGAAAGGATGATAGGTTTAGAACTAGAAGGTACCTTAGAAGCTATAGAGTCTAATCATTTGTTTTTACAGATGAGGAAACTGAAGGCCAGAGATATCAAGTGACTCACCCAAGGTCACACAGCTAGTAAATGTTTGGTGCAGGATTTGAACCCAGATTCCAAGCACAGTGCCCTAGCCAATATACTGTATTTCCACTCCAGTAAATAGCAAAGTTAGAAATCAAAACACAGGTCTTCAATTCTACAGTGTTCTGTACATCAAACAATCTTGTCTCTTCCATTTCCATCTCTCAAATGGACTCCATTTTGTTCTCTTAGAATAAAAGTTCTTAACCTATTTTGTGTCATGTGCCCTTTTGGCCTGTGTGTCTTATGAGCACCTTTTCAGAATAATATTTGTTGTCTATGTTAATAATTGAAGGAAATGCTAAATTGCAATCTGAAGTTTGTGAAGATAGAGATAAATATGTATTTTCCCATTCAAATTCAGAGATGAACTACAATCTATCCACAGACCACTTGGCGATCCAGAGACCCCCCCCCCGCCCCAAGTTAGGAAGCCCTGTCCTAGAATATTTATTTTAGATGTCACAAAAAAGGCAGAAGTAGGACTGGAGGTTGGAAGTTCCAAAGAATTAGGTGGTATAAGTTCAGCCTAAAAAAGAACTATATAATCATTGGGGCTGCCCAACAACAGGCTAAACTGCCTCTTGATAGAATGAGCTTCCCTTCACCTGAAGTATTCAAGCTTAGCCTGGCTGGCCACCTGTCAGGGATACCATTGAGAAGATTCCTGAACTGGGTGGGATGATGGGCTGTGTGCCATCCTAGGTCTTTTTTACCTGTGAGATGCCCTGATTCTGCTTATCATGCCTCCCCTCGGGACTTGGACAGGAACAGCCTTTCCTCAGTTCTCTTGTGTACTTAGAGAGCCTCTCCCCACTCAGACACTTGATAAATGACAGTTTGGGCATCTGGAGAAACACTTACATAGGTAGGAGGTGGGGAGCCAGAGGGGGGTGTCCCGTCATGTCCCCTGTGGGAAGATTTGATTCAAAGATCTGTTGTTTATGTTTAACAAGACAAATGGACACCCAGTTCGATGTTTAGGGGACCTCTGGGAAGTTATTTCATTTTAAACTTGAGTAACTCTAATTCCTCCATTAATCTTTCTTGGCGCCTGCCCCTGCCACGGAGCTTGTCCTTTTTAAACTATAGAATTCTTATCCCAGCCCCCACCAAGCACAGCATTAACACATGGGTGGTGATTCAGGTCAATCCAGGGTAGCTTACATTGACTTTCCTAAGTGCTTTTTAGTTTTGTTGTTGCTGTTTTCCCCCATCCTTATGGTACTCCTGTTGGACTTACAAATAGGTATCCTGGCCTCTGTTTTTCAGCTGTGGAAATCAAGACTCATAGAAATTTCTTGCCCTAAGCCACACTGGTACTAGAATTCAGGTCCCTTGGCTCTTGGTTCATTTTTCTTGGGACTCTGTTCTGGAAATCAGAAAGAACTGGATTTAAATTCTGATACCAGCATTTTCTAGATTAGTGAGCATGAGTATGTCACTGAATCTCAGTTTCCTCTTCCGTAAAATGGGCATAATACATTTACTGTGTAGCTTACAGAGTTGTTAGAAAAACGCTTCGTAAGTACTAAATTACTATATAAAGGAGAGTTGTAACTGTCATATCCTTAAAGATTTAGGCACATGCACTATGCTTTTCTAACTTTCCTGTTAAAGATATTTAACTAAATTAATTATTTAACTAATTTAATTAAAACTCTGTTAATTCAGGAACTTATTTAAGTTCTACTGGAACTTGTTTTTAATTATAGTCTGTACTGATTTAGGTTATACATAGGATTCAGAACTAGAAGGGATGGTGAAGACCGTGTAGCCTGACTCAGGACTGTAGCAGTACCAAGATCTAGACCTACATAAAATGATTCCAAAGTTTTCTATTATTCCATACTAATAGGCAATTTTGTCTACTTTTGTTGTTCGCCAGGCTACCCCTTTGAATCTTCAAGGATCCCCCTGAGTTCTAGTGTCTGAACTTTGATAAACAAACTCATGCTTACCCTTCCCAGGCACATTATGATCTCCCAGAATTAAGAGCCTTCTATCTATGAATCTGGCATATGACCAAAATCATCATAGCATTGAGATAAGTTTCTGAAAAAGGCTTTTGCTGGATTAGTTTTCTTCAACATATCCTTAGCAGTCATTATGTCTTGAATTCAGTTGGATAAATATTCTGGTTGAGTGAAGTAGAGCAGTCAGTTATCAATATGATTTACTTGAACCCACCTAGAGATGAACCTGGTCCCCATTTCCTCCTGGAGATGACCCCCACACCCATCAATCTGAAGTTCAGCCTAAAGAGATCATTTGGTCTCTCATCAATCAAATGATCAATGCATAATCATCTTTGGGGTACCTACTATGTTCCAGGAACTTTAGTTCCTGGTAGTACAAAGATAAAATGGAAATATCCCTGCCCTTAGGTGCTTACATTTTATTGGTGAAGACTATGTCCGCATAAGTAAGTACATCAAGATTCTGTATGAAATAACACAGGGTAATTTGGTTAAGAGGGACATAAAGTGGGCAAATCAGGAAAGACTTCATGGAGGTGGTGTTTTAATTGAATATTGAAGTTAATAAATGGCCTATAAGAGGTTCAGGTGAGTACAAAGTGCATTTCAGGCATGAAGAACAGCCATTCATAAAAGCACGGAGAAGGGAAATGCAATCTTATATGTGAAGAACAGTAAGAAGGTCAATTTGGCCAGACAGCAGAATGCTGAAATAAGAGTCTTATATAATAAAATTACAAAAATGTGAAAAGTTTTAAATGCCAAACAGAGAAGTTTCTGTTTTATGCTGGAGACCATAGGGAGTCATTGGAGTTTATAGAGTAATAGGTTGTTAGACCTGTCTGCACTTTAGGAATATTACTTTGGCAGTTAAGTGAAAGATAGATTAGAATAGGGAAAGACATGAGGCTGAGAGACTAATTAGGCCAGAATTTAGGCATGGTCTGTGTGAACAGGCAGAAAGGATCAGATGCAAGAGATGTTGTGGAAGTTAAAAAATGTCAAGATTTGGAAACAATAGGTGTGTGGGATGAAGGAGGGTGGGAAATCAAAGATAATGCCAAGTTTGTTAACTTGGAAGAATGAAACAGTGGTGGTTCCCTACACAGAAGGAGATTCTTTTGAAGAGGGGTGGGTTTTAATGAAGAAAATGAATTTTGTTCTAGATATGTTGAGTTTGACTTTGTTAATAGAACATTCAGTTTGAAATATCTAACTGGCAGTTAGTGATGTAGGGCTAGATCTCAGGGGAGATTTGAGGGCTGGATTCATCTAGTCTAGCAGTTACCCTATAATGGAGATGATAGTTGAACCAATGGTAGTTGATGACGTAACCAAGAGAGAGCACAAAAAGAAAAAAAAAGGGACCAGAAGAGAGTCTTTGAGCATACCCATAGTTAGGAGCTGGAATATGGATGACAAATCAGAAAAAAAGACCAAGAAGGAACAAGCAGTCAGGTCATATCTTCAGATGAGAGAGTAGCAGGATGAGGTGATCAATTGCTTCAGAGATTATAAGGGATGATTTTTGAGAAAAGACCATCAAATCTGACATTGAAGAGATCACTGCTAACTTTTAAGGCAACAGTTTCAATGGAATGATGAGCTTAGAGTCCAGATTGTGGAAAAGGAGGTGGAGATGATGAGAGTAGACTTTTCTTCTAAAAATGTTTGATTCTTAGAGGGAGGAGAGATAAGGGATCATTTCTTAAGGGGATAGCAGGGTCTAGTTATGGGTTCTTAAGAAGAGATGAGACTTGGATTCATTTATAGATGGGGAGAAGGATCTTTTAGCTAGGGAGGGAATGAATATTAGAGAAGATGATAGCTGAGGCAATCTTCTGGAGAAGATGGGAGAGAATGGGATGAAGGGTACAAGTAGTGGGATTGGCCTGGATAAAGAGAAGGGCAGCTTTTTTATCAGAGACTGGAGGTCAAGGATCTTTGAAATTAGAGAAAGTGAGAAGAGGAAACTAAGGGTGAATGGCCTTGATGTTCTTAGTAAAGTATGAGGCAAGGTCCTTAACTAGGAAGGTAGGGGGAGGTGAAGTATAGAAGGCTTATGGAGTGGAAAGAAAGTTTGGAAAGGACACTGTGGGGAGAGGAATAGCGGATCAATTAGTGAAGAATAAAAGGATTGCCTTACTGTATTGAGGTCCTAACTCAGATAATAAATTTGAAGGATAATCAGGTTGATTTCGTGAATTCTTCCATCTTTGTTCAGTAGCACATGATGAGTATGGAAGGGCACAGATGGTAGAATTAATCCAGGGTTTGGGTTAGACAGGACATGAATGGCAATATGATAAGGAAACTAAGGAATTTGAGAGTAGAGAATAGTATGGAGTTGAAACAGCTAACTATAGGATCAAGTTTGGAAAGAGAAGAATGTGATTTAAGAAGAGAGATGGGAGCCTGAGAAAATGTTAAGGGATATAGGCAACTGTGAGTATGAAAAATAGGTTCAGGACAGATAAAATGTGGGGAAAGGTAGAAAGGTAGGAGGTTATAATCAGATCAGGGAATCTCACAGTTTTGGAACAAGTGCCTGGAATACTGGTGGGAGATGGTGAGATCAAAAGTGTGACAATTTCTGTGTTTGGTTGTGTATTGGCAGAAGAGCAGGCCTTGAGATTGGAGATTAAAGAACTAGATGGTTAAGATTTTAGAGGGAACAACAACCCACATGTTTCTCCAAAAGAAGCCATTTTATCTTCAGGATCATTTCAGTTGCCTGTCTCCTCTCTTCTCACAGAGCCAGAGAGGTAAAGGCAAGAGGGAGGGACCTTCATCCTTAAGCCTCTTAGTTCTGAAGAAACCAGCCTCTTTCATCGGAAGAGTAAATCTCATAGGAATGAATACTATTGCTCAGCACTGCAGTTTTCTGTGAGGATACTTCCAGCAAGGGTTACATGGAGATACATCAGAAAAGAATAAACTAGTTTGTCAGATGAGGCAGCTAGACTAGTGGCAGGAGGTAGGGTATTGGACTAGATCATCTCTAAGGTCTCTACTATTTCTGGTATTCTGTGATACTGGGAGTTGAAAGATCAGCTCTTTCCAATCTGAGGTCTGTCTCTTGAAAGCTGCTCCATGAAGAGGCAGCCTGGTATAGTGGAGAAAGTGATAGACCTGGAGTTAGAGGATGTGGGCTCAAATCTTCATTTGTCACGTATTCCCTGTATGGCCTTAAACAAATCAGTGAACTACTCTGAACCTCAGTCTTCTTGTCTGTGAAACTGGTGAGAGGAGAGGGTAGATTAGATGACCTCTAACAACTTTTCTAACTCTGCATCTATGGTCTTTTCTTCTGTAAGCAGAAGCCTTTGAGTCATTCAATCACCCTTGAGAAGAGATGACAGGTCCTAAAGGGAGTTCATAGAAGATACAGCTCTACTGTTCTTTTCTCCTTGAAGGAGAAAAAAATGTTCCAGATGTGCCCAGCTACTCACCATATGAGATTAAAAGCAACATGATTCTCTATTTGGTCACGCAGCTGGTCAGTTCACTCAGTCACATTGTCTGGGTAACAGACTAACATCATTCCAGTTTACCCAGCCATAAGTCACTTCATGGAATGAAATGTGGTTTTTCCTTGCACATTTTCTTTCTTTTTTTTTACCATGTCCTCAAGTTTTTCAGTCTTGTTTGTATGTGGTCAGAAAAATTACTGGACATGGAGATGGGAGATGTAGGTTGGAGCCCTAACACTTAGTAGCTTTGTGGCCTTGAGCAAACTGCTTAACGTTTCTGAGGCCCAGAAAAGTGCTAGTACTTTGAGGTTGCCAAAGGTCTTCCCTCACAACAACCCTATCAGTTGGATAGTGTAGACAGGAAGATAATATCTGCACTACCCACTTAATAGGACTGTTATGAAGAAAGCATTTTGTTAATCTTAAAGTGCTATAGAAATGTGACCAATTCTTATTACTCTCCTGTCCTGCACTCAGAGCCCATATTTAGTGGAAAAAGAAGAAATCTTCAAGCACATTGTACTTAGAAAGCATTTTATACTATGAAAAAGTGCTTCCATGTGTACCGTAATGACTTACTAAAGGCTCACAAAGGGTGTTGTGAGGAACTTTGATGCCTAAATGCTTTCAGTAACTCGTGAAGTCATTGATGTGGCTGTTCCCTTCACCAGTGAAAATTTTACTCATCTACACCTTATCCCCTTATGGGATTCTTGTTCATATCCTTCCTTAAATCCACCATTGAGGGCCTATCCAGTGTCTCTCCTTCT
This sequence comes from Gymnobelideus leadbeateri, assembly GCA_011680675.1. NCBI lineage: Eukaryota > Metazoa > Chordata > Mammalia > Diprotodontia > Petauridae > Gymnobelideus > Gymnobelideus leadbeateri. The sequence goes on from WOXC01009657.1 coordinate 120,209, forward strand.
TTTCTCTTTCCCTCTCCATCTTGCTCTTGGGAGATCCCAGCTTGGGATCATCAAAAGCCCTTCCCAATTTCTCAAATGTAATCTAGACTCCTCTCCTCCTAGAGGCAGCTGGTGGCAAAGTATTTAGAGTGCTGGGTCTAAAGAAAGGAAGACTGGAGTTCAAACCTGTATTGCCAGTTACTAGTTGTATAACCCTGGGCAAGCTACTTAACTTATTGTCTTTCTTGTTTCTCTTAACTACAAAATAGGGACCATAATAGCTCTTCTCTCCCAAGGTTGTTGTGAACATCAAGTGAGATAATATGTTTGGTGCATAGTAGGTACTTAATAAATGCTTTTCTTTCATCTTCTTCTTCCTCCTTTTCAATTCTGTCTACACTGCTCTGTCCAAAACATATGTATAAGCAGCTTAACTTGGTATCCTCTCCATTTTACGAAGAAGGGAAAACTATGCACGGAGGGGTTTGTATGACTAGTCCAAGGTTACACAGTTAATTAGCAGCAACGCTAAGAATATATCATGGGTAACTTATCTTCTAACCCTTTCTTTGTTCTTTCCTGTAAGCCACCATAGGAACATCATTATTCTGAAAATAATAGGCACTCAATAAATTCTTGCTGAGTGATTGCATGTTTTAAAAATTCTAGGTTCTTCATACTGTAAATCCCAACAGAATTCAGAATATAGCACTGGTCTCCATAAAAACTTGAGGTTTTTTGTTTTTGTTGTTATTGGTGGGGGTAGGGACTCCTTTCAACTTCAAGCCAAGTGGGGTCTGTTCTTTTCCTAGATGTGGTCTACAGATGAACATTTCTTGAATAGTCTTAGGGAATATATGTTTACCAAATATCACTTTGCTTCTTAAATTGAGAAAAAAAAATGGCATCTTGGAAATTCTCCGAATAGTGTATACAGGAAGTAGCAGAATACACCAGAAGTCAGAAAGTCCTCGAATATCTACCCACCATTGTAGAATTATTCCCTGTTATTGTTTCCATTGTAGAGATTTATCCCAAGCTGCGTATGCCCCATTTCCATGGAACGTGACAATAATATTAATAGTTAAAAATGTAAGTAAATTCATGAGTGATAGATCCAAAGACAGATTGTAAGTGAGAAGTTCATGGGATCATAGATTTGGAGCTGGAAGGAACTTTAAAGGTCATCAAAGCCAACATTTTCATTTTACAGATGAGGAAATTGAACTGCAAAGAAATTAGGTGACTTACCACAGTCATTCAGTCTGAAATTTGAGCTCATATCTTCCAGACTCCAGCCCCACAGTTCTACTCATAACACCATGTTGTCCAATGGGCATGCTCATTCTTTGGAATTAGGTCATGGAAGATGCCTACATGTTTTCCTATAGAATATCTTGTGAAACTGGATAGAATGTAGTTCTGAATCATGCATCCTTTCCCATTTTTTTTACCAGTATGAGTACTTCCTCACTCTTCTTCAATTATCATCTTCTTAATCCAGAAATAAAATCCTGAGTACCTATTACAGACAGGGACAAAGCTCATCATGAACAAGATTTCATAGGATCAATGGATCACATCTTTTCTTCTCATTTTAAAGATGAAGTGACTGAAGCCCCTAGAGGTAAAGTAACCTGTGCAAGGTCACCTAGGCAGTAAATTATAGAGGTGGAATACCAACCCAGGTCCTCTGTCTTAAAATCCTGAACCTTTTCTACTGTGTCATTCTGCCTTCATAGGGAAGCGCAGTGGGGAGATATTCTGAAACACAGTGTGGGTCAGTGGAAAGAATACCAAATTGGGATTTAGAAGATGTAGACTCTGACCCTACCATGACCATGACTTAATGCAGGTCCTGGGGAAATCACTTACTTCAGTGTTATGATCTTAGGTTCTTCATCTATAAAAGGTATGTGTTGAGTGTTGGTGAAAGAAGAAGTGTTGGGGAGAGGGGCTAGGGGATTGTGGTGTTCTGTAGTGAGGAAAGTATGATGATGATGTTGCAAGGACACTGAGAGAAATCAGACTGTCTGGTCCCCCGGAGCATTCATACCTATACCTCTTTTTATATTGAGATAGATATATAGACATACATATATGTATGTCATTCATATATGTATATATACACACAATAGTTATTCACATATATATGGATATATAATTACATATGTACAAAAATTTATATGACTTTAAACATGTCATTTTAACTCTGTGAGCCTCAGTTTCTCTTTTTTTGCCAAATGAGGGAGGTGAAATAGATAATCTCTGACCTTGAAACTAATTCCTTTTCAGAGACCCTATAGATAGGAGGTTGTTTCTAATAGTAGTGTTTTTATGTATTTGGGCTTATTGATTTAATATTCTATATTTCATGGACCCTTTTCCCTTCCAATATTCTGGTTCTGGGAAGAAGCAATGTGGAGAATCACTGAGGCAAAAGATTTTGACTGCGTTCTCTTCACTGGATAATGCCATCAGTCAAGCAGAAAGTATTTCCTGAGCCCTGGGTGTGGGCTCTTAGAGGGCACATTGTGAGTCCGGAGTTCGTGAGTGCCATACTTTTAGCCAATCTGAATTCCATTTTATTAGGAAACAAACAAGCAAAGAGCATGTTCTCTCCTGTTAGTTATATTTGGGTCAAATCTCACCATCTTGGGGCAAAGCTTCTAACTTTGTGGTAAGGAGACTAAGGAAAATCTGTTTGTGTCCAGGAAATTCACATCCACAGTGCTTTGTTCTTCATCTCATACCTCACAGGATGTGAGCTCTCTTACCAAAGGCTGAGGTATTGGCCCTTGCAGATTGTGTGAAGAGGGAATGATAGGCCAATGGGAAATGGGAACGGACAATTTTCATACAATAAAGTAAAAAAAAACAACTGAAGACAGAGTTGGTTGCTACAATTAACTAAAGATTGTTGTTTTTCTGTAGACAGTATTGAGAGGTTGTGGGACCTAGTACAGATCTATGGCTGTGTGTGTGTGTGTGTGTGTGTGTGTGTGTGTGTTTGTGTGTAATAAGAGGCATTAGAGCAAAAAGAAATCAGTTGGTTAAAGTCCTAGTTCTGCCACTAACTGGCAATGTGTCCATTGATAGATCAAATAATTTCTTTTTTCAGTTTTTTCAAGTGTAGACTTATGTGATTTCCAAAGTCGCTAGCAGTTTCAAATTTTGTAGAACTACAGGATTTACAGAGACCAGAGTCTAAAACTGTAGTCTAATCTCATTTTCAGATGAAGAAACTGAGTTTCATAGTGGCACAGTGATGTGTTCAAGGTCCCATTAGTAAAGAACAGAAGGAGTTGAAATTTAAACCCAAGTTCTTCAGCTCCCAATTCTGGTCTCTTTCCATTATTCCACACTGCATCTCCATTGTAATTAAATAATGATGCCTTGATGTACAACTCATGTATCAATTTGTCACCTTAAGTTAGTTAGTCATGACTCATAATTAACATGAGCGAGCATCTTTCACTTTCGACTGGGCTAAGGGATATGCTTATATTCTAGAAGCCCAGCTTCCTAGGACAGGAATGTGGATACAATCTGATACTTGCCACGCTGCTCCTTTTCCTCCAGCTGGTGTCCTGAGTCATAGATGGGGATGAACCCAGCGCAAGTCGGGATTGGGTCCCTTCCAGTACCCTGACCTTTCCTCCCCTTCCCCCCACCCATTCTCCTAACTGTTGAAGGCCTACCATATGATGATCAACAGGAGAAACTGCTCCTCAGGGAAGCCTCCTGAGGAGAGGAAGGCATGCTGGAAAGATGAGGTCACCTGCAGTCACAGTAGGGAAATTTCATCCTTCTCTACTAAGGAAGTCACTATTAACCTGAGCCAGCATTTCAAGACATGAACTCCATGCTCTTGGAAGAGTTCTCTGGTCCTGAAGCTTTCCCACCCACCTCCCCTCTCCAGATGTTCTAACCCCGTTGGGAAAGGAACTATTGCCTTTCAAAGCTCTTCAGGACATGCAAGAGGTGTAGTGTCCATTGGGTGGAGCTGGGCTACAGGCTGGAACCCTCTTTTAGAGGGAAGAACGTGTGTTCCGTGTAGGTTTCCCACATTCAGGATTGAGGCGGTACCTCCCTCGAGATGAGAATTTTGAGGATGGGTGGTTCTCTGGAGGAGTCAGACAATTACAAGTGTAAGGAACCCCTTGCCGTTCAAGTTCACAGGGCAAGATGTGTTGGATGATGATTAATGATTGGGTGGATGGGGATATTGATAGGGTCAGTTCCCTAAGGACCCAAATACTTCTTTGAGTTATAACTAATGTTTCTGGTCATTCATAATAACCACAATATTCATCACCCTCATCCATACATCATCTACTTATGCTGGAAGAAGCACGTGATCTCTGTGTAAATTTAAATAAACCCTACTTCATTCCTGAGCAAACCATGACTCTATGAGGAGACACCGCCCTAGTAAGCTTCTGAATGCTAACAAAGGGAAAGGGGAAAAAGTTAAGCACCAGGAACTCTACCAGCTGTTGTAAGAGAGGAATGTTTGTGGGGAGTAAAGATGGGGAAAATGGGACGAGAATGAGTATAGCATTTTGATCACTAAAGGGAACAGACTGTATAAAAAAGCATGCCACTTAAGGATGCAGGGAAGAGTTGGGGTCTTCCCTCAGGATGCCCTAACTTGAGAAACGCTTCCTGTGTTATTTCAGAATAGGGCCAATTTAATGAAGCCTTTAGGCATTCCCCTTTGCAAAGGCAGCTTCCTGACTATCAGTACTTGATCCTGACACAATGCCATGAAAGAATGAGAAGCAGATGAACTCTCTATCATTCTTAAATTTTGAACTCTAGCCTAGATGTCCAAACTCAAGGTTCTGTCTGTCATCCAGGTATAATTTAATAATCCATGGAGTACTTCAGTAACCTAATGGATGGGTTTTTGAGGGGTTTTATGTTTGTTTGTTTGCTTGTTATTTTGTTCTTTTTTTTTTTTTTGGAAGGGAGTGCAGGGTAATTGGGATTAAGTTACTTGCCCAAGGTCACATGGCCAGTAAGTGTTAAGTGTCTGAGGCTGGATTTGAACTCAGATACTCCTGACTCCAGGGCCAGTGCTCTATCTACTGTGCCACTTAGCCCTATTTTGTTTGATTTTTAAAGCAGGTAAATATACCCTCCTTGGCTTTTTACTAAGTACAGACAGAATCTTCAAAGAATATAAGAGGGACAGAAGAAGACTATGGCTAATAATATATTACATCTGAAATGCTGCTTTCATACATTGTACCTTATTTGATTCTTTTAACTGTCCCATGATGTAGGTATGGCATATATTGCTATATCTACGTTGTAATTGAGGAAACTGAAGGTTTGCCTTTGGTCACCCAGGCACAATGGGCATAAGAACCAAGTCTTTGGGGCTAAATATGGACTTTTTCCAAAGATAAAATGTGGCATAATTTTAAACTACAGTAGAAAGGGATCTGGACTTTGAGGCCTAGCAGTATCTGAACCGGACCTGTGTCTATACAATTGTCACATTCCTTCTACAAAATGCTTCATTTCTTTTGAGAGTACCTGTTGAAGTTGCAGGGATGTAGGAGCAAAAATAAATAAATAGTCTGTGTCCTCAAGAAGTTTATACTAGATCAAGGGAGAAAATTTGCACATACATAAATATATACAAAGCAAACACAATGTATGGGGTGGGGGAGACACTACCAGGTAAACAGATAAGAAAAAATTTCATGTAGAATGTGATATGCCCCCTCCTTGTCATCCAAGTTTATAAACCTCAGAGACATTTTTAGCTCTTCTCTTGTCCTTCCTTTCTTCGCATATACAATGAGTTGTTAGGGCATTACCTCTACAATACCTCAGACAACCATCCTCTTCTCTCCTGTAAGTACCACCTTAGTTCAGGCCCTTCTTCTTCTCTTGCCTGGGCAGTTGTATTAGCCTTTTAAGTAATCTCTTTGTTTTCGGTCTCCCCTCTTCTTTAATGTCTTCTCAGCAAAATAATCCTTCTAAAATACAAGGCTCACCTTATCACTACTGTGCTCAAGAAGTTTCATTGGCTCTATAATGTTTCTAATATAGAATGGAAGTCCCCAGTTTGGCATTTAAAGCCCTTCAGAGTGTGAAGTAATCTTCTCTTACTCCCCTCCATATTCTGCCTTTCAGAAAATTGATCTATTTGCTGTTTCCCAAACATCACCTGTCATGTTTCCCCATGCCTAGAAGGCATCTTCTTTGTACTGCTACTTTTTAGACTTCCTAGTTTCCTTCAAGGAACAGTTTACAAAGATGTCATCTTTTAGCTTTTTCCCAGATTAAGATATGTGCATATGCACATATGTATCATATATATGCACATATCATATATATAATACACACTTATGTAAAATATATCTATATAAATATGTATATAATTAAATAAAACAGGATATATATATATATATATATATATATAAATATATATGTATGCACACATATAGATAGATTGATGTAGATGTAGGCAGCCAGGTGGCAGAGTGGCTAGAGTGCTGAACCTGGAGTCCAAAAGACCTGAGTTCAAATTGAGTCTTATTATGAATGTGGACAAATCATTTAAGGTTCATTGCCTCATTTTCTTCCCCTATTAAATGAGATAATAATTAGCACTTAGCTCCCTGAGTTGTAGGATCAAGCAACATAATATTTGTAAAATACTTTAAAAACCTTTAATAAGTAAATAAATGTTAGCCATATATTTATATGCACATATACATATTTCTGTATATACATATAGCTGTATCTCTATGTGTATAAACAGATTTATGTGTATGTTTATCTGTTTACATGTAGTCTAACCCCGATAAGATATAACATCATTGAGGGCACATAGTTGATACTTGATAGTGTTTTTTGTTGGATTGGATTAGACTGAAATCATAAGAGATTATTTGTTCAAATCTTAACTGTGAAACTTGTGTGATCTTGGTCAAGTGCATCCCTTGTGTAATCCCTCTGAGCCTTACTTTCTTTAGCTATAAAATGGGAATAATAATGCTTGGAATAGTTGTTTCCCAGGATTATTGTGAAAAAAAAACATTTTTCAAACCTTAACATCCTCTAGAAACATGAGCTATTAATTAATTACATGCTCTCCATTATGGTTAAAGACATGCTTGTTACAATTGCTCTCTTTGAAGGAATTCAGAGAACTTGGAAGATCATCTGATCCAGTTACCTATTTTCACAAATGAAAAGTTCAGAGAAGCTAGAGTTTCCCAAGTTTACAGAGTTAGTTAATAGCAGTTCCAGAGGTTGAACTCAGTTGTTTGACCCAGTAAATCCTCCTTCTATTATACCAGTTTCTTCCTCTCCTTCTTACGTAGCCATGTTTCCAAACAAATGATCCTGGGACATATCTGTCAAATTTTTTGATGAGTTCCTTAGAGCTACTTTGATCAATTTTAATGAATTAGCTATTGTTTAGGACCTTCCATGATTCCATATAAGCACATTTGGAATTGGATCTATTGTTTTTGTGTGTCTCTATACACCTGTGTGTGTGTGTATCAGCAGCAGGCAAAAAATATCAAAATTTGATCCTTCTTCTTCCACAAATAATAATTAAAATGAAAATAGTTCCTAAAGATGGAGGATTAAAGAATTGATTGCTGGGTATTTGGAAAGGAATGTGATAGTTATGAAGAACTTGCATGACTTCATCAAGAATCTGGCTATGCCACACTAACTTCTTCATTTCCTTTTTGAGAGGGTTACTGAATTAATAGATTATGAAAATATTGTGAATATAATGTACCTATATTTTCACTAAGTATTTGATAAAGTACCTCATGCTCTTGTTGTGGAGAATATGGGTGTGTGAGATATGGATTGGATGACAGCACAATTAGATGGATGATGAATGTTTGGAAGGTTTGAATCAAGAAAGAAATTTGTCATTAATGTTTCAATGCCAGTGCAACAACAGGTCTCTCTCTAGGGTTATTCGCCATGGATCTGTGGTTGGCCCTGTGGAGTTTCATATTTGTATGAATTACTGGGATAAAAGCCAAGAGAGGGAATGCTCATTAAATTTTCAAGTGACACAAAGCTGGAAGGGATATAGGTAACATACTGGATGACAATCAAGGTCCAAAAGAATCTTGACATGCTTGAGCATTGGGCTTAATCTGCTAAAGATGAAATTCCATAAGGATTGATGGAAAGTCTTCCACTTGACTACCAAAAAGTCAACTTTGCCAGGACAAGATGGGGGAAGCATAGATAGACACAGAAGTTGTTCAAAAATAAGTGCAGAAAAATCTGTGTGACTCAACAGAGTGATCGGGCAGATAAATAATAGTAATAATAATTATAATAACAATAACTAGCCTTTATGTAGTGCTTACTGTGTGCCAGGGACTATGCTAAGCAACTTAAAATTATTATTTCATTAGATTCCCCACAGCAACCTTGGGAGGTAGGTGCTATTTATTTTTATTTAATAGTTATTTATCTTTATTTAACAGTTGAGGAAGCTGAGGCAGACAGAAGTTAAATGACCTTCTCAAGGTCACAAGCTAGTAAGATTGAATTTGTACTCAAGTTTTCTTGACTTCAGACCCAGCACTCCATCCACTATGTAACCTAAATGCCAAAGTTAAAAATATATATAATGTGTTATATTAAGAGAGACATAGCTTCCTTGAATGGAAAGGTGATAGTACCACTCAGTTGGGCCTTGTCAAAACTTTATCTGGAATATTATGTTTAGTTCTGATTCCGTGGTTTAAGAAGAGAATTAATGAGCTGAACAGTCTCCAGGGGAATGCATCCAGGATGGCAAAGAGCGTTGAGTCTCTGTCACTTGAGAAATGTTTTTAGGAGCTGGTTCTTCCTAAGCTGAAGGAGATTCAGAAGGTCGTGAAATTATCTTGAAGTATTTGGAAAGCTGTCATATGGAAGAGGGTTAAGATTTTTTTTTTCATTTGGCCCTAGAGGGCAGAATTAGGCTCAATTGTTGCAAGTTACAAAGAGGCAAATAACTACCTCACAACTAGAAATGCCCCAAGGGGTTGCCTTGAGAAGGGATGCCCTCCCCCTATCTCCTTCCTTAGAGATCTTCAGACAAAGTGCTGAAGACTTTTTTGGTCCCAAAAGGTGCCAAAGACTACTTTTTCAGTTATGTTATGGCAAATAATTGAACATTTCTTAAGCACTTCCAAATGCCAAGGGAAAGCACCATGCTCAGCTCTAGGGATAAAAATACAAAACGGAGATATTCCCTATTCACCAAGATACTGCACACAAGGAGTAGGGATGATAAGGGAAGGGAGCTTTGTCCTAGGAAATAATAAAGATTGTAGTCCATTGGCAAATGGGCCTTTCAAAATACTTCAGTAGTGCTAATTTGACTACAGTTTTTAGGGCAAAAGGTGGAGAGAAGGCAATGGAGTGGGTGCACATGCAGGAAAAGGGCAAAAAATGGCATGAGTAATGATGCCTGGTTATGGAGGTGCACGCATGATTTGAGAAAGTAGAGAGTCAAGTGGCCCCCATCCTCACAGCCTTGGTCTTCCAGCCCTGGGCTTCACTGAAGGTGTTCCTCAGTGGTTGCATGATGGAAATTCTGGTCATAAGGTTATTGGACTAGATGGCTCCTGAGATCTCTTCCAGCTCTCAAAATCTGTGATTCTATTGTGTGAATATATGATAGCATAAACTACAATATGTTAAAATGAGCAGATTCTATGACCCCTCCCTCTCCCACCCTCATGACTCCATCCTCCATCAATTTGCCTCTGCATAGGCTGCCCTCCATGCTTCGAATATGTTCTTTCCTTAACTTTCTTAGAATTCCTCTTTCCTTCAATGCTCAGCCCAAATGCTCCCTTTTACCCGAAACATTTACTGCCCCAAACCTCAAGCTGGTAATGTCTTTCTATTTCTTTCTTTCTTTCTTTTTTTTTTTTTTTGCTTTTTGGAGGGCAATTGGGGTTAAGTAACTTGCCCAAGGTCACACGGCTAGGTTTTTGTGTGTGCATTAAGTGTCTGAGGCTGGAACCGAATTCAGGTCCTTCTGACTCCAGGGCCAGCGCTCTACTCACTGGGCCACCTAGCCGCCCCTGTCTTTCTATTTCTAAAAAAGGAAATTTTATATTGTATTTATTGTGATATTGTTGCATATGTGTATGGAACAAGGAAGGAAATATGTGCTTATAAAGTTCCTACTGTGTGCCAGGCTTCCTATTAAGTGCTTTACCAATATTATCTCATTTTATCCTCACAACAGTCTGGGGAGGTAGGTGATAATATTGTCCCCATTTTACATTTGAGGAAACCGTTGTTTCTTGTAATAGAATCTTCTGGAAGACAGAAATTGTTTCATTTCTATCTTTGGTTCCTCTGTGTTTAGCATATTGTCTGGCACATAGTAAGCATTTTATGCATTTTTGTTGATTGATCCACTCTATACTCCTATGCTAATGACAATGAGCACTATTTTTGGTGGCTCTAGTCAGTTCCATCAAATTCTTCTATAAATTCCTTAGTGATAAATGACAGTTAAATATGCCATTTGACAACCTGTGGCAGTGCTTCCAGGAATGGCTTGAGAGAGTGGCATGGAGACCAGACCCTCTCCCAGCTCCTCAAATTCCTTCCCTAATCGTTGTTATAACTTCTCTCTTGAGAGTCAGAAGGTTGTGCCAACTTCTGCATCAGAATCCTTCTCTTTAGCATCCCAGGCACCTTCTGAGCCAGGGCAGGGTTCCATATATTGGGGAATCCTGATGGAGACTGCTGATGAGGATAAAGTGTCTGTTCTTGGGTTTCTCTTGGATCTTTTCCTTGGGTTCTGGCTTAGTAGTGGTGGTGACTTTATAATTGGTTTGGTGGTTTTGTTATAATGGAATCTGAAGTTTTTTTTTTTTCCATCGTGATGACTAGGAGCTAAGGATGAGTCAACTGTGTAACATGGTGGCCAAGAAGAAATAAATAAAATAAAGCTATTGCAAAGCTAGGCTGCATTAAGAGAGACGATGTTCAGAATAAGGGAGGTTAGATAACAAGCGCTGTGCTTTGCCCTGATAAGGCCACATCTGGAATATTGTGTTTAGTTGAGGCATCATATTCGAAAACTATACTGCCAAGCTGGAGGAAGTCAAGAGAATGGTGAAAACATGGTGAGAAGTTGGCAAAGAATGGTATAATTGGTTGGAAGAGCTAGGGATATTTAGCCTGAAGAAGAGAAAATTTAGGGGGAACATAATCCCTGTCTTTAAGTATTTGCAAGGCACTTATGGGGAACATGGTTTAGACGCGTTCTGGTTGGTCCCAGTGGGCAGATCTAGGAATAAGAGATGGAAATTCCAGAGAGACAGATTTTGGCTCAACAAAAGGAAAAAACCCACCAAAGCTGTATGATGAGAGCTGTCCAAAAGTGGAATGGGCTGCCTTAGGACATGCTGAGTCCCCCATCACTGGTTATATTTAAGTGGAGACTGAACAGTCATTTGTCAGAATTGCTGTAGAAAGGATTCCTATTCAAGTATCATTGGGATTAATGACCTCTGAGGTTCCTTCCAACTTTGAGATTCTGGATTAAAATCCAGAAGACATATTCGGTGGGACTCTTGGGAACTGTACGGTAGGGCTGGCTTAGTATCTAAGTCTTCTTGTCCAAGGCATCTTTGGGTCCCTGATCTTGTCACTTTCTTACACCCCAGATGCCAGGCAGTACCAACAGAAGAACACAAAATCAATGCTTTGGCAAGTTTTCCTCTTTTAATTGCATATTTAATTCTACATATTTTTTCATTAACAAGAATAAGTATGGTAAGAGGGAGCTTTGGATGGCTCTAAATGTCTTCCTCCTGTCACTCAGATTAACAGGCTGTTCTGTCAGAGTATCATCAATCCAGGGTGAATGGGCACAGAGAGTGAAGCTTATACTGACAGAGAAAATTAGGTGCCATTTTTGTGATTCATCTGACCATATATCTAGCTGCCCAAATTCTCATAAAGGAAATGAACACATTCCAGCTAGTTCTCACCACCAATCCTTCCTCCCTCCCTTTCCCCCCTTTCCCAATTCCCGGTAATCTCCTCTTTGGTTATGTGAATTTTGTACTCTGACTCACAGTCAGATAATTCACTTAACTTCAGTAAGCACCTATTGCTTGTCTACTGTGTGCACTCAGAGGATCTTAATATCTAAGCCAACCCCTTGCCTCAGTCAGGGAGCTGTCAAGACAGGATACAGTTCCCAAGCACTGTTATCCTGGGCCTTGTAGGTAAAAAGGAGAACTTTTTGTCTGGGCTGAGCATCAAGGGAAAGAGAGTGAAGCTCAGAGTGGGCTTGTTATTGTTCAGTTGTGTCTGACGCTTTATGACTCCATTGGGGGCTTTCTTGGCAAAGATACAAGAGTGGTTTGTCATTTCCTTCTTCAGCTTATTTTACAGATGAGGAAACTGAGGCAAATAGGGTTAAGTGACTTGTCCAGGATCATGTAGCTAATAAGTGTCTGAGGCCAGATTTGAATTAAGAAAGAGGAGTATTCCTGACTCTAGGCCCAGTTCTCTATCCATTGCCACTTAGCTGCCTCAGAGTGAACTTAGAGATCTTTTGGTCCAGAGGTGGGGAACCTTCCCCACCCCTGCTTTCATCCAATCTTTCCTGAGGGGTACCGGTCCATAGCAGTTTTTCCACTTGTGTAATAAAACTTTTATTATTTATTATTTAGGCCTCAGATTTTTTTGGGGAGGGGGAAGAAAAATACAGAAACATAATTTCCCCTTACCCCCTACCCATTGCCATATTCTGTTCTGCTTATTACTGACTTTCTTTGCCCTAAAGCCCTTTTTTCTGACTGTATGGGAACTTCGTGAAGCCTTTATTTGTTTCTTTGCTATGTTTTGTAAGGCAGTTGGTGCTAAGTGACTTGCCCAGGGTCAAAGAGCTAGTAAGTGTCAGGTTCTGAGGGTAGATTTGAACTCAGGTCCTCCTGACTCCAGGGCTAGTATTCTATCCACTGGGGCACTTAGCTGCCCCCTCATGAAGCTCTGAGGTAGGAGGAAGGGTAGAGCAGTCTGCAGCCAAGAAGTCATACATTTTAACCTATCTGCATCATAGTTCAGTTTGGAAGACACTACTGAGAAAACTGAGGCCCAAAGCGGTTAAGATACTTAGCCAAAATTGTTTAGTTTGTTAGTGGCAGAAGTAGACTAGAGTCTAATTCTCGATTTCTAGTTCATTGCTCTGACATAGGACTATATAATGGACAAGGGAAGCTGCAGACAAACTATGTGCAGCAATCTATTAATCAAATTAGATAAAACTTGTAAAGTTCTTTCCAAATATTAAAGTACTATATAAACTCTAGCTATTACTATTATCTTCATCATTATTAGGCTAGCAATTTTGAAGCATGTGAAGCATAGCTCCAATACTTTGGATCATAGAACAGAGATGAAAAAGAACTGAACCCCTTTATTCTAATCTTCACATGTTATAGATGAATAAACTGAGACCTACCTATATTGGTCAAGTAGTTTACCCACAGTCACACAAGTAATAAATGTCAGAATTGGTGCTCTGACTCCTATGCAGTTGCCATTTCCACTGGACCATGTTGCCTCCCACTACTTAGGGAAGCTTGGGAAATCTCCTTCTCCCTGGGCCCTCAGTTTCTTCAACTGTAAATTAATGAATTTATGCTAGATGACACCAAAGTTTCCTTATGGCTCTAAAACCTATGAACCTATGATTAGTCTTATAATCATCCTACACTAGGGAGGACTGTTAGTTTATATAGTCAACTTGTCTCTCTCCCTCCCTCAGGATCACTAGGGTAGGGGGTCCTTGAAGCCTCCTAGAAGAGAGGAAGGGGCAGAGTTCTTGATTCAAGGTGAACGAAATGACACAGTCCTCAGGGATCGAAAGAAGCCTCTCAAAAAGGCTACTGATGAGAGGAAATCCTGGCTTGGATTCCAGCCTTCCATTTGGCTCCAAGACCTATTTGCCTAAGGAGAAATCCTCTGTTGGACCAATCTCCCAAATGGCTTCCTTCCCCTCCTCACACTCCCCATGTCTTCCGAGAAATCCCTGAGAACTACCTTGCTCTGTGCCAGGCCCCTCTCCCAATGCCACCCCACCCAATGCAGATACTTTTGGACACAGCAGGATGCTTCCTGTTCACTCACCCTTGTCATCCTCTCCATTAAGAAATATAAGTAAATTGAATAGCAGCCCATCTCAGACCCGCCAGGCTGACGTTCACTGGTGTAACTCTGTTACTGAAAGAAGGTACATTGGCCTTAATTGAGCACAATTGAAGGCCACTCCATCAAATAACCTCATTTACTTAAAGGTTGACAAGAGGCAGAGTCTGGTTGTGGACCTAGCCAAAATAATTAAAACCAGCTCTGTATTTACGGTAAAAATGTGATAAGGATTATTTTTTTAAGGTGGGGGAAGAAAGTCAGAGGAACTACGCACACATGTGTATATATGTAGTATATGTATATATACATATGTGTGCATGCACACATGTATACATACACATATATTTTTATGTGTGTGTGTATATATCTATACATTTTTTCACAGATGTTTATAATGGTATTTTGATTGTAGGCTTTCCCCAAGATTGTTGGAATAATACCAGAGAAATGTAGAGGAATTGGATGATTATCATGAATGAATGAATAAAGCATTTATTAAATACTTATTATGAGCAAAACCCTGTACTAAATAGGATATGAATAGAAAAAATCCAGGAAGTCCTTGCTCTAAAGAAGTTTACTTTCTGTTAGAGGAAACACATGAAAGATAGTTTAACTACAGAGCAGATGAAAGGGCCCCAGAGTCCTATGTGTGCATCTGCAAGGTAGATGGCAAAGTCCAGCAGTCCTAAGGTTCTATCTATAGGTCAAATGACTATAATGGTCTGAATAGCACAGAAGAAGAGAAAATGATAAGGCTGGAAGAACTTAGAAGGCATGTTAGAGAAGATGATAAGGCTGGTAGGTTCTCCCTTTAGCCAGAAAGAATGACTGCCACCTCATCTGAGAAGTGTGAGCAGTCAGATAGATTATGGGTAGTCTGGGTCTAGGGGCTAGCGTGAATGGGAAAGGGAGGTGTCAAGTCTTTATTTGGAGTTTTTAATGACCTTTGGACCAAACCCAGAACAATGCTCTAGGTATTTCCATTGGTGTTGTCCTAAACATGTGACTCTGGGTTCACTCCTCCTTTATTCAAACAGTTACCCAGATCCCATAGTAGTATAATGGAAAAGGGCAAGATTTGGAGTCAGATGACCCGGGTTTGGGTCTTGATGTTTACTATCTATGTGACCATAAGAAAATCACTGCACTTATGTAATCTCCCCTCTCACTCCAGTTTCCTCTTCAGTAAAGTGAGTATAAATACACTTGAACTACATTATAGGGATATAGTTTCATTGGCATAAGGAAATCCTAGGTAAGAAAACAGCCTCTGCCAATGCAGAGCTCTACCAATGTTACCTCTACAACTTAATGTCTCAGAGAGTTGCCCCAGTATTAAGACGTTAAGTAACTTGCGCAGGATTATATAGCCAGTATGTGTTACTTGAACTCAGGTTTTCCCAGCTTCAAGACCAGCTCTCTATCCACTATGCCATGTTCTATCATCTTGTTGTGAACAAATACTTTGCAAATCTTAATGAGCCATAGAAATATGAGGCATTATTATTATATCACCAGTTCCAATGATGTCTTCCTTGATTCAGCAGAGGAGAATTGATTATCTTCCTGCCCAGTCTATAAATGGGAATCCTGTGTCTAACCCTGCCTTCCCCCTCCCTCTCAATAATACTCTGCTCAACTGTGCACATCATCTATAGATGCCTTGATGATTTTATTGGCCATTTAGGGCCCGGCTTGCTTTCATTTAATTTTCCATATATACTTTTCATGCATGCCTGCATCAATCTGTCTTAGATTGCAACCCCCTTCAGGGGCCACATTTTCCAGAAGTATATTTTCCAAATAATTGAATCTGACCCCCTTAGGATGTTACTTGGAAAAAAAACATTGTCTGTCTTTCTAAAATAAGTTACAAACCTCCTTACTTTCTCAAAGAGAGAATAATGAATACAATTCCTTCTTTATTACTAACATTATAAATCACATTTATATGATACTTTAAGGTTTGTAAAGTTTGTTTTTCTTTTCCTCTCCTCACAGCAATCCTGTGAGGCAAGTGGTACAAGTATTGGTATATCCATTTCATCAATTGGGAAGCTGAGGCACAGAGAGGTCTAGTAAATGGTCCATGGTCATATGGGGAATAAATGTCAGAAGCAATTCAAACCCATAATATCTGCTTCCAATTCCATAGCTCTCTTCATTCAACTATAGCAGTTCTCCATGTTAGGCTAATTGGGATGGTGATTATTGTACTGTGCCACAGAAAAATGAAACCTTTAATGAGATTTTTTTCCCTTTCTTTACACTAAATAACTGCAATCCACTAGATTTTTCATAATTCGTATATCTATATTTTGTAATTCTTTATCTCCTTCCTTTCTGATAGCTTTTAACTCTCAATGCTTATCCTTATATCTAGAGGCCTTCTCCCTCTGGCAGGACCTGTATTCCCCTTATTCCTCAATTCCTTTTTTCAGTGAGCTTGGAAAACATATCTAAGTCATCAAGTGATGATTTGAATTAGAACCTCAGGATTTTGCTTTGGAGTAAAAAAATATGGACTTTTGTATAAGATTTTCTAAATCTTGGCATTTTCCCCAGACTTTTTAAGGGTTTGTAAGACCTAGATCTGGACCAGTAAACACCTATTCTAGTCCCTTCATTTTGTAAATGAGAAACTGAGACTAAGAGAGAAGGATTGGTCCTCAGCCTTGTGTGTTCCAAGTGGTTGAGTTTGCCAGATATTTGATTTTTAGAAAAAAGGAACTTAGTGTAATTAGAAAATTGGAAGGAACAAAGAAAAATAATTGGAATAAGTGATGAATATCTAAGTTCAAAACTCCGTTCTTCCACTTATTAGTATGTGATGCTAGACAATTCACTCATTCTCTGGGAGGTTTAGTTTCCTTATCTATAAAATGGGAATAATAATCACACTACTTCCCTCGCAGAGTTGTTGTAAAGAAAACACTTTATAAAGCTTAAAGCAGTATACAATTTAAAATCATTATTTTATGCCTAAATGTTTTCATTAAAAATAGACCATTGTCACATTAAAATAGCTATGGTATGATTATTATCCCATCTGTGGTTAACTTTGTTATCTTTTGTAAAGTATAAGGGTTCAATTATAATCTGTAAGTCCTCTTCAAGCTCTAATAGTCTATGATTTTATCTCCTTGAATATGATGCCATAAGGATCGAGGGATACAAGAAAGCAGTTTATCTTATGATGATGCAAGGTTGGCTTCTGTTAACTAGCAAATACTGACTATCTGATGTAGAGCTGTTCATATCTATGCTCCATCCTTTGTCCATCATACCCATCTCCATTCTGATCTACAGTTCTGGGAGAGTACTCATGGTATTTGAACTTGAGATGCTTCAAGAAAGTTTCCTCTGAAATGCAGCCTGGCAATTGAAATTCCACAGATAAAGTCCAGGGATAGTTCCTGTTCTTTTTTCAGGAGCCTAAATTCCTATTCATTAAACAAAATAACAAAAATCAATGCCCTCACCTTTTCATCAAGCCCAGCATTCTCCTCTTTCCCTCCTTCAGTGGTCAATTTCACTCTCCTACCACCTCTGTCAATTTCACCAGTGGGGCTGATTTCACTATTACAATAATTAAACTCTTAGCTTTGGCTGAAGATGTAAGAAACCCCTAAGCCAGTGAAAAGTTGTAAACATTAAGTCCATCAAGTGGCAAACTGCAAAGCTGAGTGAGGACAGGTTCACCAGTCAAGTATGACCTCATTCCTTCCCATTTGGGCTTTGTTCTTATGTGATGTACCTTTCTTTTGATGCCCATAATATGTGCCCTTCAAAGTCAAGCAGTGTTCCCATCCTTAACCTCTCTGCTTTTCCATTTTATTATTTTATTTTGTCCTTTCCAGAGTACCTCTAAAATACCTCCAGAGAGCCAAATGGAAACAGAATCATGCAAATTGACCCCAGGAGAATTCTGCCCCTGGCTCTCACCCTACCTCTCCCCATCAACTGTAGTCATAAAGGGTTTACTTACTTTAGGTGAGAGAGGCTGAGGGACAAAGGGTTGCTTTCATGGGGATTTTGGCATAGTTTTCAAGTGACAAGCGAAGTTTGTTAAGAGTATTCCTTCTTATTGCGTGGATTCTGATTTGGTCTGTTGGACTGTAAACTCCATGAAAGGTTAGCTCATATACTAATCATCTGTGTCATAGGTCATAGGATTAGAGCTGGGTGGTACCTAAGAGGTCATTGGAGTAATCATTGGGTGAGAGAAGTTAAGTAATTTATCTTAGATCACACAGGTAGCAATTAACCCAGGTCCTTTGACTTCAGATCTCAGGATTGTTGCACTATACTGTCTGATAAGCCCTTTTGCCCCAATCATGCCTCTCAGATTATTTAATAGAAATCCCTAACATTCCTCAGTTTTCTCCTAACCACACTGCTTGAGCTCAGTAGAAGTCTGGCCATCTTTTTTCCCCCTCACAGGAGAAATTTGCATGAACATATGGAAAGGGTAATCACAGCCAACAGAGGGGACTTGGGCCTCCTTGTTAAGGGCTCAGAGGGAAAATGTGACTGAATCCTAAACAATAGTGTGCTTGATGTAGGAGTTCTCCTTTTAGATTCCAATTCTCGTAAGTTGTCTGGGTGAAGGGGGCAGACTACTGTTCAGTGCCACACACCACGTCATCCCCGCCTGCACAGCAGGCTGCTAGAAGGACTTTTACACAGTGAAGTGGTGGAAAGAGTGACTTCAGGGGAACCAGGTGTCCACAATGTGGAGATTATGGGGAATACAGCACCTTTTTCTTTTCTTTCTCTCTCTCTCTCTCTTTCCCTCTTTTTTCCCCTAAAGGCCCAGGACCTGGCACCTGGCAGAAAGGGACCACAGGGAAGAAAGAGAATAACATGTTTTGGAATTTGTGTGATTAAAAATGTGTAGTCAAATAGTATAACCACTGGCAATTTGGGGTGGCCATATGGCCAGGATTTACAGATGTTTTAATTAATCAACAAGCAGCATGACATTGTGAAAAAGAATACTGGCCCTGGAGTCAGGAGATCTAGGTTTAAGTCTCTGCTCTGATGCCAATGAGCTGTGTGACCTTGGGCTACTCATTAAAACTCTATGACTTTGCTTTTCTTTACCTGGAATAAGAAGATATCGCTACATGTAGTACCTACTTAATATCTGCACAAATATATTACAAAAATAATACTGCACAAAGTTGATATAAAGAAAGTACTTTGTAAACCTTAAGATTATAAAAATTGGAGCTATTCTTTTTACTGATCAGTGTTTACAGTATAAGTACAACCCTGTTTTAGATACTACAATGAAAATGAAGAAGTAGGGGCGGCTAGGTGGCGCAGTGAGTAAGAGCACTGGCCTCGGAGTTGGGATGACCCGAGATCGAAACCGGCCTCAGAAAATAAGCACCCACACATAAATGATGACTAGCCGTGTAACCTTGAGCAAGTTACTTAACCCCAATTGCTTTAAAAAAAAAGAAAGAAAATGAAGAAGTAAAAGGTATCCTCGAGGAGGTCCGCCACCTCTTTGGGAGACAGTATGTTAGAGTATGTAAGATACTGGATTTATAGTCAGAAGGAGATGGAATTGAATCCCACAGCAGACCTTTACTAGCTGTGCAAGTTGCAACTTCTCTATACCTTAGTTTTTTCATCTGTTAAATGAGGATAATAAAGAGCATCTATGTTCCAGGGTCTTGTAAGGTTAAAAAGATAAGATTTTAGGGGTGGCTAGGTGGCGCAGTGAATAGAGCACTGGCCCTTAAGTCAGGAGGACCTGAGTTCAAATCTGGTACATTTCACACAAAAAACTAGCCATGTGACCTTGGGCAAGTCACTTAACCCCAATTACGCTCCAAAAAGCAAAAAAAAAAAAAAAGATAAGCTTTTAAAGGTCTTAGCAAAATAAAATAATTTTAAAAAATAATTGTAGCAGCATATATACAAATATGTATGTATATATTATGTATACAGTAATGCACATATAGATATACATAATAATTGCAGTATATAGACATATATGAATATATATGTGTGTATAAACATATAAAATATGTATACATATTTGTATACATACATATACTCATGTATTTATGCTACTATTATTGTTAGAGAAAAAGTAGGTTTGGAGAGGTTATATCACTTAACCAAGGTGACACAGCTAGTTACACACAGAATGTAAGAACTGGAAGTGCCCACAGAAGCCATCTAGTCTAGGTCTCTTATTAGGTAAATGAAGAAACCTGAATTCATAGAGAAAGAATTACTTGCCTGGGGAGAAGTCTCACATATTTTAGAGCTAGGATTTGAAATCCCATCTAAAATCCCATCTTCTACAGGAAGCCTTTCCTAACCACTCTTATTTTTTTAAATTTAACTTATTATTTGTTCTTAAGTTTTCATCATTAACTTTTAAAGTGCATGATGATTCTGAGTTCTAAATTTTCTCCTCCTCCCTCTAATCTCCCCTCCCTGATACAGTGTGTAATCTGGTATAGGGTATACATGTACATTCATATTAAAAATGTTTCTACATTAGTCATGTTTTAAAGAAGAATTAGAACCAAGAGGAAAAAACACAAGAAAGAAGAAACAAAAAAGAAAAAGAGAGAGAAAATAGTATTCTTCGATCTAAATTCAGACGCCATGGTTCTTTCACTTATGTGGATAGCATTTTCCACCATAAGTTTTTTGGAATTGTCTTAGATCAGGGGTGGGAAACCTCTGGCTCCAAGGCCACATGTGGCCTTCCATGTCCTCAAGCGTGACCTGGCCCCTCCACTAAGTCCAAACTTCACAGAACAAATCCTAACCCCTCTTAATTGTCATGCTTTCCCACTTTTAATTATTTCCTATTTATCTTGTATGCAACTTGCTTTGTTTACATCTGTTTGCATGCTTTCTCCCATGTTAGTTTGTAAGCTTCTTGAGGATAAGGACTGTCTTTTGCCTCTTTTTAATAACCGCAGTGCTTAGCACATTACTTGGCACATAGTAGAAACTTAATAAATTTTTATTTAATGAATTATGCCATGGCCTGCTCTAGTACCACAATGTTGTACTAATTATATCTTCTTTATCCCCAGACCCTGGTCTAATCTTCATATACAACTCAACCTTCAACCCCATTCCAAGATTTAAAGTTTATGCTTTGGTGTTATGCCACTTTCTCCTCCTTGACTCTCATCTCATAAGAAGAGGTGGCTTTTCTCCTTGCCAAGGCATACCCCTCTACCTGTATAAGTGATTCCATTCCATCCTGTTTTCTTTAGTAGATTGCTTCCTCTATCATCCCTGCTTTCTCATTAATTTTCCACCTCTCCTGTCCACTGCCTGTTTCCCTACAAACATGCACATGTGTCCTCCATCCTGAGAATCTCTTACTTGATGCATCCATTCCTACCTATAATTCTATATCTCTTCTTCCTTTTGTGGCTTACTCCCCTGAGAAGGTCAACTACATTTCTTTTCCCCTTACTTTTCTTAATTCTCTGTGATCTTGCTTTTGACCTCATCATTCAAAGTTACCAGCTGACATTTTTATCACTAAATCTAATGGCTTTTTCTCAGTCCTCATCCTTTTTGACCCCTCTACAACCTTTAATACTGTTGATTACTCAATTTTCCTTGATACTTTCTCCTCTAAGTTTTCATGACATTGCTGTCTCCTGGTTCTCATTCAATGTGTCTGACTGCTCCTTCTCAGTCTTCTTTCCTGTATCTTCATCCAGCTCATGCCTGCTAATGTGGGTATATCTCAAGTTTCTATCCTGGGCTCTCATCTCTTCCTCTCTACTTTTTCACTTGGTAATCTCATCAGCTCTTAATCAGTCTCAGTCAATGGATTCACTCATCTCTATGTAGTTTATTTTAAGATAGATTTGTCTAGCTCATCTTTCTGTCCACCTCTAGTCACTCATTTTCAACTGACTTTCAGGTATCTCAGAATACCTCATAGCCATCTTAAATTCAGAATATCCTAAACTGAACTTATTATCTTTTCCCCCAAGTCCTCCTTTCCTTGCAACTTCCCTCTTACTGTTAAACATACCACTATCTTTCCAGTCACTCATTTTCAAATTCTAGGTGTTATTCTCATTTCACTCTAGCTCTAGCCAATAGCTTCCAAGTCCCATTTTTTTTACCATCTCTCATTTATGCCCCCTTCTCTCCTCTGACACTACCCTGCAGCAGTCCCTATACTCTTGTCATAGCTTTCTTATTGATCTCCCTGCCTCAAGTCTCCCCCTCCCTCCAGGATACCCACCACTTGGCTATCACAGTTATCTCCTTAAAGCACAGACCATACCATCTATCTACTCACTAAATTTCAGTGGCTCCCTATTAATTTCAGGATTAAATATAAAATCCTCCATTTGGCTTTTAAAGCTCTCTATCACATCTTTTCCTATCTATCCAGTCTTCTTACACTTAATATTCCCCCAAGTACTCTGTGATTTAGTGACACTGGTTCCCTTGCCGTTTCTTGCATATGACATTCCATCTCTTGTCTCCAGACATTTTCATTAGCTATACCCCATGCCTGAAATGCACTCCCTCCCCATGTATGACTCCCAACTTCCTTCAAATTTCTACTAAAATTCCACCTTCTATAAGAAACTTCTTGGTCCTTGTTTTTGCGCCATCCCTCTGAGATTATCTCCAACTAACCCTATGTATTTCCTATATATTACCCCCCTTGCCCCCAGAATATTTTTTGATAACTGGAACTGTTGGGTTTTTTCTTTGTTTCAAGTTTTTTTTTTTTCCTCCAGTGCTTAGCACTGCCCCTGGCACATTATAAGTGCTTAATAAATGATTGTTGACTGACTTAAACACATCTGTATTGTAGGCAGCATGATACAGTGGTTCTATATCTTATGATCTGTCAACCCTCCATCAGATCATTTAAGCTCCCTGACTCTCATTTTCTTCATCTGTAAAATGTGGGGTTGGACTAGATGAGCTAGTATTACATTAGACATTTGCCATATAGAATTGTTACATTTCAGAGAAATTGATTTTGTTCTTGGAATCTCTAAATCCAAGTAATGATGTCCTGTTTCAATGGAATTTGAATGTGTTCCTATCTCTGCCCATAGACTGGAAACACCTCCAAAGTGAATCGAAATATAGGATAGGATCCCTGTTCAGCCTCTTTCCTCCAGAGTATCAGAAACAGAATCACTGAATGCTAAAATAAAAATGCTAAAATAAAATTTTAGTCATAGCATGAGTCTTAAAGATCTGTTCCAACCCCTTATTGTTCGAAGTAGGAAAGGGAGGCCCAGGATATTGAAGTTTAAACACAGTAAATCAAAGACAGAGACAGGATAAGACACTATGTCTTCATACTTCCAATCTAGTGCCACTTTCCAATGGGTCACACTATCAAGAAATAAGTGTGTTTTACCCTGTGTAGAACTACTTACTGAAATTGGTATTCTCTGGTTTCCCTATCTCCATAATTCAAGTCATATATTTGGATTCACTAAATTAATGAAGCATTTAAAGCACTGTGGGGTGGGGTATACACAGAGTAATAGGGAGGAAAATTACTTGTGTGAAGATAAGGATGCATGGCCCCACAGAGTTGGGATTGGTAAAGATTTCTCAGAGTTCCTACACCATTAACTATTATTCTTCAACCTCTGCTGGCCACCATCATTATCACCATCGTTATCAAAACCTCTTCTTCCTCTGCTTTAGGCCTTTAAAAGTGCATTGATGAGTTCCTATTGGTGTTCGGGAAAAGGGGATGTGATTGAAGACTGGTGCCGGTGTGACCTGAATGCCTTTGATGCAAATGGACTCCCTAACTGCAGCCCTCTCCCACAACCAGTGTGAGTATAGCCCATTGATGTCTTACAGCTGATGGTCTATGTTGGGACCTCCATCCCTAACCCTCTCACCCCCAATTGTCTTTCTATCAACAATCAGGCACCACTATGTAGTTTCTACTTTCTTGACTGCATCTCTTTAGAATTCTGCAACCTTCTGATATCTTGGATGGGTTCTTCATGCTCATAGGGATAAGCATTTTTCTTTGTTACAAGAAAAAGACTCATTGGTAGGTAACAATTCTTATTCCCTTCCTAGGGCCTACTCTGATCCCTCATCATAATTCCAAGGTGGCTCTGGTCTTTTGGTGACCAGACCACTGGCTATGGCAGGGCCATTCTAACAAGCCAACTAGGTGGCTGGGACTACAGATGACTTTGTCATCCCAGATTGGAAAGGCTTATCACCAGAAGACTGACTAAAATGTGATTTAAAATAATTTTTGCAGAGCGATGATGGAGCTATGATCCCCCTTATATATAAGAGAGAAGACCTAGGCTAATAAGGGTAGGGGTCCTCCAAATATTGAAGCAATTCCTATCACAGAAGGATTCTTCACCTTGCAAAAGGAGTTTATCTCTAGAATCTAGCTTTCCTTTTGTGTGTTGATTCACAAAGGAATAAATATTTAACTGATAGTCTGAGAGCTTGAGGGAGCAGGGACATGAAAAGGGGAGGGGCACAGTGTAAGTCAGAGAAATCAAACGCAAAGCTTGACTTCAGCATTGGTTTTATCCACGAGTGTTAGATTTCTTTACAGAACAGGAAGGCACCAACTTGATGAACAGCCAGGGGAATCTGCAACATATCCCCTTTCTCAGACAATGGCCTATCTTTTTTTTTTTTTTTAAAGCAATTGGGGTTAAGTAACTTGCTCAAGGTTACATGGCTAGTCATTATTTATGCGTGGGTGATCATTTTCTGAGGCCGGATCTGATCTCGGGTCATCCCAACTCCGGCGGCGAGCGCCACCTAGCCGCCCCTTTAGGGCAATTGGGGTTAAGTAACTTGCCCAAGGTTACACGGCTAGGTTTTTGTATGGATTAAGTGTCGGAGGCCAGCTCCGAACTCAGGTCCTTCTGACTCCAGGGCCGGCGCTCTATTCACTGCACCACCTAGCCGCCCCAACAGACAATGGCCTATCTTACCTAGGCATTATTCAGAGTAGCTTCAGAGTAGTATTCAGAGTAGTAACAGAGTAGTATTCAGAGTAGTAACAGTAGTAACAGCCAGGGGAATCTGCAACATATCCCCTTTCTCAGACAATGGCCTATCTTACCTAGGCATTATTCAGAGTAGCTTGATGTCCTGGAGCATGGGGGGTGAGGAGCAATTTATTTTGGGGTGGTCGTCCTAACTTGGACAACAACCAAGCACTCTTCCTTCTTTCACTCTACTCTAGTCTTCGGCTGTCACCTGGAGTAGAACCTTCTAGTACTGTGGTCTCCCTTGAGTGGGTGGATGTCCAACCAGCTATTGGAACCAAAGTCTCAGACTATGTTATTCAGCACAAGAAGGTGGATGAGTACACAGATACTGACCTCTACACTGGTAGGTGGATATTCTTCAGGCACAATGCTACCACATCTAGGGATATTTTTTTTTGCTTTGATAGGGCTTATTATGATATGGCTCATAAGAAAACCCTGAGTGGAGAAGGGTTTCTACTGGTCACTGAGGCTGTTACAAGATTTGCATCATTTTACTGGGTTTGAAGATTTGAGGAGATCAATTGTTCCTTGTTGACCTGGGATGTGTTGTTGTGTCTTGGGCTTTTAGCAGCTGTGATTTATATCTGCTTGCTTTTACTTCATAGAAGGGTGGTAAGAAACAGAAATAGAAAACCAAAGACCAATTCAAGCCCCAAAGGAACACCAGGATTTTTTTCATTTTTTCTCATGAAGATGACCATGTTAACTTTGGGGAAAATCTTAAGATCAGAGTAAAAGGGGCATCTAGAACAGAATGGGAAAGATATGTGTAAGGAAGGGTTTGATGACAACCAGCAATATAAAACCCAGATTCAAAACCTACTTCTGCTACTACTACCTATGACCTGGGGCAAGTTACAACCTCTCTGCACCTTAGTTTCCTCACTCATTGTATTAACAAGGGAGTTGGACTAGATCAGGGATTGAGAAACTAGGACCTGCTGCATCACTTTTTTTTGTATGGCCCACCAGCTAAGAATGGTGTTTATAATTTAAAAATAATAAAGTATTTTAAAATGTGAATACTATTCTTATCTCACAGGCCATACATGGTTGTTACTCTAAATCTCAACTGTCTGTTCCTCCCCTAATGCCCTGGCTCTGTTTAAAATCAGACATATATTTATATCTAACACTTAAGAAGGTGGTTGAAATCTTTGTATGAGGGATTGTAGTACCTCTATGTAGCCTTGGAATTTGTCATGTCCACCTCCACCAGTCTGCATGATGAGTAACTTCTACTGCCCATGCAGTGATGATATACTTTTCATTCCTCATCACTTATGTCCTGAAAACTTCTCTGGACCCTGCTTTGAACATGGCTAAGGAGGGTTCTGTGCAATGATAGCCTTTGGGCTTCCATCTCTACCAATCAAGTATTAGAAAAGGAAAGGATTTCTTTCACCCTCTCTAACTACCACCTCTCTGTTATTATTGCTACTGTTATTATTAAAATATTGCTTCCTCTATGATTGGGAAGAAACTGGTCAGGAGAAGATTGTAAAGTGGAGTTGGCCAAGGAGGGAAGTAGAGCCCAGAGCAAGGATGCTATTGAAGGCCAAGTTGGCTGGCAATGGGTACACTCAGATCATGAAGATCGTTAAGTGGAATTGACTAGTAAAGAGGAGACTTATGTCTGTATTGCTTCCACCAAGCAATCCTATCCCAGAATTATAATTGGGAGTTGGCATTTGTTCTGCTGGGTTTGAGTCTGTTACTCTTTTAAAGTCTATCCTCTCTTCTATCTCTGCCTCTTCATATCTCTGTCTCTTTCTCTCTCCCTCCTTCCTATTTCCTCTCTCACTTCATTTCTCTTCACCCCTCCTCCTTTTTTCATTCTTCCTTTCTCCATTCAGTATGTTCAGGAATGTAGAAATGGGATGACAAAATGGCACTGTTGATTTGTAGGCAACAGGTCAGTGCTAAAAGAAGACCTATAGGAGAAAAGTGTAAAGGAGAAATTGAGTCTCATCTTCTCCCTGATATTATCTCCCTATCTTCCCCAAATTCATACCTCTTATTTACAGTATCATTTAATTAACAATCATACTCTTCCTTGTGGTATCTCCTGTTTTGTTGTCTTGAATTGCTTTTTAATATTATGGCTTTTCTTTTTAGCTACATTCGGAGTTCCTAGCAGACAAAGAAAGGACCATGCATGTTTTAATTCCCTACTCCTCTAGGACCTAGTAGAGTTCTTGGCACATTGTATGTAGTAGTCCCATAAAGATGGGTTGATTGAAAATGAGATGGGGGTCAGATGGTCATAGATAATTGGGACAGCAGAAATGAGGAAAATAATAAATGCTTTGGAGCCCCAACCCTGAAAAAACTCCTTTTGCCCCATCTATTTCTGCAGCATAACTATGGTGCTGCCAATAGAGATAATTACTTCATGAGAAAACAGTGGCAGTGAGGGTAAAGGAGACAGGAAAGAAAAGGAAAAGAGAGAAGGGCAAAGGAAGAAAATGAACAGGGATAGCACTACCATGCTCTGAGTCACCCAGGTGCACAAGAGAGGTCATCATTAACTATTCCCTTGACTTTATGACCACATTTCCAATTCGTTGTCATTTCCAACCCAACAAATGGCTAATATCAATCCTTTTCTCTCCACTCCCATAGCTACCACCTTAGTTCAGGGCCTCGTCAGCTCTTGCCTAGGCTATTTTAATAACTTTCTAAATGGCTCCACTCCTTCTAGTCTTTCCCCTCTTCAATCTATCTTCTACATAGCTATAAAAATAACCTGTAGCACAGGGCTGGCCATACCTGTATTCAAAACATTTCAGTTATTCCCTATTGTTTCTAGAATTAAATTCAAACTCTTCAGCTCATTACAATCTAGTACCTTTCCATGTTTATTTTCTGTCATTCTACTTCAGACACACTATGTTCAAACCAGCTTTGTGTCCCTAGTACCTCGCACAGTGACTTGTATGCAATTGTTGCTTCATCATTATTTGAGTAATTGATTTGAAAGAAGGGAGAAGGGGGAAGGGCAGGGGGAAGGGCAAAAAAGGAGGGGAGGGGAGGAAGAGAGGGAGGGAAATAGAGAAAGAGGGAGAGAGAGAAAAAAAAGAGGAGAAAGAAAACAAAATAACAAACAAAAGACCTTGTTTTGGGCAGAGATTCCAGATTGCTCACACATTTGGTCAGGTGAGGCCAGAGCAGGAAAACATGGGGTTTCTCCTTTGATCTCTCTGGATTTCTGCTGGGCAGCCCTAGAATAACACTGGAATTATTTATTTATTCTTTTTTTCCTCTTTTTTTAAAATTTATGGCTGCCATCTGTTTGACACCCTATTGAATTGGCTGCTAAAATGCTGTCCCCTCCCTGCTCTTACCCCCCAATTCCCACCCCCTCAATTCAACCCCATTTCTGTTCCTCTAGAGGAGGCCTTGTGCTTGTTTTAAGGGTTGAATAGGAAACCAAACCTGAGCTGAAGACTTATCACATTCCAGTTGTTTTGACCAGAAATGGCTCTTGTTAGTGACGATTTTTTTTGTTGCCTATGTGCTAATCATCTGTCACCCATATGAAAACTAGTCCGTGGACCTTGGGGTCTACCATGTTTCCTCACCAGAAGAATTAGAAAGAATGGCATCATTGAACTCTTAGTCTAGGGTGATTAAGGCAGTTTTCACTGAATGAGGGTAAAAAGGTTGGATGGAGATGGGGTTTAATTTTGCTAAAGGCTAGCTAGGAGGCAGATGGGATACTCTGGGAGCTTGGGGGAATTATAAGGGTTGAAGCCCAAAGGAGCCTCTAGGTCACACACCCTTAAAGGAGACATGGGACCCAGATGGATCTCAAGTGAAGTGGGATCATATGCATTGCCAGAGGGAGAGGAGAAAGCAGATGGCCACTTATGTGGAATGGAATAGGTTGGGGGATGGAAGCTGTCTTCCTTTCTGGCCCTGGGGTGGGTTTTTCTAATGAAACACATAGCCTTAGGGCCAAATGCTTATTATTTCCTATTACATCTTTGGAAGACTCAAGGCATCTTGGAGTTGAAAAGGACTATTAGATTGTCTAGTCTGTTCCCTCATTTCACAGATGAGAAAACAAAGTTTTAAAGAATGTGGGGAAAAAAAATAAGATGTGACAGTAGAAGACCTGGGTTTAGATGCTGACTTTGCTACTTACTACTTGTGTGGCTTTGGGCAAGTCATTTTACCTCTCTGGGTCTCAGTCTCCTTATCTTTAAAATCAGAGGGTTAGATTAGACCACCTCTAAGATCCCTTCCAGTTTTCAATTTATGACAGAATCATCTTAAGAATTGACTTACTCAAGATCATACAATGAGCTTGTGGCAAAATCAGAACAATTACGAAGGTGTCCTGACTACCAATCCAGGATTCTCTCCCAAACCCTCCTTGCCTCTCTTCTGGGCTTCTTTTGCTGGAATTTTCAATCAGCTTGTTTCCTTTTGAATCATAGGCCCCTCTCTTCTACATGGGAATTCCTAACTCTAGCTTGTCTGCAGGCAGGGCTGATGGGTCCAAGGCAACCAGGTCTGCTTCCCTCAAGGCAAACCAATTTTCTATTCTCTACCATCACCCATGCTATGGAAGGCAGTAGCATCTGGATCCAGTCAATGGCCCTGGCCCCCTTTTGCTCCTGGCATCTGGGAAACTTTGCTCTTTCCCCTGGCTTGCCAATGATATTTCTCTCTCTCTTGAAGTTACATCAGGCATGATGAGTCTGTTGGCCTTGCCTGTTCACTACTGAGCATCAGGCCCAGCTCAGGGGGAGCAAAGAGAACAAGATTGTCTTTAAGAGCAATCTCTTCTCCTTTCCCTGCTTTCATCCCCCATACAGATAACCTGCTACTCTCACAACCCCCAGGTTTCTATTCGATTTTAAAGGATGTATTCTTGGGTCCCTGTCCTGAGACCATCTGAAGTTAATAGGGCTGCTCCGGAGGTGAACTTGTGTGAGAAACAAGCCACAGTTTCAACACATCAGGCGGGCGGCAGAGATGATGGTGGAGCAATTCCTTCCAAACTGTTTATTAAAACTTGTGGAAATTACTCATAGCTCCGTGCGCGACAGCTTTGGAGCAGATCAGTGCTCTTTTTTTGAAGGCACATGGGGCCCTCTCTGTCTGCCTGCTGTTGGACCAGCCACAGAGTGATGTCATAGGAGACTCAGGCTCGAAGCTTGGAGAGAGGCAGAGGGAGGGAGCTGGCGAGGGAGGGGGAGCAGGAGAGGGAAATGTGTTTTACAGGGTGAAGTACACACTGGAATGACTGTGAACATCTGGAACTGATATTAGGAGGTTTGGAAAATGTTTTCTGTCACTCCAGCGCTCTTCAGGCGAGAGAGTTTGAAAGTTAAGGGCCTCTAAAGGAAAACTGTGCTTCGAGGGTCTTATTCTCTTGGCTCTCCATGCCACCCAGTCTGCATCTCTCTCACCTCCTGACAGTCTGATATATTCCAAGGGCTACGGCCTGGGAGGGTCCTTGACAGTGAGGGATGTTTGACACTGGAATGGGGGTTGAAGGAGGCTGGGTAATATCCTTCTCTGGGTAGTCTTTAAAAATAGGAGAGTATATCTTCTGACCTTGGTGAGGGATGGGGTGTGTGGGTGGCTCAGAGTGGGCTGGCCTGAAGCCAGAGGCATATAGGAGTTGACCTCTCAACATATAGGAATGGGCATAAAGGAGAGACATGTAGCACTAAGCTCCATGCCTTGTCGTTCGCTGGGGGTGAACTGGCCTAAATCTAGGGGGATTTAGGGATTAAATTCTTAGTTTACCTGTGGCATGAAGCTCCAGAGAGCATCTTTGTTAAGTCCCCAGGTGGGGACTCTCATCACAGCTTCTGTCCAAGACCTCTTGATCCCTTGATGAAGTTGCTGGCATGGAGTAGTGGAGAGATACCTAGATGTCAGTAAAGGAGAGAATAGAAGGGGGCTGGAGAAGGCAGAATTAGACCTTGGCCTGGACATGGAACAGTGATCTGTCTCCTGTCCCAAAGGATAGCTCTGATCTGTTAAAATTGAAGGCTCAGGTGGCAGCTTTCAGATGTAGGGAAATTCTCCAAAGCAGGTGGATTTTAGGAACTACAGTTGAGAACCTGGATCAGTTCCTGAGGAGGACAAGCAAGATAAGAAGACTGAAGCAGTTAAGGACATTGAAGATGTTAAGCCTACAGAAGAGAAGACTTAGGGGAGATAGAATCTCTGTCTTTCAATTATTTGAATGGGTGTGAAGTGGCAGAGAAATGACGTTTGTTCTGTTTGGCTCCAAAGATTATAACTCAGCAAATCAACATGGCCAAGTAGATATGGCACTGATCTTGGAGTCAGGAAGATGTGGATTCTAATCCTACCTCAGACACTTCCCTGCTGTGTATTCCTGGGCAATTTAATGTCTCTGTGTTTCAATTTTCTTATCTATAAAACTGTGTGTGTGCACATGTGCGTGTACACATATGTGTGATTATTGGATTCAGTGATCTATAAGTTCATTCTGTGTTCAAAATCTCTTATCCTATAAACTTTAGGAAATCAGAGATTCCTTATGAGGTAAAACAACAACAAAAGTTTCTTAACAATTAGATGTCCAAAAGTGGAGTTAACTACCTTAAATGTTTGTGAATTTGCCATCACTGGAAGCCTTGTTATAGTGGGTGTTATAGAAAAGATTCCTTTCTAGGTACTGGTCCATATGACCTCTGAGATCCCAAGTCTATGACTGCATCCCTTGTTGTTTCAAAGTATTACTGATCAAATCCCAGGTGGCAAATTTCTTCAGTGGTTCCTATTTTAGATATACCTGGTGGCACAGTGACTAGAACACTGGAGATACAAATACAATAAAAAATAGTTCCTGATCTTAAGGAGCTTATAATCTAATACGAGAAGAAGAAACATAAAAGAGGAATTTGAAGGGAGCAGGTATACAGGCAGCTACATGGGAAGCATATAACTGGAAAGTGACAGTGATGTGGAGGCATAGTTCTTAAAAGATGAAACAGAAGGTCCACCTATCAGAACTTAACATACAAGAGGCATAGTTAAAGGTTCTGACAGGAGGTCAATAACAATGATGGCTACAGTGCAGGCATCACGGTGTAAAGATGTCAAGGTTTTATCTTATTTTGGTCCTGTCCAGTTGATGAAAAATATTTTTCATCCTTTTCCTTATAATGATCAGATCAATAGATACCATTTTTATTATACTCTAAGGTTAGTAAAGGGTTTTTCTCCCAACAACATCAAGAGGCATTATTCTTATAAGTGCTGTGATTCTCATTTTATAGATGAGGAATTTAGGGCTCAGAGAAGGTTAAGTGATTTGCCTGTAGTCACACAGCTAGGAAGTGGCAGTCTGGATTCAAATCCATGTCTTCTGACTGTAAGAAAAAAATGGGCTAGCAAAGTATGTGAAGAGTAGTAATACAAAATCTGCCTGTAAAGTAGGTTGGACCCAGATCATAAAGGACTTTAAATACCAAATTGTTTGCAATTAATTTTAGAGGCATAAGATGTCGCCGAAACCTTTTGAAATGGGGGGTTAATGCAGTCAGAAAATTATTTTGTTAACTATGTGGAAGATAGATTAGAGAGGGGAGAAAGGTGGGAGCAGGGAGACTAATTAGGGAGCTATCAAAATCATCTGGGGAGAGATGGTAAGGACAAAAACTAAGGAAATAAGCTACGTGAATAGAGAAAAGGAAATGGATAGAAGAAATGTTGTGAAAGTAGAACTGGCAAATCAAGTCAACAACCATTTATTAATTATACAAGGCACTGTGCTAAGAGCTCAGGATACAAAGACAGGCAAAAGGCCTTCTCTGCTTTCAAGGAGTTCACAGTCTAAGGGGGAAATGATACACAAACAGATATATACAAATCAGATACACAGAAGGCAAATACACAGAAGGCTCAGAGAGGGATAAAGGAGGAGGCTAATTTCATGGCTTTTTGTAGGTGAGATTTTAGCTCAGACTTAAGGGAAGCCAGGGAAGCCAGCAGGTGGAAATGTGGTTCCAGAGTCTCATTGTGGGGGACAGCCAGTGAAAATACACAGTTGGGAAATGGAGTGTCTTATCTGAGGAATAGCAAAGAAATTATTGTCACTGGATCTCAAAATACATGGAGGGGAGCAGGTATAAGTAGACTATAACGGGACAATATTATGAAGGGATTTAAAAATCAAATAGAGGATTTTATCCTTGATCCTGAAGGTAACAGGAAATCACTAGAGTTGATTGATTTGGGTTAGGGATAGGTTAGCTTAGTCAAACCTGCACTTTAAGTATATGAATTTGGAACTGAATAGAGGATTACTAGAATGGAGAGAAGCTTGAGGCAGGGAGATGAATCAGAAGGCTGCTTCAATAGTACAGGTATGAAGTGATGAGAGTCTATGCCAGGGAGATGGCGGTGTCAGAGAGGAGTATCTGAAAGATGCTATGAAGGGAAAATAACAGGACCTGACAATTGATTGGATATAAACAATGAAAGAAAGTAAGGAGCTGAGTGTAAGAACTAACCTGTAAACCTGGGTAATTGAGAGGATAATAATACTTTTGACAGTGATAGAAAAGTTAGAAAAAGGGAAAAGTTTGGAGAGAAGGATAATGAGTAAAATTGTGAACATGTTTAATTTAATATGTCTATGAGATAGCCAGTTAGAGAGGTCCAATAGTTAGCTGGAGATATAAGATTCGAGGTCTGGTGAGAAGTCAAGACTTGACAAATAGATCTGAGAAACATCTACTTAGAAGTAGTGATTGAATTCATGGGAGCTTATGTGATCACCAAGTGAAATTGTAGAAAGGTTGAAGATATGAGTGTCCAGGATAGAACCTTGGGGAATACTTACAGTTAGTGGCCATGACTTGGAAGAAGATCCAGTAAAAGAGACTAAGAAAGAGCAAACAATGGGGTAGCTAGGTGGCACAGTGAATAGAGCACTGGCCCTGGAGTCAAGAGGACCTGAATTCAAATTCAACCTCAGACACTTCATCATACTTACTAGCTGTATGACCTTGGGGAAGTCACTTAACCACAATTGCCTTGCCTTCCCCCTTCCAAAAAGAAGAGCAGACAAACCAGAAGAAAACAAGGGAAAGCAGTATCATGAAAACTTGGAAAGGAGAGTGAATGACAATGTTAAAGGCTACAGAGAGGTCACAAAGGATGAAGTTTGAGAATAAGTCATTATATTTGGTGATTAAGAGGTCATAGGTAACTTTGGAGAGAGAAGTTTCAGTTGAATGGTGAGATCAGAAACAAGACTAGAAATTAAGAGGAGATTGAGAAGAAAGGATATGGAGGCAATAGTTGTAGACAAGTATTGCAACTGATTGTATGTGGGGGTTATAGGAGAGGGAAAAGTCAAAGATGATTCCAAGGTTGCAAACCTAAGCATCAGAGAAGATGGAGATACCATGAATAGAAATGGAAAGGTTTGGAGGAGGAACGGGTTTTTAGGGGGGAAAGAGATGAGTTATTTTGGATATGCTGAAGTAGAGATTCATTTAAGACATACAGAGGACATATACAGCAGGTAGTTGATAATTTGGGAATAGATACAAGAGAGATATTATTGGCTGGATATATAGATTATATATAGACAAGATAATGGAACCATAGGAGTTTTGAAATTAGCTGAAGGAGGGCATATAGCAATATAAACCTCCAGACCATTGCCAGTCATCCTAACTTTTGTCCTGCCACTAGACTCAGTGACTCTGAAATTGAGAGTGAAGCTAAGAGCTTTGTGCAATTCTGTTCCGCTGAAATCTAATTCACTTAAAAGTCAAGACATCACCAATCATCCACTATTTTACCCCAATATCATGATGTCATTGGTATTCTTTAAAACTAAGGATGAAGGAATGAATCTGCAAGTATTTGTTAGCCACTACAAGCACTAAGGTCCTATTCTAATCATTATGATATAGATAGATAGATAGGGTATAGAGTATACTCCCTGATCTCAAATATCTGACATGCTAGTAGGAGAAACAAAATATAGACAGTTAAAATCACTACTGAGATAGGGAAAATAACAACTGCACCACATCCTTCAAGTCTTGCTGATAGAGGAAGAATGGAAGGGTTTTGCATGTGATAGACCAGTCAGGAATATATCTCTTGGGTAAGGTATCGTATGAAGGTTGAGTTCAATTAAATTCAATAAACTTTCATTAAGTCCTACTATGATCCAAGCCTTGTGCTAACCACTAGGGATACAAATGATAAGAAGAAAGACAGTCCCTGCCCTCAAAGAGCTTGCAATCTAATATGGGAAGGCAATACACAAAAGGAAACTGAAATGTAGGGGGATGAGGCAGGGTACCAAGGGCATGATGTTCAGGGAGTCTTGAAACCAATCGGAGCCACTGGATGGAAAATAAAAAAATGTTATATGGAAAGTACTGAATCCTCTATGAGGAAGTTTTGGGGAGCAGTTTATTGCTCTATCCTCTGCAGAGGGGAGAGGCAGCTGAGAGAAATGATAAGGCATTTAGCATCAAAAGCTGAGCCAGCTTGCTTGGTAATAAGATTTAAGGTGATTTAAGGAGGTGATAGGATTCCAAATGTCGGTACAGATTGCTTATGAGAATCCAAAGGAGCAAGATTATTTCTAATTGGTGAGAAAAGGGAGGATGATGATAGTGTTCATGCACTACTTTAAAGTTTGCAGAGCATTATATGCACACATAGGTGTATATATATATATATATATATGCACACACACGTGTGATTACACACATACTGTATATAATCCCATGCCATTATTCATATGTGGATCTGTATTTGTGTAGCATATTACTATTTATATTTATTTTGAAATATATTTATATTTACCATACAATAATATTATAATTAAAACATATATTATCTCTTTTGAACCTCACAACAACCCTACGAGGTAGGTACTACTGAAATTCTTATTCTTATTTTATAGATGAATTAACTCCTTGTAATATAAAAGATGACTTTTTTCTCAGAGTTTGGATGAGAAAGTGAGAAGTCTCAGAGAGGTTAAAAGACTTGCTCAAAAACCACAGTCCTGGGAAATGTTAAGAGACATAGATCTTTCTAATAACTAGTTAAGCACTCTATCCACCATGCCAGTCTGCCTCTCTAAGGATTTTATTGAAAAAGTAGCATTTGAATTGGAACTTGAATTAGGAGGATTAGGATAAGGGTTAGGTGGAGAGTGGGGAGGGAGATTTTCATTGAAAATATGTAATTAACCTACACACAATATAAAACAATGCAAAAACATTTCACAAATCGCTAATATTGAAGATTAATTGCTTTAATTTTTTAAAAAATAATTGCTAGATCTTTTAATATTCATTTAGTTTTATAGTAATAAGCACCGTAAAAACCAAAGAACTACAGAATCTCAGAATTAAAACAGATTTCAGGAATCATTTAGGTCAACCCTCCCCAACCCATCCTTAAAAAAATAGAATAACAGCAGCAGAAACAATAAAACCTTATGCTTGACCCCACTGTCACCTCAACTTGTTTTCTAGTATCTCTAACTTTTTTTCCCCAAATTCCCCCTCCCCCACAAAGAAAAATCTGGATATATTCATTTGCCTTGATTTTTTTTGACTCCTTTTATTCAATTCTCACCTTTTGCAATATGGCTTCTGACCTCTTCACTTTACTGAAACTGCTTGCTCCAAGTTTACCAGTGATCTCTTAATTGCCAAGTACAAACGCCTTTTTTCAGTCCTCATATTTCTAGATCCTTATTCAGCACTATTGACCATACCCTTTCCCTGGATATTCTGTCTTCCTTGGGTCCTTGTGACACAGCTCTCCCATGGTACAATTTCTCAGACTCATGATCCATGTCTCAACCTCTAACCATCATGGGGTGTCCCTCAAGGTTCTATCCTAGACCCTCTTCACTTATCTATTCTTTCTTCCTTCCTTCCTTCCTTTCTTCTTCTCCTTCTCCTTCTTCTCTCTCTCTCTCTCTCTCTCTCTCTCTCTCTCTCTCTCTCTCTCTCTCTCTCTCTCTCTCTCTCCCCCCCCTCCCCTTTATCCTTTTCTCTCTGAATAATCTTATCAACTCTGATAGGTTCGAATATCATTCCTATGAAGATCAATATATCTGGTCCTAGGGTCTCCCATGAGATCCAGAAATAAATTACTAAATATCCTTTGAATGTTTCCAGCTGGATATCTCAAAGTCAATATATCCAATATAGAAGTTATGTTTTCCTTAAAATCTTCCTCCCTTCCTAATTTCCCATTTCTGTTGAGACCATCACTATTTTTCCAATAAACCAGAATAACTACCTGGGAGTTCACCTCACTGCTTCTCTCTTCCTTTCATTCCCTGACTGTTCAGTCCTTGCCAAATCTTGTTCATTTAACTTCCATGGCATCTTTCACATCTCTTCCTCCTTCTCCTTTTACTATTCCTTTTACCACATCTTATCAATATTCTTCCAGTTCTCTTTCCTTTAAGTAGCTTCTCCCTTCTCCAATCCATCCTTCACAGCTGTCAAACTAATATTTGTAAAACACAAACCTCTTTTCTCTCGTTAGTTAGTTCCTCCCAAAATCTCCATTTTGAGGAAGCACTTAGACCAGCCATGCTTAACTCTCCAGATTTTGTTGTCCCATCCTCTTGCCCATACCTTCCCAGCCCCCATTGCCTGGCAGATAGTAAGGCTTAATAAATGCTGGTTGACTTGGCTTGATATTCCCTGACTCAGAAAGGTCCAGTGGCTCTCTTTTGCCTCAAGGATGAGACACAAGTTCTTCTGTTTGACATTTAAAGTTCTAAACAATTTGATTCCAGGCTATTTATTTATTGACCATTACTCCCCTTCATGTACTCTGTTTTAATCATATTGGACTACTTGCTTTTATTCATATGTGCCATCCTCATCATTCCACTAGAAATCTGGTGGTGCAGTAGCATGGTGTCCAAAACTGGGCATAGAATCAGAAAGACCTGAGTTCAAATCCAGCTTTGGACAATTATTAACTATGGGACCCTGAGAGAATCACTCAACATTCTTCTGCTTCAATTTCTTCAATTATAAATGGGGGGTTTTCTATTTCAGAGAGCTGTAAACCATAGGGTTGTTGTAACAATCAAAAGAGATAGTATTTTTGAAGCCTTAGCACAGTGCCTGGCACATATTAAGTACTTAATAAAAGCTTTTTTCCCATCCCTTCTTTTACTTCCTTTTTACTTCTGCCTCTTAAAATCCCTAAGTATTTTCAAGGTTCAACTCAAGTGCCATCTACTACACACTGCCTATCTGTAGCCTTTCCTCCACACCTTTCTCCCCTCCTTGGTCTTCTCCTCATTCCCTAGTAATTTTATTTACATTATAAATGTTTTGTATTTTATGTTGCTCTTCCAAGAGTAAGTTGTTTTTTGTTTGTTGGATTTTGGAGGACGGGATTGGTTTTTTTTCTTTGTATCCTTAGTACCTAGCTCGGTGCTTGGTCCAAGATAGGCACTTAATGAATGATTGTAGAACGAACCTATTCCTCACTAGGAATCCCTTCTACAAGATACCTGAGAAATGATTATCCTGTCTCCCCTTTGGGACCTCAAATGATGAAAAACTCATTATATTCCTAGGTAACTCATTGTACTTTTGTCAACTTGAATTATTACAAAGTGTTTCTTCTTATTTGTCTTCCTGAGTCAGTCCAATGATCCATTCAACTCAGGATGCATCTTCCTATGGGGTTGTAAAATGGTGCTATTGCCAGGCCTTTATCCACTGAAGTTAGGGATGCAGCCAGAATCCCTCTTTCTTGTTCTGAAACAAAGCCACTGTAAATCTTTAATCCATGGATTTCTCTCAATCCTTCTAGAAGGTGTTTATTTTGTTGATTTGTAGGATCTAGAGTAAGAGTGCTTAATGGTTGGGTTTTATTGTTGTTGCTGGTGGTGGTAGGGGTGTGTGTGTGTGAGAGAGAGAGAGGGAGAGGGAGAGAGAGAGAGAGAGAGAATATATATATTATATATTATATATAATATATGTAATTGGATAGCTATTTACTACTTAAGGTACCATTAAAGAATTTTTTACACAACTCTTTTGGACCATCATCACAAATCCACTAAATGGGAAACATTGGCACAGTGAATAAAAGGGTCTCTTCAGAGCTAGGAAGACCTGGGTTCAAGTCCTGCTTTTGACATTTACTAACTTGTATGATCTTGGGTAAGTTAATGTAATAACTTTTTAGTACTAAATTTCTTTTGGTGGGGGGGGGGGGGAGGAAGGCAAGGCAACTGGGGCTAAGTGACTTGCCCAAGGTCACACAGCTAGTGTCAAGTGTCTGAAGCTGGATTTGAACTCAGGTCCTCCTGACTCCAGGGCCAGTGCTCTATTCACTGCACTACCTAGCTGCGCCCCCTCCCATTACTAAATTTCAGAGAACAAACTGACCTGCACTGATTGAAAGAGTTTCTTTACCTGGAATTACTGTTAACAATGAAACTACGGGTTTAGTCCCTGTCCTTTTTCTCTATCTACAATGCTTGATACATAGTGCTTAATAAATGCTTTTCATTCTGTCATCCATTCATTTATTCATTCATTCATTCAAGAAAGGATTTAAGTAGAGAAGTTAGGAAAACAATACCCAATCTATTTAATATTGCTTGTGTTACTAAATTTACATGCACAGCACCTTGGGGTCTTTATCTGAAGCATCTAATTTCTCTCATTGAATTCTCTTCCCTGTGGCTGGTTTTGAGTGACTCTATCCCCAATCTAATCATAGCATTTTTTCCCCTAACTTCGATGGCTCAACCATCTAATGAAAAATTCAGTAGGTTCTTTTGGTGACCAAAAAAAAAAAAAATCTGTCTATGAAGAG
This sequence comes from Gymnobelideus leadbeateri, assembly GCA_011680675.1. NCBI lineage: Eukaryota > Metazoa > Chordata > Mammalia > Diprotodontia > Petauridae > Gymnobelideus > Gymnobelideus leadbeateri. Next base: position 160,273 of record WOXC01009657.1, read on the forward strand.
TCAGATATACTAGAAGAGCTGTAGCTCTTCCACTCTTCTCATTTAAATGCTTTCTGGATCAATTTTTTCTTTATTGGTTTGAAGGATCATAAAGGAGAGATATTCTGATAGAATAGCAGGAGCGTCCATGGTACCATGGACCTCAAGGAGATTGCCTGCCCAGTAGAGACTCAGATCTCTTGGGACATATCTGTGAATATTCAGGTAACTATAACAAACTGAACTGATTAAAAAAAAAAAAAACCCTTCCCTAGCTCTAGGGCATATCCTAAGTACATATCTGTTTCCAGAAATCCTCAGATTCCAGGAATCATCAGGTAAGTTAATGGATTTCACCCAGGAGAAATGAGTCTGAGGAATTTCAGGGCAGATCCTAGGCTGGAAGATAAAAGGACTTAAAAATAGAAAAGACATTGGAGATCTCCTATCCAACCCTCTCTTTTTACAGATGAGGAAACTGAGGTCCATAGCGGTGAACTGACTTGTCACACAAATAAGAAGAAGAGCCAAGATTCCATAATGTCCCTCTCCTTCACTGCCTGAAAGTGACTGCCTTGGAATTACTTCTATCACATCTATCCAGGAGAGTCAAGCTTTTTACCATTATTAGCATTTCCTAGTCTATGCAATTTTAGGAAAAAAAGAGCAGGAGAGAGTGTGTAAGTCATTTTGGTACAGTGTCAAAAACAATGGAGTTAGTATCAGAAGGCCTTCATTTTTGTCCTTGTTTTACCATTGATCACTTATTCTGATTAAACCTCACCTACCCCTTCTGTAAAATAGGAAAAATACCTACCATGAATACCTCAAAGGTTGTTTCTAGATATGGGGCAGCAGATTTATGTATCAGGTAGAGATTAGACTAAATCACCATTAAGGTTCTTTCGAATTCTGAAATTCTGTGACTTTATGAGATAAAATGCATATAAAAAGTAACAAAACTATAAATGAAGACCATAATTTGGAAAACTTTACCAAATATTTGGTTATATTCTTTACTGCTTCCCAGAAAGAGAAGGAACCAGGAGGACTTGGGTCAGATTACATGGGATGATGATGATGATAATGATGAAAAAGGTGTCAGTTACTGAATTGATGTAGATTCAGTCCATAGTACCCCAATTCCCAGTTTGCTTCTCCCCTCACTGAGTCATTCTCTTTTTTCTGCTGTTTCTGCTACATCCCCCTCCCCCTCCTCCTTTCTATAAAGACAGAAGAAAGTGATCCTGTGTATAGGCCTGGAGCCATTGAGGATAAGACCAAGGAATCTGGCTCACCTGGTCTCATTTTTCCCAGGAAGAGCCCAATCACCCTGCATAGTTCCGGACTCACCTATCCCAGTGGGAAAAAGAGGAGGGTGGAGTCAATTTGGATAATAAATGCAGTTGGGTTATTAACCAACAATGAGGAAGAGATTATGTAATAGAGCAATTATGGGGCCTAATTTAATTGCACTTTAATCCATAATTGCCTTGTGTTGCTCCATCCTCTGACTCTCTTCCTGGTCGGCTCATATGCTTAAAAGACCAGTGGCAAAATGTAGAGCTCATAGGATTTTAGAATTGTAAGGGATGATTATTTTATAGCCCAATCCCTCACTTTACAACTAAGGAAACTGAGGCTGAATGTCTCACAGATAAGTGACTAAGGATTCAAATCCATGCCTTATAGCTAGCTTCAATTTCAATGTTATTTCCACTGTATCATGCTACCTTCTTGTCATCCAAATCATCCAGATGTTTCCTTAAAAGACTTCCAATACTTGAGTGATGTGCCATGGACTTCATTAGATTAGGCCACAAGGTTTCAAATCTCTAATCCCAATTCAAAGTTTCTAATGTTACTTGCACATAGGTCATTAAAAAAGAGACCTTTTGGTCTCTGAAATCCAATTACTCATAGAGTTGTCAGAAAGCAACCAGATTAAGAGCATCTAGGTGGTACAGTGGATAGAGCATTGGTCCTGGAGTCAAGAAGACCTGAGTTCAAATCTGACTTCAGACACTTATTAGGTATATGACCCTGGGCAAGTCATTTAACCCTGAATGCCAAAAAAAGAAAAAAAAAAGATGGCAACCAGAGTGCTAACTTGTGAACCTGATTCTGAATAAAATCTGGATACCTTATGAACATCTCTGTTAGGATGACAAATGAAATCAATTTAGAAGTGGGCCTATTTTTCAAATGTCTGAGGAAAGGGTTAGTATAGTGATAGGTTCTAACATTGGACCTATCCCTAACACTAACCAAAAAAAAATTCAGACCTAATAAAGAGGAAAAAGGCCACATGTAAATTCACTTGAATGGAATCCTCTTTCTACAATTTGAGAAAAAGAAGGCAGAGGGTAAACAGCGCTCTAAACCACAGTCCTAGCCTTTGCTATGTGCCCGCAGGTTGATGGCCCATCCACTGAATGCAGAGGTTCTCTATGTATCCATGATGAATCACAAAGTTAAGATTTACAGATTCAGTTGTTTCACAGCAACTAAACTCTTCAGTGGAATGCCAGGGAATGTAAAACAAGGAGAAATGGCATGATGAAAATTCAGTGTGTTGGGTCTACTTGAACAAAATGTAGTTGGATCCCAAATTGAATGGAATAAAATCTCAAACACACATATATGTGACCTTACAGGAAGGGGATTATTCAGCTTCTGTGGGCGTGTTATGTTCTCTCTTCTCAATCCAAAGTGCTTTAGTTGGTATCTGTCCTGGTGATTAAAGTTATCATATGCTCAGAATTTCTCATACATTGTTGATGATATTGTTATTAGAATGATGAAATGATCATAATTGCCATCCTTTACACAATATTGTACAGTTTACAAAGCTCTTTCACAAATATTCCCTTATTTTATAGGATCACATTCTAGAGAGATGGAAGGGACCTTAGAAGTCAGTCTAATTCAAGCTTCTCATTTCGTAGATGAGAAAACCAAGGCCAGAAAAATTAGGCAACTTGACTAAGATTATAAAGGTATTGAGTGTCAGAGGCAGGATATAAATTTATATTCTTTGTTTCCATAGTGCCGTGCTATTCCTCTGAATTAGGCAGGACAATTATTATCTCCATCTTAGAAATTAAGAAATTGAAGTTGATCAAGGTTAAATGATTTGCCCTGGCCTACAGAGACAAGTAATAGTACATGACTAGAGTGAAGTTGGTGTTAGAATCCACATTTCTTGACTTTGAGTTCAGTGTTATGTTTTAAATTCCAATTCTAGATCTAGAGCCAACCACAGGTTTGGTTTTGTTTTGGTTTTGCCCAGTTGAAAGTCACCCATTTGCAAGAGTTAATTAGCACTGTAGAAAAACAAGGTAATTTATAAAGCAAACTAGCTTGTTCAGGGCTCTAACCCACAACTTCAGTCTGGCAGTGGAACACAGAAGTTATTTTGGGCAATGAAAGTCAAAGAAAAGGTATTAAACTTATTAGATTGATCCTGTCACTTTTTTCTTTTGACTTCTAATAGAAGAATGGGATTTTTGTTCTTTCCTATATAACAGGATGTTTAGGTAATTTTGATTAACTTAGAGGTTGGTGTACTGCCTCAGACTTCATCCATCAAGCCCAACATCCCGCCTTCAACAGCAGCCAACACCCAGTGTTTTGGAAGATGGGGAAAGAAGACGATACATCATGCCCTGAGGCATGAGATCTGATTTCCTTTTATCTTCACTTGCATAAGTACAGATGTTTTCACGTCTGTAAATGTATCCAGCCCTTCTTTGGTCCAGCTACAATATCTGACTTGAGGACCTCCCTTGATTTCCCGAGGCTGATAGCATGCTGGGTGGACAAGCATTTCCTTTGTTCCCTGACCCTGGAGTTGCCTCCACCCCCATTCTTCCAGTCTATCATGGGCAACACATTTCTGTGTACACATCTGCCCTGTCCCAGATGTTTAGGCCATTTGCGAGGTAGATATTAATCAACTCTTGCCTACACTTGACAAGTCTCCCACCTCGACATAGCACAAACTTGCTTCATGCTAACTTTTTTAGGTTCTTCCTATTTCTCGCCTGTATTATCACATCTTTTTGATTGTTTCTCCAGAGATTCCTCACGTGTGTCCCTTTTCCTCTATTCCTTGAGTTCTCTTATTCTGAGATGGATATTCAAAATAAAAGATAGCCAGCTTTTATTAAGGTACCTACTTTGTACAGTCACCTAGGTTATGTGCTAAGGGAGATAGGAAGCTTAAGTAAGACATTGCAACTGCCCTGAAAGACTTTCCATTAGTAAGTATGAGGATGAGACTCCAACACAGATAATTATACAATATCATATAAATAAATGTATTTAGATAATTACAAAAGGAAGTTATCTATAAAGTCTGATATAAAAAAGTCATTACTAAATAAGAGATAGGAAAGGCTTTCTAGAGGAGGTAGCATTTAAGTTAGACTTTAAGAATGAATAGGATGTCAATAGACAAAAAGGGGAAAGAAGAGCATTTCAAGTCCATTAAATAAAGTGAACAAAGGCACAGAAATAGGAGAATTAGGGGGTGTTCAAGGGCCATGAAGACAAGCTCAGTTTGACTGAAGTATAATATGTATAGAGGGGCATGATGGGATTTGAGACTGGAGTGTTGGGTATCATGCCAAATTGTAGAGGTCCTTGTACATAAGGAAAAGTTGTTTGGACTGAATGTATTGGGTAGGCAATAGGGAGCTAATCAACTAAGCAATGAGTATTTATTAAATAAATACACAACTAGGTAAGTAAATACACACCCGTGGTAAGTCCTAGGGATATAAAGATAAAGTAAAAAGAAACTTTGCCCTCAAATAACTCACATTTTAATGGGGGAGGAAATATATTTAAATCGGAATGTACAAGATAAATATAGAATTGATGAAAAGTAGCCTTAGAGGGGATGGCAGAATGCAGTCATAACTGGGACCAGAATGTTCAATTTTGAATGAAGTCTTAAATAAAGACAGGGATTTTAAAAGTTAGGAAGAACAACATTCTAGCTTTGGGAAACAATCATTGCAAAAGAATGGAGATTAAAGACTAAATGAATAAGAAGATGACAAAAATGCTTTTGTTATGAGCTTAGTGCCAGATCCTTTGGTAAGCAGACAGTGACTTGCTTTAGAAATGGTCAAGAAATGACACAAAGTTCTGGTTCCAGACAAGATAAAGCAAAAACTCACCTATCTCATCCCAGAGCCCCAGAGGATAGATCCCAGGTCAGATGCAAGGGTGATTAGGAGGATGGCCAGTATGCAGGCAGTATGATTTGGAGAATGTTCAGGAATATTGTAAATAAGAAACAGCAAGTAAGACGATACAGCTGAATCATAGTGTAAATGTAGGGGAACAGAATATAGCATAATTGAAAAGGTGGGAATAAGCCAGGTTGTTAAAGACTTTAAATATCAAAAAAGGACTTTACATTTTATCTGGAAGTAATAGGGAGTCAGTGGAGTTTATTTAGTGGAGTAGCAACATGACCAAGCCTGATTTTTAGGAAAATCACTGATAGCTGAATGGAAGAAGGATTGGAGTAGGGGGAGACTTGAGGCTGGGAGATCAATTAGAAGACGACAATAGATACATTTTTCAGACATAGCCAAAGTGGGAATTTATTTTATTTGACTATTTGAATTTGCGATAAGGATGTTCTTTTTCTTTTTTTTTCTTTTCATTTTGAAGGAGGGAGAATGCAGTTAGCAATATAGTTGCCAAAAGAAAAAGAAAAGAAAGAAAAAAAGGGTGATTGAAGCACTTAAAAATTATTGAAGCCAACAGAAAGAAGGCCAGAAAGAAAGGCCTTGCAGGACCATTATATACTTAAAAGAAAAATGGAATTTTACATAATTGAAATTCATAGTTTCATGTCTAATGATATTTGTCTCTGCTACTTTACATATGGAAATGCTCATTTTTTATTGTTTACTAAGTTCTGAATAATCATAAGATTTTAAAAATTAAGTGCTTGACAAATTTTAAATAAGAGAATGTTACTACAAAAACTCAGGCAAGAGGTGATGAGAGCTTAAATTATGGCTTTGTGAGTGGAAAAGGACATATGTACAGAAGCTCTTGTAGAGAAAGGAACCACCAGATTAAGCAGCTCTGTAAGGTGTATGAGGTGAGTCAGAGAGGGGAGTTGAAGATGTCACGGGGATTTTAAACCTGAGTAATTAGAAGGATAATGGTTCCCTCAACTGCAATAAGAGAGTTCAGACAAGGGGAGGATTTAGGGGAAATGATAATGTATTTTGTTTTGGATCTTGAAGAATTTGAGATGATTTCATGACATCCAGTTGGACAATCCATAACTGTCCAAGAGGCAGTTGGTGATACAGGATTGGAGCACTGTGGTCCTTGTGGTTTGAGAACACTGAAGCAGACAGAGGTTAAGTGATATGCCCAGATTCACATATGAGTGTGTGTGTTTATATGTCTCTGATACTGAATTTGAACTCAGGTCTTCCTATCTCTAGGGTCAGCACTTAATCCATTGCACTACCTAAATGTACCTACAGAGTTGGAAGTGAAACCCTTGTGGATGATGGATCTTGACAATTGTGACCATTCCTGCATATGGTTGAGGTGAAGGGGAGGAATAAGTCATGGGAAATGAATTGATTGAGACACTGGCAAATTAGAGTATTTGAGGTAATGAAGATTTGGGAGCAATATACTCAGATTTATATATTAGAAGGATAATTCTGTAGTAGAGATGAAGGATAGATTGGGGAAGGAAGAGTTGTGGAAGGATCTGTCATTAGGGATAGTCCATGCAAATTGGAAGCAGAGTCCATGCTATATGGTGGCAGTGGGGTCATCTCCCAAATTACCTATAATCCTACCCTTAGTCTTCTCTGCTTCCTCCCCTTTTCTTCCGGTTAGATCAAAATATATACCTGTGGTTACTGGACCTTTCTTTCTTCATCCCATGTTTGGCAAGTACATACTTGTTAATAATAGAAACAGCTTTTTCATTTGTTTTTGAGACAAGGGGTTAGGAAGAGTGAGCAATGACCCAGCATCATGGAAATTCAGTCACAGAAGGCTGTGTGCCTGAATTAGACTGGTCATAATTCAAAGTTGCTAACATTCCCTTACCTAAAATGTCTTTGAAAAATAGTTGGTTTAACAAGTTTGGGCTGGATTATGGAGTACACATCTTGGCAAGGTATCTAACCATCATCTATGTTCTCTTTTACATTATGATAAGTGGACCCTGAAAAATACAAACCAATCACCAAATACTTCTTGAGCACCCACTGTGCCCAAGGTCTCTTGCGAGGTGTTGCTAAATAATCAATTCATCTACAAGTATTTATGAAGTTCTTGCTGTATGCTAAGTGCCGGAGATACAAATACAAAAGTGCAACCATCCTCTGCCCTCAAGGAGATCACACTCAGAAAGTCACAAAAAAGGATTAGGTCTGACCTCTGTTCTTCTACAGTTTCATCTAGTAGAAGACATGAAACAAAAACAACCACAACAATAAACTCTTACATCTTTATGTCACTTTACAGTATTCAAAATACTTTCATAGTCATAATAAGCTCATTTGACCATTTCAATGACACTGTGAGGAAGGTACCTTGATTCCCATTTTACTGTGCAAAGCAAGATAAAGTAAGTGCCAGATGTGGATGTACAGACAAGAAATATAGGAATTCAGAAGGAGAGATTACTGAGAGCTAGGGTAAAAAGAGAAAGTTTTATACAGGAGGTCAGATCAATATATAAATCAATATTTGTCTCATTTCCATTGGTTGGATATATTTCCAAAACATATCACATATGGCATTAGTCAACATCCCAGGATTTATCCAAGTACAATGTGGAATATCAGTCAGTAGATGTTGATGTTGAGAATTCAGGGTCAGGACCTGAGTTTGAATCCCAGCTCCACCACAAACTACTCACTTACCTTGGAGGAAGTGATTTCCCCTTTCAAGACCCCAGTTTCCTCATTTGTAAAATGAGAGGGTTGGCTTGGATGATCTCTTAAAGTCTCATCTAGCTTTAACCGCTATATGAGATTATCAGTGCCTGTGCATTTCCATCAGAATTCCCCCTCCCCACCCACCTCATTATGCTACGTCTACCCTCTTGCAGTACTTTCACTGCTTAGGGAATAAACAAAGTCCTTCGGTTTCCATAGCTGTCAATCTGCCATGTTTTATGAGTGCTAAATTCATTGCTAAAGTATTTTACAAGAAATAACCAAACAAAAGCCAGTCTTTGAACAGAAGGTCAGAGTTTTGGAAAAGTTTTCCTGGGGCCATGGAGTTAATGCTGGGTGTCAAGTTCATTTTAAGAGGGTTGGATTTTTCCCTTTGGGAGAACAGTAGTTGTTTCCACCTACTAGTGTCATATGGGATCCTGGAAAGCAGAGACTGGATATTGTTGGCTAGGCTAAGCAGATGCCTCATTTTTCAGTTGAGTCAGATTTCCGGGTGGGGTTCCAGTTTTGGTGTAAAGGCTTATTAGAGTGAATTTAGGACAGTACTCCCTTCACTTTTTCCCAGGTGAGTCTAAGAGGTAGGAAAACTTGTTAGTAGTCATCTGACTGGAATGGTAGTATTGGTAAGGCCTTGGTATACCATCTTTGGATAATTACAGAGGTGGCTATTGTCCTCTAGATCCCAGAAGCTTAGAGCTGGAAGGGACCTCAGAAGTTATATAATACAATGTCCTCATTTTACAAAATTAGTTATAAATCTCCCAGTAGACATCCCTGAGGCCCAGGGAAAGGAAATGATTTCTGAGATTTACACAACTTAGCTGGCAATGGCACAAAGCATCCTGATTCCTAGTCTAATGCTCTTCACTATATACTAACCATATGTTAGCTTGCTTCAGTTTATAATGTGTGGATCTGTCATACATATATATATACACACACATTGTATATATGTAGATTTATGCATGATATGCACACATATCTACATTTGCCATACACACCACAATAATATATATATGTACAGATACATCTATTTATAATCTATGTAGGCATGTATCTACACGATATATGTATACATGTATGACAGATCCACACAGTATAAATGAGGCAAGATAGCATGAGTATATGTAGACATGAACATGTGCACACATGTTAAGATAGAGGTATTCACGTGTGTGCATATATCTACATACAATGCGATGAGAACTGAATTTGGGCCCCAAACCAATCACTCAGTAAATATTTACTAGGAGCCCAAGGTGTGGCAATCACCACACTATGCACTGTGGACAGATAGTTCTGTCCTCTGGGAATTCACATTCTAGTTAGGGAAAGTAAACCTACCTGTATGATACAGAATATTTGGCATAAAATAAAAAATGCCAATAGAATTCAGAGAAGGTGGAAATAAATCTCTGTAAACTAACTTTGTTAGGGAAGCCTTCATTCAGGGGAGTGAAACTGAATTCTCTGAAGAATAACTGAGGTAAAGTAAGTGCGAATGGACATTTCAGGAAATAAAAAAAAAGCCAAACAAATAAATAGATATTTGATATGAGAGAAACAATAGAATCAACTAATTTGTCAACCAGAATTTGTTAAATACCTTCAATGTGCCTGATACTGTGCTAGGCATTAGTGATACAAAGACCAAAAAGAAATAACCTGTGCCCTCACAAAGAGCTTACACTCTATCAGGAGAATAGAATGGTAGTGTTGGAAGAGTCATTAGAACACAGAATATTAGAGATGTGAACACTGGAAATTACCTTAGAAACTGAGTCTGACTTTGGTTATCAGTTAAATGATTATAATAATAATACTAAGCTAGATGGTTTTTGTGAGGATCAAGCTAGATTTTGAAAAGTACATGTTGTCTCATAAACTTCTTGAGTGATAGGGAGTACATATATTTATGTCTTTGCTTTTTCTTGGTATCACCAAATGCTTAGCCCAGTGCTTGACAGAGTAAGCACTTAAATAAATGCTTGTTGACTGACTGATTTTCTAAAATTTTAATCACCCTACAAATGTTGGCTATTTTTTCAACCCCTTAATTTTTCAGATGAAGAAAAAGTGTGAGATCGAAAAAGGGTGAGAAACTCACAGAAGTTCACACAGCTCCTCAGTGGCACAATTGACATTAGCTGTGGAGCCTGGAGCAAGACTCCTAACTGGAAAACCCTCCTTCACACAACGGTCCATACAGTCGATGACTTTTGTTACTCTCAAAGCATGAATGGATTAGAAAATAGTTTGTACAGATTTTAAAATGACAGTCACGGATGACTGCCAAGAACAACCAGCACATGCTTGACCTTTAAGGTTGTCTTTCAAGAGGACAACTAACTCATGCTACATCCTACCCCCTTGGATCCTTTGTTGACCACAGTCCCTTTTCCAGTTGTGTCAACTTTTGAGTGACACAAAATCTGGGTAATGCAGGCCTTGGGTCATTCTTCACCTGTGTAAATTCCTCTATTCTTTTGTTCCCTCTGTTATCCATACTTCCATCCATGCATGCACATAGTAGGAGCTCAGTAAATAGCCCATGAGTTGAATTGAACTGAGGTAATGTATAATTCTCTAAGTTAGTTAATTAGCCTTCCCATGAGAATTGGGAAGGAATTTTCCCACAAAGCCATGAGTTTCTAACTGATAGGATCTGCAGCTTTGTACTTTCCTCCACCGGAATGGGGATTATCTGAGACTGAAAACAGAGCATGAGTTTAAATGCCATTAGAAAGCCTACTATATACTCCTTTGTGCAAATCTTTGCATTAGCTTCTTTGAAGCAATGTGGGAGAAGGAACGCTGATAAATCTTTTCATCCTTCTGAGAGTCCAGGAGAGAGAGGAGAGAGAGAGGAAAAAAAAAACCAACACACAAAAAACCATTTTATAATAGGAATGTAGGATTTAGATGTGGAGAGACTTCAGAGATCATTTAGTCAAACTACTCTTTTTTTCTTTAACAGATGAGGAAACTGAGGCCCAAATAAATGAAGTGACTTGTCCAAGGTCACATACTAAGTAGAGAGCCAGAATTTAAGTCCAGGTCATTTGATTCCAAATCTAATGCTCTTTTCACTATCTGACAATCCCTCGTAAAATTCTAGACTTGAAAGGGTTCCTTTTTTGTTGTTCAGTCATTACAGTTGTATCGGACTCTTTGTGACCCTATTTAGGATTTTCTTGACAAAGATCCTTGAGTGGTTTTCCATTTCCTTCTCCACTTAATTTTACAGATAAAGATACTGAAGCAGAGTTATATGACTTACCCAAGGTCACACAACTAGTAAGTGTCTGAGGGCAGATTTGGATTAGGAAGATGAGTTTTCCTGACTCCAGGACTGGCACTCTTTCCATTGCATCACCTAGCTGCCACAAAAGGGTCCCTATGGATCATCTATTTCAAAATCTTTCATTTTCAGGTGAGGAAACTGAAGATCCAAGGTGGGAAGTGACTTGCTCAAAATCATACAGCACGTCAGTGGTAAAGTTGGTTCTGGAATCCTGAATCCTAGGCTAGGGTTCTTCCTACCACACTATAGTGTCCTGCCTCAACCAGAGATATTTGCAAGGAGATTTCCTTGCAAATTTCCAGGATCAGTCTGAGGATGACACTTACTAGTGCTTCAATGTTGTGAAGTTCTTCACATACGTTTTTTATATATTTCAGATACTGACTCATTTGTGCATTGTATCTTCCTTCCCCTTCCAAAATGGAATGCAGATTCCTTGAGGACAAAGACTGCTTCCTCTTTAACTTTTTATCCCTTCAATTTAGCCTAATTCTTAGCACATACTGAGAATTTAATAAATGTCTATGGAATCAGATTTGATCCCCACAACAAATCAATGAGGTAGGGATCACAGGTACTATTATTCCTATTTTATAAATGATCGAAGGTCAGTCACAGAGAGGTAGAGTGATTTACCCATATTCTCATAGTCAATGCTTTTGTGTTTCCAGTAAGTAGGACAAAGCTTTGCACACAGTAGGCCCTTAATAAATGTTTGTTGAACTTTAAGAGTCATAGGTGGCATTTGAACTTTAAGTCATTCTGACTTGAAATCCACACCACAGTGCTTCTTTCAAATTATTTTGACCTGAAAGGCTATACCACTCAAAATGTCCAATTCACTGGCAAATATCTTATGCTGTGAAACGCATGACCCAACCAGTCCCCTTCCAATTTTTTAGCTTCTTCCTGAGTGAGACATAATCCTTGCAACTGGGTTATGTCACATTTGCTTTTGTTTGGAAAGGATAAGATTTTCCTGCTGTTAATTGTGTGATTGAGTCCGTGTGTGTGTGTGTTCTCAGATATAATCTTGAGACTCTGGGGGGTTAAATTTGGTTATTGAGACATAATAGGAAATAGTGCTGTGGCAAGTTTGGGTTATGGGGAATGGATGGATAGTTTTCCCATGGCTGCTGTCCCAACTAGAGGCCTATGTCTTAGGGGTGAAGCAGTATTTCATGCTCCTGATGGGCTCTTACAGCTCTGAAATAACCCCCATTTCCTGAATCCCTTGAGTATAAATGGGGACCATTGTATCAGACTATGTGACCAAGGATAGATAGGAGCAACCCCCTCCCCCAGCATTCAAGCCTTCCACTAGTGACCCTTTCACTCTCCTTTGGATCTAAATGTTCTTTAAAACCCCTTCCACCTCTAAATCTATGCTCTTGTGATTTCTAACACCCCTTCAAACTGATTTTTACCCCCTGCATAGGCAGAGTGTTTGGTGGGAAGAAATCAGAATGGAACCTAGGACTGTGGACTCCTGCTACTAATTTGTGGCATGGCTGTCCGTCCTTTTTTTTTGTTTTTTTACATTTCTGAACCTCAGTTTCCTCATCTACAACACAGGAATAACAATGGTTGTCCTGTATACTTCATTGTACTAGATAAATTCAAGAGAGATTATTATTGCTATATAGAATAAAAGGTTATAGTGATAGCTGTCATTTACATAGTACTCTTTAAAGTTTACTAAGCATTTTACATACATTATCTAAGCCCTTTGAAGTAAATACTACAAGTTTTACTATACCCATTTTACAGATTGGGAAGTGAGACTCTGAGAGGGAAAGTGACTGAGACAGCATCTTGGAGGACCTGCACTTAAAGGATGATAGACTGAAGATAAAACCATAAAGGAGACAGAGAAGAAACAATCAGATAGGGAATCAGAGGAGAATAGTGTCAAAGGGTGTGCCAGTAAAAGTTTAACAGATCTTTTTTTCTTTTTTTTTTTGGCTTTTCAGAGGGGGAATGCAGGGCAATTGGGGGTAAGTGACTTGCCCAATGTCACACAGCTAGTAGGTGTTAAATATCTGAGGCTGGATTTGAACTCGGGTCCTCCTAATTCCAGAGCCAGTACTCTATTCACTGTGCCACCTAGCCACCCCCAACAACAGATCTTTAAGCTTAATTTCCATTATTAATATTTTCAACATCACTTTCTTAAGTCTAAACAATCAACAGGCCAATAAATTGAACCCTGATTTGTGGCATTTGAAGTCACTTTGAGCTGGTTCTAGCACACCCCTGAGTGTCTCAGAAGCCAAAGGAAGATAAAAGATTCAGTTGGGAGGAGTGGTCAGTAGCATTAAAAGCTACTGAAAGTTCAAGGCTGATGAGATTTCAGAAAAGCTATCCTTATGTCTACTTTAATTCTATTCTGTTCCATTTTTTGAGGGTAGACAGTACTATAATGCTGGGGATATAAGTTGCAAGCTAAAATAGTCCCTGCCAGCAGGGAGCTTATATTCTGCTGAGAAAATAGCTTATATACACAGATAAGCAAATACAAAGTATTTTGAGGTAAGAGAAAACACTAGAGGGGACTGGAAAAGTCTTTCCATGGCAGATGCCACTTGAGCTGAGCCTTTGAGGAATTCTTATAGGCAGAAGTGGGGAGAAAGTAACCATACTGGGAGACAGGGGGTAGTTAGTACAAAGTCACAGAAATGGAGAGATGGCACATGGGGTTTGAGGACCAGATAGTAGGCCAGTTATGTTGCCATGAGAAATCATGCCATCCTGAAAGGCAGGGAAGGGAAGAAGATGAGAGCAGTGGGTCAAGATGGTTTATTTTTTTCCTGTAGTTTTCTTTGTTCTACTTCTCCATGCCAACTGGCATCTGTTACAGCCCTACACTTCTGGTACCTACAGTGGGGAAATTTCAATCACAGGTGGACAGCTAATTTAATTGTAGAAATTCTCAGTCAATAAAACAGAGCTGTGGAACAACCAAACAGGAGGCTTCACTTTCATGCTTATTGCCCAGCCCTGGAAATGGATGAAAACAGGATACTGTCTAAAGTAGAAATGCCTCATTAGGATCCCATTCACTACCTATGATTTTGTCCTCATCCCTCCTCTAGGAGGGAAGAATGGATTGATTAGTTCTGAATCAGTTCATTCTAACTCTTTGGAGGTGATGAGAGAAATCTGTAGTATCTTCTGTTTCCCTTGTTGACCCACACTAGACAATAGAAAGATAAGGAAAATTTACTCAACCATCCAGCTAGCAAACAGAAGCACCAGGATTTAAACTAGGTCTTCTGAATGCAGGATAGGAGCTCTTTCCACTAATTTATGAAGCCCCTCAGTGTGGGTTGGGGTGGTTAACTTATGGCATTTACCCAAAGCTTGAAACATTTGTTATAGAACTTCCTTCTCTCCCTCTACAATGAATTCTAAAGAAGTAAATCTTTCTTCCCCTTCATTTTCCTCATGGAGAAACTTAGGGCAGAAGCATGGCGCAGGGATAAGATTACTAAATTTAGAGTCAAGTTGGTTGTTGTCTTTTGTTCTTGAAGAGGACCAAAATGACATCACTATGTTAGAGTCAAAGAATAGAGTGTCCATTTGTGGCTGATCAGACCAATATGAACTCAGAAGGCTCTACCACAGGTTAGGCACCAATAGTCCATATGAACATTTGATTAGAGTCAGGTGATGCCACTGGACACTTGGGTCATACCCCTAGGTATTCTGGTTCCTATTCTAGGTGAATTTTTTACTTATCTTACCAGAGCCTAGTTTCTTTTTTTTTTTCTGAAAAATTCATTTATTTTAGTTTACAACATTCAGTTCCACAAGCTTTTGAGTTCCAAATTTTCTCCCACTCCTCCACTCCCCAAGACAGCATACAATCCTATATAGGCCATATATATATATATATATATATATATATATATATATATATATATATATTCATATTAAACATATTTTCACACTAGTCATTTTGTAAAGAAGAATTATAACCAATGGAATGAATCACAAGAAAGAAGAAATAAAGCAAAACAAAAAAGAGAGCAAATAATATGCTTCAGTCTGTCTTCAGACTCTGTAGTTCTTTCTCTGGATGTGGATAGCATTTTCCATCATGTGTCTTTTGGAGTTGTCTTAGAACCTTACCTTGCTAAGAAGAGATAAATCTATCAAAGTCAGTTCTTGCATGCTGTGGCTGTAACTGTGTACAATGTTCTCCTGGTTTTGCTTATTTCACTCAGTGTCAGTTCATATGTCTTTCCAGGTTTTCCTGAAGTCTGCCTGCTCCTCATTTCTTATAGCACAATAGTATTCCATTACATGCATATACCACAACTTGTTCAGCCATTCCCTAATTGATGGGCACCCCTTCAGTTTCCAATTCTTTGCCACCACAAAAAGGGCTGCTATAAATATTTTTGTACATGGGTCCTTTTCCCATCTGTATGATCTCTTTTGGATACCTAGTAGTGGTATTGCTGGGTCAAATGGTGTATATATACACTTTTATAGCCCTTTGATCATAGTTCCAAATTGCAGAGCCTAGTTTCTATAGCACTTTCCTGCCCCCTCTTTTCCAAAGCTCTGAGCAAGTTCCTTCCTCTTTTACCCCTAACCACAAATGGAGTGGGCCTCCCACTCTACCATACAGTCCCATACATTTATCACACATTATTCTTTTTTATCACTTTCAGTGCCTTGGAGCTAGTAGGTTCTTACTACATATTTGTTGTATAAATGGGGATGAGCACTGCTTATTTTGTGGAAAGGTTGATGCAAGCAAATGTGTTAAAAAAGGTAAAGAAGGAAAATCCTAGAGGCTTTCCTCACTCAATTCCTTGCCCGCATAGTTTCATTTTCAAATGATTCAGATATTCTTATTAATGTTCTTTTGTTTATATCACACACACACACACACACACACACACACACACACACACACACACACACACACACATATATATATATATATATATATATATATATATATCCTGTATAAAATTCTCTCCTGTAACAAGTAAGTTTTGTTGTTGTTCAGTTGTTTTCTTACTCTTCATGATATCATTTGGGGTTTTATTGGCAAAGATACTGGAGTGTTTGTCATTTGCTTCTCTAGCTCATTTTACAGATGAGAAAACTGGGGCAAGCAAGGTTAAGTGACTTGCCCAGGGTCACACAGCTAGTAAGTGTCTGAGGCTGGATTTCAACTCTACATCTAGCAAAATAAACCAACAGTGTTTGAAAATGTAAGCATGACTCCATAACTGTAATCTATCTCATCCCCAGTAGAGGCAGAAGACATGCTTTATCACCAGTCCTATGAAGTCTCTGGCAGTATAACTTCCATTCTGCCTTCAGCAATTCCTATCTGCCTTTCCCATAAGAAAAGTAGAAAGATGTACTAGAAAGCTCACTGGACTTGGATGCAGAAGATCCAGGTTTGAGACTTGGCTCTGTGAGGACTCAGGCAGGTCATGTTTTCTCCCTTGTCCTCAGTCTATCACTCTGTAAAATGAGGGATTTGGACTAGGTGAGCTATCTCTAAAGTCCCTTCCAGCTCTAATCTCCAATAATTCTAGGAGTCTGCATGCCTTTCAAATAGACCATTTGTATCTTCTACCTATTAGGTAGCAAAATGGAGGACCTAAAATATTTAGATTGCTATAAGATGACTGCTTCTGGCATAGGTAAATCTGTGACAAGGGCCTGTTGTTTGACTCCTCTGGTCAGAGAGTGGTGTTTGAGACAAAGTAGGTTCTAAAGGAGGCAGTCCTCACAGAAGAGACAGCTTTTTTGCTACAAGCAGTGTTTGTGTAGTAACTTTAGTCCCATGAGGAGGTCTCCCAGGGTTCAGGTGATTGGCAGCTTTGACAGATGGTGGCTAATTGTGGCCATTAGAACCTAGAGAAATTTCCTCTCCGGATGGGCAGGGTAGGGGGGAGAAGTTGATGAGTCAATTCATAGATGTACAGATCATGAGAGGAAACTGAGGCCCAGAGAGGGGAAGTAATTTGCTCAAGATCAAACAGCTTTTCAGTTTTCCAAAGACCCTCTTCCCTTAAGCTAACTATATGACATTTCAGACAGTGGATAGCCAATGTCTCTTTTGTGAGGACTTTCTCTCCCTGTTCTGTTGCTTTCCTTCCCCAAATGAAGTTCAGGCACTCTTGAAAAGGGTCTGCCTGACTGGAAATTATGTACCAATCCCCTGAGCCCTGTCTAGGAATCTTCTGCCCTTGTCAAATAACCTGTTTTCTCTTTTAGCCTCCTAGGTCCTTTCTTTCTGGGTCTGTTCTGGTTGGTCCTCACATCCTTACCAAATATCCTTAGAGTCTGCCAAGTTGATAAAATGGCTGCCCTTTCCCTTACCAAAGAGCTCATTGGAACCCTAGATGCCCTCACACTAATATCAAGGACTGCTATGAAGCAGTCAGGAATGCCATGAAGCCATGTCAATGATACTCATGTCTGGTTGCCAAATCTTTTTTTTTTCCTCTTCTCTTCCCAAGAAGCCAATCCAACCAAACTTCAATTCCCTTATAATTCTTTGCTCCCTGAATTAGGGTCTTTTTGTCTCCTCTCTCCACCCTCAATTGATGCTTTTACAAAACTGTTATTTTAGTGCTGTTTGAACTTGTTTTCTACTTGAGGCTTGTTTTCTATTATTTCTCCTTTTTTTTTTCCAGGGTTCAGGCTAATTAAAGGAAGTGTAAATCACACCTCATTTGCGCAAAATACCTTTCATGAGGTCTGGAAGACACAGAGCTTCTGTTTGCCAAAGATCTTTAGGAAAGAAAAAAATATTCCCGTCGTTTTAAAAAAGATTAATTTCTTTATGCCAAAAAAATCCATTAATCCGCACCTCCCATTTGCGGGCTGTTTTATGGCTTGAATATAAAAATGGCAGCCAGTGGCAGAGAGAAGAGAGAAAGCTGGCTCTGTGGACAGGTCTGGCTCCCTGCTTCAGCCAACTGAGCTGTCTTACATCCAATACCAGTCTACTGACCGGCAAGGCCTTCCAGGGAAGTTAGCAGTGACTGGTGTGTTATTATCATTTTCTGTCTCTGGATTTCCTCTAAGTTAAATGAAGGATTCACAATTGGCCAGCATAGTTGAAACTCTCCCCTCAATTGACATTCACTTCTCAGATATAACAGCTCAACAAATAATCACATATGCCATCTAGATGCTCTCAGAGGGAAGACAGACAGCCCTAAGCAAAAATTCTGTATCTTGGGCAGCCTCCTACGTCCCCCTTTCAGTGTCTCCCCACTTCAGGTACTTCTGCTCTGCTTTCCCCAGAAACCAGAACATACTTTACTCCCCCGAAGTCTTGTACTCAGCTTTGTGTGCAATTGCTAGGTCTTAGGGTCACAGGCTTACAGGCCCAAAGGCCCTTAAAGATCCCCTAGCCCAACACCCTCCTTTTCTAGAGAAGAAATCTGAAGTCTAAAGAGAAGAGATCATTTGCCCAAGGTCACACAGGGTATCTATTTTATTTTTTTTATTTAAACAAATGCTTTATTAACTCCTGTTTTACATCATTCATTTCCACCAGATTTTGAGTTACAATTTTTTCCCCCATTTTTCCCCTACCCACCCTCCCAGAATAGCAGTCCCACAAGATATCGCTTCCTCCATCCTGCTCTCTCCCATATCTTCTCCCTTACCCCCTTTGACTTTTCCATTAGAGCAAGGTGAATCTCTGTGCCCCGATGCCTGTATATCTTATCTCCCAATTACATGCAAAAGAGTATTGATGATAATGTTTATATATATTTGAAACATTTAATTTTAAGACCTTGAATTTCAGATCCATTCCCTTCCTCCCTTGTCACCCATTTCCTCCGGGAAGATAAGTAATTCAGTATGTGTTATACTTGTATAACTATGCAAAATATTACCATAGTAGATATATTGTACAAGGCTGCTTATAATTCCCTCCCACCCATCCCACCCCCCCCACCTGGTCCATTCCCTACTTGATCCTATCCCTCTTCTATAGTGGGTACTTCCAACCTCCCCTCCCCCCAAGAATGCCCTCCCATCCATCATCCTTCCTCTCATCCCCCTCGCCCCTAATCTGGGGGAAGAGAGCCTTGTAGGTGCTGTTTCTACTCCGCCATCTTGGCTCCGCCCCCACACAGGGTATTTATAATATGAAGAGGACTAGAGTTCTCCTGATTTTTACATAGGTAGAAAAGATCATTAGAAAATTTCAAAAAAAAAAAGATCTATCCCAGCAATCAGTACTGACCTTCTTTCCCAGGATCTCTTCTTAGACTTCCAGAATCACATCCCTTCATTCAAATCCCTTCATTGTAAGAAGGGGGCAGCTTTGTTTCCATTCAGATTAAACGTTTTATCCGTTACCAAGATTCCAAAGACTATTAGAAAAGACACAAAACCCAGGCAGGACCGAAACTGGAGTAGTCCCCTAACTGCTTTTCCTTCCTCTAGTCCATGCCAACCCCAGTTCATCTTCCATGCCTATACCAAAGTAGTCTTCTTAATGCACAGCTATAATAATGTCAGTCCTCTACTCATAATCCTTCAGTGGCACCCTATGACCGGTTTAATAAAGTATGATCTCCTGACTCAGGCATTGAAAGCCCTTTCTAGACTCATTGGACTCATGCTTCTCTCATTCCTGTAGCCTATGTTCCAGACAGTCTGGACTGCATTCTCTACCCAGTCGTGCCCTGCTCTCAGGTAATTCCATGACTTTGCTCAACACCATTCCCCATGAATGAAATGGACTGTTCTACTCATATTTTCATCTCCTGAATTATCTCCCTTCCTTTAAGACCCAGTTCAGATTTTGCCAACTCCTTCAAATAACTTCCTTGACACCCTCCTCCACCAAGTGAAAGTGATCTCTCATTCTCCAAATTAATTCTGGCATATCACCCAGATGTCCCTTCCTATTTAGCTTGTAGCTCCTTCCTTCCTTCCAGTAGATTATAAGCTCCTTGAGAGTAGCATCTTTCTTTTTTTTTTATACTTAGTCTCATTTTATTGATATGGAAACAGATTCAGTGAAGTTAAGTGACTTGCCCAGAGTCCTATGGCCAGTAACTGTCACAAGCCAGAATTTGAGTTGAGATTTGATTCCAATTCCACCATTCATATCATATCATATCACATTCATATTGCTGCTTTTCTCAATACCTATTAGGTACAAACCACCCAGGGAGATAGGAAGATCAGTGAAGTGCAGTCTTCATCCTCAGGATTTTGTAGTTCAATAAGGGGAGCTTGTATGTCTCAAAAAGCAGAGAGAAAACAAATAAATTTAAGTTTTGTTCTACATTGGATGGTTAGCCAAAAAATAGCTCAAAACCAAATGAGCTTTTCTAAGCAAAAATAAAACAATATGAGCCACTGTGTCTCTGACCTCTTCTAATTGAAGACCCTTCTCAGGCATCTCTTCCTTCTTGTGTCTGGATGTCAAATTTTCTATTCAATTCTGTTTTTTTCCTCAAGAATGCTTGAAAGTCCTCGATTCCACTGAATGACCATATTTTCCCCTGAAACAAAATACTCAGTTTTTCTGGGTAGGTGACCCTTGGGTTCATTCCCAGTTCTTTTGCCCTCTGGAATATCATATTCCATGCCCTTCTATCCCTCAGTGTAGAAGCTGCCAGGTCCTGGGCTATTCTGATTGTGTTTCCACAATATTGAAATCGTTTCTTCCTGGCTTCTTGTAGTATTTTCTCCTTGATCTGTGGATTCTGGAACCTGGCTATAATATTCCTGGGAGTTTTCTTTTGGGGATCTTTTTCAGGAGGTGATCGGTGGATTCTTTCAACCTCTATTTTGCCCTCTGGATCTAAAACATCAGGGCAATTTTCCTTGAGAATTTCTTGAAGGGTGATTTCTAGGTTCTTTCTTTGATCATGGCTTTCAGGTAGTCCAATAATTTTTAAATTGTCTCTCCTGGATCTATTTTCCAGGTCAGTGGTTTTTCCCATGAGATATTTCACATTGCCTTCTAATCTTTCATTTGTTTGGATCTGCTTAACGGCATCTTGATTTCTCATAAAGTCATTAGCTTCCATTTGCTCCAGTCTAACTCTGAAGGAATGAATCTCCTCAGTGAACTTTTGAGATTCTTTTTCCATCTGGCAAATTTGACTTTTTAAGGCATTCTTCTCCTCATTGCCCTTTTGGGCCTCATTTGCCATTTGAGTTAGTCTATTTTTTAAGGTGTTGTTTTCCTCAGTCAGGCTGTTGACCCTCATTTCATACTTTTCCTGCATCCTTCTCATTTCTCTTTCCAATTTTTCCTCCACTTCTCTTATTTGATTTTTAAAGTCCTTCTTAAGGTTCTCTATGGCCTGCAACCTGCTCATGTTTTCCCCTGGGGCTTTTGGAGCAGGACTTCTGACCTCACAGTCCTTTTCCCGCTCTATGCCCCCAAAATAGGAGTCTAGGGTTGCATTTTTCTGTTTCCTTTGCCTTGGCATGTTGCCACTTAATTACTTGACTTTTGGGCTTGTTGCCACACTATGGCTTTAAGGCCAGATAGAGGAATTTTCGTCCCGAACTTGTGGGGGGCAACTTCCGTTTCTGGCAAGCTGGAAACCCACCCACGACCTCCACCCCAGATCACAATCCAGATCCAGGGAGGTTAAAGCAAGAGCGATTACCACCCCCCCCCAAGACTGATCGTTGGATCTCCCTACAATTAATTGCAGGCCAGGAGCTGGAGCTGCCTCTGAAAACTACAAAATGGCGTGTCTCCTCAGTGGCTTCTAGCCCCCAGGGGAGGGAGCTGACGCATTCCCCCAAATACAGGTCCCAAAGTCCATAGGACACTAACCTCTTACTTTGTCCTAGGCATGTCTATGTTGATAATTCTGGAGTCGCCACAGCTGCTGGTATTCTGGGGTTCCTCCAGTTGGCTGCTGGCCCTGCCGCCCTGGGGCTAAAACCTCGGCTCACGCAGACCTGGGCTCCGCTCGGCTCTGCTTCCTGTCCTCTGCCCATTGCGCGCTGCTAGCTCCCAGACCACTGTGCTGGTCCTTCCTGCAGGGCTGCTGGGCTGTCCTCAGCAGAAGGTTAGCTTCTCTGTGTCGTTCTGTGGGTGCTGGGGCTCCAGAAGGTGTTCAGAGTCCCCTTTTACATAGTTTGGGGGGAATCTGGGGGCAGAGTGGCTTGGATGAGCTGTTTCTACTCCACCATCTTGGCTCCGCCCCCTAGTAGCATCTTTCTTTACTGTTTTTTACATTCTTGTCACCTAACATAGTTCCTTGTATAGTTAAACATTTTCTTTCCTTTTTCTTTAAACAATGAATTGAATTGAATTGAATTTTAATGGGGGCCTCTTTATGACTAAGAGGTCTTTAAGATGCAAAGGGTTAGTCTCAAAAATGGAATTTTATGCATCCTGATTAAAGGAGAGATTTGGTGGCAAGGGTCTTTTGCCAGTGCCCCTCAAATCACAAATCCTTGGGTTTCCTGCCCTGTGAGACAAGGAAATTGGTCAAGATAGTTTCTAAGATTCCTTCCCTCTCTGAAATTCTGTGAGCCTACTCTCCTTACATATAAATCTTGCTTGGTTGGGGTAGGAGGAAAACAGAGGCAAGAAGAGAGGAGAAGAGGAAAAAAGGGGAAGAGAGGAAGAGATATAAGATAAATCAGTTAAGAACCTGTCAGTTCTTTTGCTCTCTAATGAGTGATGGCTTGACAATAATGTACTCCCTCTACCACCAACTCTCCCCAATGCTCCATCTACTCCCTAAAAATAAATAAATAAATAAATGGAAATAAGTGGAGCTGGTCACCATCCCATCCTGCTTAGATTTCTGCTGATACAAACCTTTTGTAATGCCTCACAAGAAGAAAAAAAGAGCATTGAACAAAAATAACCTCAGCGGAGAGTGCCTTGCATTCTGTATTTCCCAAGTCTATTTTCTACTGCAAAGCCCAACTTGGCATTTTTTGTTGTTGTGGGGAAAAGAGATAACAAGGCTAGGAAACGTAAGCAGGATTGTTTTTCAGGCTCTGAAGTGAGAAGGGGTAAAAAGGGTAGCTAGGAACTAAGTTTTATTTAAAGTCATAAAGGCTTTTTGCAGGGTAGAGAGATGGGAATTGGGGGAAGAATGGGATTGGGCAGCCAAGTCTGGAAGGAAGATACAGCAGACAATATCACTGGAAGCTGTTTATATATAGAATATGAAAAGCAAAATACACTTGGGCAGAAATGGCAAGAAGTGTGCTGTAATAAAAGAAGGGCAGAGAATCCCCCTTGAGTGGCACTAAGGGCACCTTGAGAGTAGCCAGTTTCATCATTTCATGATGACTTGCTGACCCTGTCCTTCCAATCTTCTCTGGTGCCAGTAGGACTAAGGGGTTATGTTAAAACCCTGCTTGGAGACACTATCTTCTTTTGTTCCAGTCCTTGGAAGGTGGCAGGAGGGGTGGAGGCTGCCTTAAGCATTATGTGTACCAGGCAGCTATCAAGGACATGCTGTAAGAGATGCCACGGGACAGCCTTGCCAACAAACTCTAATCCTGACCTGCAGCATTTCCTGCTATTCTATTCCCAAGCTGACACTTCCTTTCAACTGCATCCTCATGTCTTCCTCCCCTTTCATCTCCATTTTTCTTCCTTCTCTCCCTTTTAATTAATCCCTTCTTCTGTCCTTCCTTTTGACCTCTCTCTTCTCTTTCCCCCTTCTTCATTCTCTTCACTTTCTGTGTGTGTGTGTGTGTGTGTGTTGACTGGCGAGAAAGGGATGACATTAGGATTCTCTCCTCTTCAAAACCCCTTTTACCATCTTCCTTCTTCTCTTGTTTGATATTTTTTCTCTTCAGTCTTTCCCCTCTCCTCTCCTTTTTATCCTTTCCATTTCTCTCTTCTTTTTGTCTCCAGTTTGTCCCTTTCCCCTCTTTGTGTCTCTCCTTGTCTTCCCCCTCCTCTTTTATGTGTCTCTTCTTTCCCATTCCTTTCTGTTTCTTATTTCAGTCAAAATATAACATCTAGCCTCTGTCACTTTGACAGGAGGCTGGGGGAGCTAGGTCATCTTGGCCTTAATTTGCCACCCCCTGCCCGTGGGTTCTTTGCTAATACACATGTCTTTTCTCAGTGGGATTTTATCTTAATTTTAATTTAACTTGACTTTTCTCCCTTAAATAATAGATAAAATCATTGAAGTTATAAGAGAACTTATTACCATAATATGATCCCTCTTCACTTTAGTCCTACCTCATTCTCATCTCCCCAAACAAGAAAACTATAATGTCTACCAAAAAGACAAAGTCGTATAAGACCTCATTCATTCATTCATTCCTTAAGAAAAGGGAACCTATAAACCAGTAAATATGGTAAGTTAATTGAGGATAATGGAGCAGTGCCAACTCTTAGGAACATCTGGCCATTGATGCACATGTTGTCTTGAATCATTCACTTCATATGTTCAAGGCATGTGAGGGGGATGATGGCCATAGAAGTGAGCCTTCAGACAACTAAGAACATCTCAGTCTTTCTCTCAACTTCTCATGGTGATAGATGGTATTATCAAAATGAAACAATCCAGGAGGAAGAAAGATGTGCTGCTACCATGAAAGACGTGATTCTTTACCCAAAATAGATATGGTGATAGGAAAGCCACCTGAATGTTAGGTAAATCCTAAGGATTCCAGGTGCCCCTCCTGGAATTCCCAGCCATCACTCCATTGTTCCCTAGAATCTCAGGCTATGTTGACTAGAATATTTTTCCATCTGTGGTATCCCATCCACACATATTCCCAGATTTACGTAGACTCTGTTGTGATTGTTACTGTGTCTTCTATTATTCTGTGATTAACATCTCTCTGGGATGATTAGTGGAAAATAATTGTATTTCCAGGAGAGTTACTTTGTGTTCAAAAGTAAGATGGACTTTTGTTACCCTCCGTTGCCTAGGGAGCTATGGAGGCAAGTGCTTATAGAGATACTTGTCAGTTCTTAGATGAAGAACTAGTCTGTGTGCAGGAACTTGGCCTCTTTCACATGGACTTGACTATTTGTTCACCAATGTCAATGGGCATTGCCTACTGACATTATTCTTTCCATCAGTTCTTACCACCCACTGCCCATGGGTTCTTTGCTAATACACATGTCTTTTCTCAGTGGGATTTATCTTAATTTTCATTTAACTTAACTTTTTCCCCTTAAATAATAGACAGAATCATTGAAGTTATAAGAGAACTTATTACCATAATATGATCCCTCTTCACTTTAATCTTACCCACATTCTCACCTCCCCAGACAAGAAAACTATAATGTCTACCAAAAAGACAAAGTCATATAAGACCTCATTCATTCATTCATTCCTTAAGAAAAGGGAACCTGTAAGCCAGTAAATATGGTAAGTTAATTGAGGATAATGGAGCAGTGCCAACTCTTAGGAACATCTGGCCATTGATGCACATTGATGCACATCCTTCCTGTCCTTATCCCTACTATGTATATGTAAGAAAACAGACTAGATTCTAGAGATACAAATGTAAATAATGACATAGTACCCACCCTCAAGGAACTTACATTTATTCTATTGCCTTTGGGAGTAAGGACAGGTCATGACACATATATAGATAACTATAAAACAAAGTAGGTGATATTGAGGCAAAAGAAAGATCTAGGCAAAGTGCTTGGTAAAATGGAAAATTTTGGATTTAGATTGAGAGTACCTGATTTGAATCCTGACTGTGACCCCTGTGTGAGCTAGGGTGATCTGGGATTCAATTTCCTCATCATTAAATTAGAGAGGTTGGACTAGGTTACCTGGTAGATCTCTCGCAGCTCTAAATCCAAGATACCATGAACACTGCTTATTAGCTTTTTGCAAATGAGTTGGTAGGCATTCTCCAAATACGGAGAATCCTTCAGGACCACTCAATACCACTAAAATTGTTGGGTTTTGACTCCAGTTAAGAAGATAAGCAAGCTTTTTCCCAAGTGAGAAGGAGTACTGCTGTCATTCTTTGCCTTCCTAACTCAGCAAAGTTTGCCAGGCCTTGAATGTCTTATAAGTACCTTCTAGAAGGTTTCATTGTCTGAAATCAGTGTGCTTTTAAGTGAAGGGAAGAAATCATGCTTTCCCTCTACTGGTAGGTCTCTTAGCAATGGTGTTAACAGTGAAATTCCTTTTGAATGATTCTACTTTTTTTTTCTTTTGTGGGCCAGCTCTCACGAGTTCCCTTGAAAATCAGGTGTAGCTAGCTACCAATGAGTCAAGTTTATATGCATGACTTATACCTCTATATTTGAACAGTAATTAATAGGCTACTTCTCACATCTAGGGCCAAAAAAGGGTGGGTATTAGAAATATTTCAGTGGTCTTGGTGTATGTCTCCTAATATCCAAGTGATATTTGTCTATTATATACCTGTTATTATTGACTTAAACCATCAGTTAAAATATGTGTCATATTTACATGTGTATATATGCATACATATACATGTAAATATACACTTTACCTAAACATCAGACACAGCTAGGTTGTATAGTGTATAGAGTACTAGATTTTGAGACAAAAAGACCTAAATTCAAATCCAGCCTCACTTGCTGTGTAGCCCTGGGCATAGCTTAACCTCTGTCTCCATCAGTTTCCTTGTCTCTAAAATGGGGATAGTAATAGCACTTACCCCTCAAATGTTGTGGGGATAAAATGAATATTTTTAAAACACTTTTCAAACCTCATAGTGTTATATAAATGACAGTAATTATTATTGTTATCAAGTATTGTTAACTAGTTAATTGTCATCAGAGGCAGTTTTGTCATAATTGAAGGAACACTGGACTAGGGGACTAGGAGTCAGGAGATTTGGAGAGGAGTAGTCACTGTATACCAAAAGACTGAAGGTTATTAACTTTGAGAGCTGTCTGAAGAAAGTAGGTGAGGCCAGAGGGGAGATGGACATGCCCAGAGTGAAATGGAACACACAGGAAGGGAAAGTTGAATCAGTTGTAAAATTCCTTAGGAAAGTAGAAAAAGCAAAGAATTAGAATCAGGCAGTTTAGAATTGGAAAGGACCATAGAGATCTCCTATTCTAATCCTCTCATTTTATTAATAATTCAACCAGGGCCCAGAAAAGTTAATGGAATTGCCCAATGTCACACAGTTAGTAGCAGAGTCAGAATCCAAATTCAAAGCCTCTGATTCCAACTGTCTCTACTATATCATGATATCTGTCTCTTAAACGGGCTATGTTTTATAGATCAAAAAACATAGAATGGTGGATCTGGGTGGACACTGGGGACCATTTTGTCCAAGTACCTCATCTTATAGTTGAGAAAACTGAGGTTCATGGAAAGGAAGAATGTAGTTTGCATATTACCACAGAAAGGCAGTGGTTGATAACAGAACCTATACTTTATGACTCCAAGTCTACTGTTTCCACTGCATTATTCTTTCCATCAATTCTTACTGTCCTAGACCAAAGCAAATGAAAAGTCAGCGGAAGACAGAAGAATGTTAGGGGAATAGAGAAAAAAGGGAAAGATAGATGAATTTTAAAAATGAAGCTGAATGATAAAATGTGTCAAAATGGGACATTTAATCAATAGACAGTAAGTCCAACACTAGAACTGTGCTTATTTTTTTGGGCGGGGGATTTTTTTTTGGAGGGGGAAAGGCAGGACAATTGGGGTTAAGTGACTTGCCCAAGGTTACACAGCTAGTAAGTGTTAAGTGTCGAAGGTCACATTTGAACTCAGGTCCTCCTGACGGTGTTCTATTCACTGCAACACCTGCCCCTAGGAATGTGCTTATAATATATACTATCTATCTAGTCCCCTTCAGTAGATAGAGATCTGTCAGTCAATCAACCAATCAGCAAGTGATGTTGTAGAAAGAGCATTGCTCAGTCTATTTCTTTCACCTCCAGGAGCTATACTTGACGGTCTTTATGGGGTTACCCAACTCTAAATCTGAAGACCTTTTGATAAGCATTTATTAATTACTGCAGTTAATAATTACAGCAATGTGCTAGGCATTAATAATAATATTATTATAAACACCTCACTTATTGCTGATAGTTTTCAAAGTTTTTATTATCACATTTATTATTCAGTATTATCTCATTTGATCTTTACAGCAACTCTAGAGGTAGATATTATTATTTTCTTCCTTTTCCTCCATTTTCTGATGACACAGGAAAATTCATCTCAGTGAGATTAAATGATTTACCCAGATTCATTCAGCTAGTTTATCTGAGGTAGAATTCAAACCCTGGTCTTCCCAACTCCAAGTCCAATGCTCTATCAACATAACTTTGAGAGGTATCATGGTGTAGTGGATAGAGCATTGGACTTGAGGTCAGAAAGACCTGGGTTTGAATCTTACCTCAGACAAACTAGCTGAATAAATCTGGGCAAATCATTTAAGCTTTCTGTAACTTATTTTCTTTTTTTTCTTTCTTTTTTCTTTTTTTTAAACAAATGCTTTATTAACTTCTGTTTTACATCATTCATTTCCACCAGATTTTGAGTTACAATCATTTTCCCCCCATTATTCCCCTACCCAACCTCCCAGAATAGCAGTCCCACAAGATATCGCTTCCTCCAATCTGCTCTCTCCCATACCTTCTCCCATACCCCTTCGACTTTTCCATTAGAGGAAGGTAAATCTTTGTGTCCCAATGCCTGCACATCTTATCTCCCAATTATAAGCAAAAGAGTATTAATAATAGTATTTATATATATTTGAAACATTTAATGTTAAGACCTCAAATTTCAGATCCATTTCCTTCCTCCCTTGTCACCCATTTCCTCTGGGGAGATAAGTAATTCAGTATATGCTGTGCATGTTTAGCTATGCAAAACATTATCATAGTAGATATATTGTACAAGGCTGCTTATAATTCCCTCCCACTCATCCCACCCCCGACCTGGTCCATTCCCTACATGATCCTGTCCCTCTTCTATAGTGGGTACTTCCAACCTCCCCTCCCCCCAAGGATGCCCTCCCATCCATCATCCCTCCTCTCATCCCCCTTCCCCCTATTCTGCTGCAGGGTGAGATATCCCATTTAATATATATGTCATTCTCTCCCTGAACCAAATTCAATGAGAATGTGGATTTGCCTTTTTTTCCCCTTCCTATTCTCCCCCTCCCTTACAACCACTTCCCCTTGCTTCTTCTAGATGAGATAGTTTACCCTACCCTGTCTTTCCCCATCTCCTCTGGCCACTTTCCTCTCTCACCTCATAATTTCATCCCTTCAGTATTCTCCCTTCCCAACAAATTCAACCTATGCCCTCTATCCATATACACACACATTCACATATGTATTCATATGACCACACACCCTTCTTCCATTATTTTCATAGTGAGAAAGTTATCATCACTCACAGTTATTTTTTTTCCATATAGGAATGTAAATAGTTCAACTTTGATAAGTTCCTTTTGATTTCTTTTCCCTGATTACCTTCTCAGGCATCTCTTGCTTCTTCTGTCTGGATGTCAAATTTTCTATTCAATTCTGTTTTTTTCCTCAAGAATGCTTGAAAGTCCTCGATTCCACTGAATGACCATATTTTCCCCTGAAACAAAATACTCAGTTTTGCTGGGTAGGTGACCCTTGGGTTCATTCCCAGTTCTTTTGCCCTCTGGAATATCATATTCCATGCCCTTCGATCCCTCAGTGTAGAAGCTACCAGGTCCTGGGCTATTCTGATTGTGTTTCCACAATATTGAAATTGTTTCTTCCTGGCTGCTTGTAGTATTTTCTCCTTGATCTGTGGATTCTGGAACCTGGCTATAATATTCCTGGGAGTTTTCTTTTTGGGATCTTTTTCAGGAGGTGATCTGTGATTCTTTCAACCTCTATTTTGCCCTCTGGATCTAAAACATCAGGGCAGTTTTCCTTGAGAATTTCTTGAAGGGTGATTTCTAGGTTCTTTCTTTGATCATGGCTTTCAGGTAGTCCAATAATTTTTAAATTGTGTCTCCTGGATCTATTTTCCAGGTCAGTGGTTTTTCCCATGAGATATTTCACATTGCCTTCTACTCTTTCATTTGTTTGGATCTGCTTAACAGCATCTTCATTTCTCATGAAGTCATTAGCTTCCATTTACTCCAGTCTAACTCTGAAGGAATGAATCTCCTCAGTGAACTTTTGAGATTCTTTTTCCATCTGGCAAATTCGACTTTTTAAGGCATTCTTCTCCTCATTGCCCTTTTGGGCCTCCTTTGCCATTTGAGCTAGTCTATTTTTTAAGGTGTTGTTTTCCTCAGTCAGGCTGTTGACCCTCATTTCATACTTTTCCTGCATCCTTCTCATTTCTCTTCCAATTTTTCCTCCACTTCTCTTATTTGATTTTTAAAGTCCTTCTTAAGGTTCTCTATGGCCTGCAACCCGCTCATGTTTTCCCCTGGGGCTTTTGGAGCAGGACTTCTGACCTCACAGTCCTTTTCCCGCTCTATGCCCCCAAAATAGGAGTCTAGGGTTGCATTTTTCTGTTTCCTTTGCCTTGGCATGTTGCCACTTAATTACTTGACTTTTGGGCTTGTTGCCACACTATGGCTTTGAGGCCAGATAGAGGAATTTTCGTCCCGAACGTGTGGGGGGCAACTTCCGTTTCTGGCAAGCTGTAAACCCACCCACAACTTCCACCCTAGATAACAATCCAGATCCAGGGAGGTTAAAGCAAGAGCGATTACCCCCCAAGACTGATCGCTGGATCTCCCCACGATTTGTAGGCTGGGAGCCAGACCTGCCTCTGAAAACTACAAAATGGCGTGTCTCCTCAGCAGCTTCTAGCCCCCAGGGGAGGGAGCTGACGCATTCCCCAAATACAGTCCCAAAGTCCATAGGACACTAACCTCTTACTTTGTCCTAGGCATGTCTATGTTGATAATTCTGGAGTCGCCACAGCTCCTGGTGTTCTGGGGTTCCTCCAGCCGGCTGCTGGCCCTGCCGCCCTTGGGCTAAAACCTCGGCTCATGCGGACCTGGGCTCTGCTAGGCTCTGCTTCCTGAGCTCTGTGCGTTGCTTGCTGCTGGCTCCCAGACCACTGTGCTGGTCCTTCCTGCAGGGCTGCTGGGCTGTCCTCAGCGGGAGGTTAGCTTCTCTGTTTCGTTCTGTGGGTGCTGGGGCTCCAGAAGTTGTTCAGAGTCCCCTTTTACATAGTTTGGGGGGAATCTGGGGGCAGAGTGGCTTGGATGAGCTGTTTCTACTCCGCCATCTTGGCTCCGCCCCTGTAACTTATTTTCCTCATCTATAAAATAAAGTTATTGGATTCAATAATTTTTAAGGTCCTTTCCTATGCAAAATCCACGATTTAAATTGCTTCTTTCTTTGATTGGGAATCAAAACCCTGCCTTTTCCAAGGATCCATCAGTTTCTCCATTGTGTGTGCTTCATATTTTGAAGACAGGCAATAGAGAGATTGATAACCCAGTGGTGTTATGCAAACATTTTTACTAGGTTCATTAACAATCTAGTAATATTTTGCTCCATGGTAAGATTTCTCAGAGCAAAATGAGTTAAGATTATGCCTTTGACTAAAGTACATAGAAGATTCTAGAGGGGCTTTCAATTCGCTATTAATACAAGTTAACTTTCTCTGCTCCAGAACTTTCTTTATACTTTTGTTCCCAGTTGTTGCTTTATACAAGGAGTCCCACAGAAAGCAAGAAAGAGGGATTTCTTTCCTACTCTCTCCCACCTTCCCTGGATGAACCTCCATTCAAATTTGGGTTCCTTCCTGGAGAAATGTGATGGAAAGTACCCAAGTTGTAAGAGTATTTGAGGTTCAGGCATGATTCTGCCATTGATTAATTGTGTGATCAAAAGCAAATCATATAGCTTCTTTGGGCTCCTTTTCTTTTATGTAACACAAGGAGATTGAACACAAATGATCAATACAATTCCTTCTACATCTAGGATTCTTGGTCAACCCTCCAGCTTTTCTGCTTCCCAACATACTAGGACTCAGTACTATGTAGAATTTCCTTCCTAAGTCCTTACCTTCTCCTGCATATCAAGCCTGTCTGAAAACTAAAGCAACAATCACCCACTCTACATGACTGTTCAACTATAGACTAAAGTAAGCACACAATTTGTCTGTGTTCACATTGGTGTGTCTACACCATAACTTCTCAAATACTTTATAGACCAATTTTCATCCTTGTTTAACTTTGGGGAACCACTGATGGGTCACCACAGTGGCTGGGGGCAGGGGAGAGACTATAACTGCTCCTTGTTCTGTGCCCAGGCATGCAGTGGTCTGGGTTCAGTCCTAGGGGATCCTGCCTCTAATGAGAGCAGTTAAGCACTCTTTTCTCACCCTCATTGGCTTGTTAAGTTCCCCTTCACAGTCTCCCTGGGATTGATTTTACTCATGGTTCATATCTAGGGCCTCTCTAAAAAAGGCAGAAAGAAAAAAAGGGTCCTTAATGACAATATAAATCAGGTATTGACCAGTAATTTGTTCTTATTCATAAAAAACACTAAACACTCATATGTGTCATTAACCAAAACAAACAACAACAATCCTTAAAACAGGGTAAAATAGTTAACTTCTAGCTCCTGTTACCTCTCTGCTAGGAGGCTGATCATCAGAATAGAAAGTCCTTCAAAAGACCATTGATTAGGAAATTTATTTTCCACTTCTCACTACATTATCCAAATCAATCCCTGGACACATCTGTGGGTAAATGGCCAGTCTTTTACTAATCTTCCTCCCCAGCTAGGTGACACAGTGGAGTGCTGGGCCTATAGTCAGGAAGGTGAGAATTCAAATCCAGACTTAGACACTTGCTGTCTGTGGGCAAGTCACTTAAACTCTCTGCCTCAGTTTTCTCAACTGTAAAATGGGGATAATAACAGCACCTACCTCCCAGGGTTGTTGTGAGGATAATATACAGCATTTAGCAGAGTATGTAGTCCATAATAGACAATAAATGCTTATTCCTTCCCCTCAACCAAATAAAGAGATTCACAGTGCAAGACCCCAAGCAATGAGATATTACGGGGAGAGGAAGCAGTGCTTCAACACCAGTTCCTCCCTTCAAGCTTCCAATTTGTCACCTGGAACCAGGAATGGAGACTTTGGACATACTCTAAACGAGTTTGAGAGGTATCTTTGCTTCTGAGAAAGTTGTGATTATTTTGTCCCTCTCCAGTTTGTTCCTTTCTGCTCACCTACTTTCAAATCCTCTGACTTTAAAGCGTCTAATAGCTCACATTTATGTTGACCTTTGCAATTTGCAAAGACTTGGCATATATTATTTGATTTGCATTTCTCAATGACCAACATCACACTGCTAGTAATAGTCTGAGGCAGGATCAGAGTCTGGATCATCTAGACTCCAAATCCAATGATCTATGAAGTTTCTGGTATGTAAGGAGAGAATAATTAAGGCTTCCAGAAACTTCTGCTGGGACCCAAGTGGGAATGATTTCAGTAACTTGAAAAGTTATTGAAGATTTGGATGGGATGGGAAGAGACAGGATTAGGAGTTAGGATGCCTGCGTTTGAATTTAAACTATGCTATTTACTGTCTGTGTGACTTGAGTAAGTCATTAGGCCTAGTTGTCTCATCTGCAAAATTAGCAATTTGGACTAAATGATCCATGATTGTATGGCTATGCCAATCTGAATATGAATGGAAAATAGCTATTAATTCCCCGAAAATACTCCCTCAGAAGGGTGGGGGAAATGTTTGGGACTTGCAGGTTTTGAGCTGAATAATAATCCAACATCTTGTTAAACCATCCATCAACAGAGTACAAGCCCTTTAGTTAATTCCTCCAACAAGAAGCTGATAACCTCAGCCTCCAGGTTAAAAGGGGTGCAGGAGATTGGACTCTCCTGTCTTTTCCTTGGAGGGAAGCTGCCAATTATGACCAACAGAGGGAGCTCCCACATCACACAACATCCTTGTAAAGGGCCCTGAGAGTGGAACTAGGAGTGGAGGACGCTGCCAACTGACCTTTCTCCAATAGTTCACGGGTTGCCAGAGCAGCCGAGGTGTCAGCAACGAATGGTCCCAGCTTCCCAGTGGCTGAAGGAGGAAGGCAGGGGGCACCCGAAGGGGAAAAAAGAACACACTCAGGGAAAAACACACACCCAGCACAGCCAACACAGACATACACAACTCAGAGCCTCACATCTATTAACTGTTTATAGACAGAGAGAAGAGAAGGAAGATTTAAAGTTGCAAAGGGCCTGAGAAATCATCTAACCCCAACATTTTACAAAGGACAAAATTAGGGCCCAGAGAGTTTGAGTGAGTTGATAGAAATGATTCAGATAGTAGAGAGTAGAGCTTAACATCTTAGAGAACCCTAAGTTCTCTGCTTGGAGTCCTAAGTAACCATAAGAAAGGAGACATGGAGAGGGGGAGAAACAGAGAGAGACAAAGAGAGAGGGAGAGACATAGAAAAAGAGAGAAACAAAACACATAGAAAGAGAGACAGAGATGGAGAGAGAGAGACTAAGGAGAGACAGAGAGAAGTAGACAGAGACATAGAGAGACAGAGACAGGCACAGAGAAACAGATGGAAAAGAGAGAAATACAGAGACAGGACAGAGACATAGAGTGAAGACAAAGACAGACAGATGGAAGAGAGAGGCAGAGGGAGAATGGAGAAATGGCCAGATGATCATGATAACTTTTCTGAGCCTCAGTTTCTTCACCTGTAAAATGAAGGCGAATGGATAGCAGGTTCTATTCCAATTCTTAAGTTTTACAATTATCCCTGGACTCTTATCATAGGCACTTTAGGAAGGTTAAGGCAGAGAGGAAGGGGATTGGGAAGAGTAAAAGGGGGAGAGAGGGCAAAGAGAGAGTGAGTGAGAAGAGGGGGAGGGAGGGAGAGAGGGAGGGAGAGAGAGAGAGAGAGAGAGAGAGTGAGAGAGAGAGAGAGAGAACGAACAGGAGAAGAGGGGAGAGATAAGGGAGGATACATGGTTCAGGGAGGTAGAGTTTTAACATCTTATTCTATTTTGATTCCTTTAATGAAGCAAACAGAATGAATTATCTTTCTGGCAATGCCACAGATGGAGAGATGCATTTAGCCAGTCCACCTTGTTTGGCTGTTTGGTTGCTTCAGCAGTGGCAATACCCCTAGAGAGAACTAACTATAAGTCTTGTAGAGGACAAGGGCTGTTTGCCTTCTCCCTATGGGCCAGGCAGCCTCAAGGTATCACACAGCAAGCGACCAGAGAGCCAACTTCACCCATCTGTGCTCACTAGGGTCTCTGACAGGCCAGGGGTTTGAAAACACATTTCTAGAAGTACACAAATCTTTTTACTTTCTTGTACATTTCATTTAAACCTGATCTTGGAGTTGCTCAAGGTCGGAGAGCAGGGGCCTCCTCAGGTCTGCCAAGACCTAGAGCAGGGGCGGGATACAGAAGAAGTCATTAGCAAACACACCAGGCTACAGTCAAAAAACAAAAATCTTTCTTGGTAGAGGAAAGGGAATGCTATGGTGATCCTGGGAGCCTCTTCTTCCCACTGGGGGAAACATGACTGGTCCAAGACCGGGAGAAGCATGTTACATAACTGAACAAATATAACACACTTCTTGGAATTTGAGAGTCTTCGGCTCTTTTTACACTGATAATTAGGAAACAATTTGGAGGCTGAATTCAGTGCTAGCTTAAGAAGGGCAACTTCTGAAAGGTTGGAAATGAAACTACTAACAAAATTAGCTAAACTAGCCCCTTAGAGCACTCTTCCCCTTCCCCATTCCTTCCCAAATGCCCTACCAAAGCCTTCTGCCTTGGAGAATAGTGCAGAAGTAATTAGGGGGTTTTCCATCCAATCTCAAACCTGAAGCCTACTAGCTATATAACCATAGGCGACTTTCTTCTCCTTCTGAGCTTGATTAAAAAAATCATTCATAGACCTCCTTTAAGCTTTTTACACATACTCTCTCTGTCTCTTTTGTGTCTCTGTCTCTCTCTTTGCTACCACATCCCCAACCATGAATTTAGTTTTCATCCCTGTACAGACTCCCAGGCATCCCAAATGACTCTAGTCTCTCACCTGGGTTCTTATCATGCAGTCTCTTTGGACACTGGATATCCTGTGGCTATCTCAAGCTCAACAGGTCGAAAACAGAAATCATTATCTTTCGTTCCCTTCATCCCATCCCTCTTCCAAATAAAATATAAACTCTTTAAGAACAGGACCAGGGGGGCAGAGCCAAGATGGCAGAGTAGAAACAGTGCGTCCAAGCCACTCTCCCCCCCAGATTACCTCCAAACTGTGTAAAAGGGGATTCTGAAGAGCTTCTGGAGCCCCAGCACCCACAGAATGACACAGAGAAGCTAACCTCCCTCTGAGGACAGCCCAGCAGCCCTGCAGGAAGGACCAGCCGCAGCACTCTGCAAGCAGCACAGTGTGCGGGGAACCAAGCACAGGTCCGCCTGAGTCGCGGTTTTAGCCCCAGGGCAGCCGGGCCAGCAGCCAGCTGGAGGGACCCCAGAACACCAGCAGCTGTGGCAACTCCAGAATTATCAACATAGACATGCCTAGGACAAAGTGAGAGGTTAGTACCCTATGGACTTTGGGACCAGTATTTGGGGAACACGTCGGCTTCCTCCCCTGGGGGCTAGAAGCCACTGAGGAGAAACGCCATTTTGTAGTTTTCAGAGGCAGCTCCAGCTCCTGGCCTTCGAACTGTAGGGAGATCCAGCAATCAGTCTTGGGGGGTAATCGTTCTTGCTTTAAGCTCCCTGGACCTGGATTGTGATCTGGGGTGGAGGTCATGGGTGGGTTTACAGCTTGCCAGAAACGGAAGTTGCCCCCCACACATTGGGGATGAAAATTCCCCTATCTGGCTGCAAAGCCATACTGTGGCAACAAGCCCCAAAGTCAAGTAATTAAGTGGCAACATGCCAAGGCAAAGGAAACAAATTAAACAGAAAAATGCAAACTTAGACTCCTACTTTGGGGGCAAAGAGGGTTGAAGCATAGAGCGGGAGGAGGACTGTGAGGTCAGAAGTCCTGCTCCAAAAGCCCCA
This sequence comes from Gymnobelideus leadbeateri, assembly GCA_011680675.1. Classification (NCBI taxonomy): domain Eukaryota; kingdom Metazoa; phylum Chordata; class Mammalia; order Diprotodontia; family Petauridae; genus Gymnobelideus; species Gymnobelideus leadbeateri. The sequence continues at coordinate 197,487 of WOXC01009657.1, forward strand.
GGGGAAAACATGAGCGGGTTGCAGGCCATAGAGGACCTTAAGAAGGACTTTAAAGATCAAATAAGAGAAGTGGAGGAAAACTTGGAAAGAGAAATGAGAAGGATGCAGGAAAAGTATGAAATGAGGGTCAACAGCCTGACTGAGGAAAACAACACCTTAAAAAATAGACTAACTCAAATGGCAAAGGAGGCCCAAAAGGGCAATGAGGAGAAGAATGCCTTAAAAAGTCGAATTTGCCAGATGGAAAAAGAATCTCAAAAGTTCACTGAGGAGATTCATTCCTTCAGAGTTAGACTGGAGCAAATGGAAGCTAATGACTTTATGAGAAATCAAGATGCTGTTAAGCAGATCCAAACAAATGAAAGATTAGAAGGCAATGTGAAATATCTCATGGGAAAAACCACTGACCTGGAAAATAGATCCAGGAGACACAATTTAAAAATTATTGGACTACCTGAAAGCCATGATCAAAGAAAGAACCTAGAAATCACCCTTCAAGAAATTCTCAAGGAAAACTGCCCTGATGTTTTAGATCCAGAGGGCAAAATAGAGGTTGAAAGAATCCACAGATCACCTCCTGAAAAAGATCCCAAAAAGAAAACTCCCAGGAATATTATAGCCAGGTTCCAGAATCCCCAGATCAAGGAGAAAATACTACAAGCAGCCAGGAAGAAACAATTTCAATATTGTGGAAACACAATCAGAATAGCCAGGACCTGGCAGCTTCTACACTGAGGGATCGAAGGGCATGGAATATGATATTCCAGAGGGCAAAAGAACTGGGAATGAACCCAAGGTTCACCTACCCAGCAAAACTGAGTATTTTGTTTCAGGGGAAAATATGGTCATTCAGTGGAATAGAGGACTTTCAAGCATTCTTGAGGAAAAAACCAGAATTGAATAGAAAATTTGACATCCAGACACAAGAAGGAAGAGATGTCTGAGAAGGTAATCAGGGAAAAGAAATCAAAAGGAACTTATCAAAGTTGAACTATTTACATTCCTATATGGAAAAACAATCACTGTTACTGATGAAATCTTTCTCAGTATGAAAATAATGGAAGAAGGGTGTATGATCATATGAATACATATGTGAATGTGTGTATATATGTTTATAGTTATATATGGATAGAGGGCATAGGTTGAATTTGTTGGGAAGGGAGGATACTCAAGGGGTGAAACTATGAGGTGAGAGAGGAAAGTGGCAAGAGGAGATGGGGAGAGACAGGGTAGGGTAAACTATTTCATGTAGAAGAAGCAAGGGGAAGTGGTTGCAAGGGAGGGGAAGAATAGGAAGGCAAAAAGGCAAAACCACATTCACATTGAATTTGGTTCAGGGAGATAATGACATACATACTAAATGGGATATCTCAACCTGCAGCAGAATAGGGGGAAGGGGGATGAGAGGAGGGATGATGGATGGGAGGGCATCCTTGGGGGGAGGGGAGTTTGGAAGTACCCACTATAGAAGAGGGACAGGATGAAGTAGAGAATGGACCAGGTTGGGGGTAGGATGGGTGGGAGGAAATTATAAGCAGCCTTGTACAATATATCTACTGTGGTAATGTTTTGCATAGCCAGACATGCACAACATATACTGAATTACTTATCTTCCCAGAGGCATTGGGACACAGAGATTCACCTTCCTCTAATGGAAAAGTCGAAGGGGGTATGGGAGAAGATATGGGAGAGAGCAGATTGGAGGAAGCGATATCTTGTGGGACTGCTATTCCGGGAGGGTGGGTAGGGGAAAAACAGGGGGGAAAAATAATTGTAACTCAACATCTGGCAGAAATGAATGATGTAAAACAGAAGTTAATAAAGCATTTGTTTAAATAAAAAAAAGAACAGGACCAGCTTCATGTTAGTTTTGTGTCCCTTGTGCCAAGAACAGTGTTTGTTGATTGATGGATTGGTTTCTCCTATCAACAAATGGTGATAATGATCCTTGTATTACCAATCTCCTAGGATTATAAAGAAAGTATTTATAAACTTTAAAGTGCTTTAGAATTGTGAGCAAATAGTAGTGTTACTATTCGAAATCATTGAATGATTTTGACATAAATAAGTAGGCATCTTGGGCTTAAGAAGAGCTCTTAAGAAGTTAACTATAATCTTTCCCATTCTGATCCTCTGATTCTTAGGATATACTGCATCCTTTCTTAAACATAAGATCATCATGTTTGAGAAAAAGGATCTTAAAGATGATCTAACCTAGGGGCTTTTAACTTTCTGGTGTCATGGATCCCTTTGACAGTCTGATGAAGCTTATTGATTCTTAGAATGTTTTTAAATGCATAAAATTAAATAGTATTGCAAGAGAAATCAATTATATTAAAATACAATTATAAAAATAAATTTTTTAGAAATTATGAACTCCAGGTTAAGAACTCCTGATTTATCCCAAACCCATAATTCAACAACCATGTTTAGGCACTATAGCATCAATGCAATATTTACAGCTCCCACAATCATGATAAAGACCGTGACTATAAGTATTGCATGATGTCCTCAAAATATACCAAACTCTCCAGATAGAGGACAGAACTGAAGCATTTATTTAGATACCAGAAAACCAAATCCCCAAACCACTAAGCTGATTCCATCATAGTACCAAAGATATATATGTGACTCTCAACCATAATCAGTCTTCCCACAAACAAATACAAGATCAATATTTACTCACAAACCTCTCTGTCTTCTTGCCTGACCTCCTCTCTCCCCCATAGTCTGGCTAGCTCTGACCAGCTTCCTGTGGGCTCTGCTTCTCTTCAGCAAACTCCTCCCACCACAGGCTCCATGTGACTACATTCAGCCTACTGGGGGCAGAGTTTATCTTCACAGCAGGGAAGCTTCCTGTGGGTTCTGCTGCACCCTTCAGCAAATTCCCTCCAACACAGGCTCCATGTGAGTATATTCAGCCAATTTTTAGGGGGCAGAGTTTACTTTCAAAGCAAGGGAGGTCTTCAAACTCCCTCCAGGTCTGTTAAGGGGCAGGAAAAATCTTCAAATTCCCATTCTCATTACAGGTACCTACCATTTGCAATATTCTTTGTCAAATACTAGGCATACAAAGCCCAAAACAAAAGAGTCTCTGCCCTCAAGATGCTTATATTAACCTGGTGTTACAGATGAGAGTGATGACATTCAAAATGATTAAGTGATTTGGCCAAGGTCACATAGATGTTTAGTAACAAAACTGGAATTTAAACCCAGGTCTTTGACCCTAAATCTACAGCTGTACCCAGCTCCTCTCTAGAATGTGGACTCTTCAGTTCACAGCCACTACTCTGCCCTCTGTGTAATCAGGTAACAAAGGATAAAATCTGCTTTCCTCTAACAACTGAAAGGGAGAAGGCTAATAAGGCAGCTGGCAAGAATACTTTCTGGGGGTAGATAGTAAAGTGAGCCATGGCAGGGATTACATGAAAAACTCATTGATGAGGATAGTGAGGCCCCAGGGGGGAAGTTCCAGAGATGAAAAGGTTAAACTTCCAACATTTGGCTCTGGTCTCAGTATCAAGTGAGAAGATCACGTGAAGGTTTATATGGTATATCACAGACATTGCCTAAATACTGTTGTTGTTATTGTTGTTTTCCCCTCACTTGTTGTTACCAACAACCCCCATGAAGTTTCCAGTGCAGGTATTATCAGCATTCTGATTTTATAGAGGAGGAAACTTTGCCTGGGATAGGTTAAACAACTTGCATGGGGTCAAACAGTCAATATGAGTCAGAATTGGCACCTGAATCCAGGTCTTCCTGGCCCTAAGGCCAGGTCTCTACTCATAAGTCATGTTGCATTTCATTCTCTTGACATGTTCTTAAATATATTTCTATGGTAAGCAGGATAAGAGCTGCCAGGTGGTGCAGTGTATATAGTGTTGGACCTGAAATCAAGAGGACTCATATTCATGAGTTCAAATCTGGCCTCAGACACTTATTAGCTATGTGACCCTGGGCAAGTCACTTTACCTTGTTTGTTTCAGTTTCTCTTTTGTAAAATGAGCTGGAGAAGGAAACAGTAAACCAACCCAGTCTCTTTGCCAAGAAAACCCCAAATGGGATCACAAAGAGTCAGATAAAACTGAATGACAACAACAAAAACTGGACAAATACCATTATCCCCATTTGTAGATGAGGAATTAGACTCAAAAAAGTTTCAGGTTTTTCCCAAGGTCACCATTAGAAAGCAGAGTGGGGCTTAGAAATCAGGATATTTTTATTCTAAAGACAATGTTCTTCCCCATTTCTCATGCTTCCTCAAAATATTAGCCAGTTAAGGTACTAGACAGTTTAATCCCATTTAGTCTACTGTTCAATATTCATTTGCTACTGGTTTTGTCCTACTTTGGAGGACATTTGGTGAATGGAATTCTGGTTTGAGGAGTAGGAGGTTTAGCCTATGTTCCCAAGTTACCTGTATATAGACTGACCTTGAACTTGTTATTTTGCCTCCCACTTCATTGACCTCATGTATAAAACAGAGATGATCATAATGATAATGGGGTGGGGGGGAACAGCTTGACTCTTTGAATTCCAAGTTGATTGAATTGAATCAATTGGAATTCAAGTTGAATTCCAAACTATCAGCTTGAATCAACTTTGAACTTGACTCTTTAAATTGCTTCAAATATATAATCTCTATTAATGAATTTCATTAGTAATTAAAATGGAAGTCAATATGGTATAGAGAAAGGACCAATACCATTTCTTTTTTTTTTTTTTAAAGCAATTGGAGTTAAGTAACTTGCTCAAGGTTACACAACTAGTTATTTATGTGTGGGTGCTAAGTAACTGAGGCTGGAACCAATTCCGGGTCCTCCCAACTTCGGGCTGGCACTCTTACTCACTGCGCCACCTAGCTGCCCCAAGACCAATACCATATCTGTCATTCATTGATGGTGTGACCCTGGACAAGTCACTTCACTTTTCAGTACCTCCAGGAATGTATCTAAGGCTAGAATCTTCAGATCTGCATAGTGGGAAATTCTTTCAATGGGAGTTCTCTTTTCCAGTGAAATCACAGGTCTATTCTACAAGGTGATGGTGATGACCTATTTTGGTCAAGGTCAGAAAGAGAACTAGCGATCTTGTTCTCTTCCTGTCAGATGCAAGGAAATAGGGTAGCCTCGCCATCAGCTCTTCCAAGGGCAACCTTCTCCATCTTCTCTTAGAACAGCTGTATATGTACCCTGCCACAGATGGCTGAAGCTTCTTGCAATGCTACTCCCTCCACCTTGGCTGAGTCACTGTGATCTTTGCTTTGCTTTGTATCAGCAATCAGAAGGAGGAAGCAGGCTCAGGGGGCACCTGGCAAAAGGCAATGGTGCAGAGCACTAGGCAGTGGGTCATTTCAGGTGCAAGGCAGTTTCCTTCCAGTGTTGTTGTTTGCTTCTGGTGGGGATTAAGTTTTCAAAACCAAGAGAATTTATTCCTAGCTTATCTTATTCTGTCTCCTGAGCCTTGTTCACATTTCCAGAGTTGTTGAATGGAAAACAGGTGGATTTCTGCCTTTATTCTTAAATATGTTTATACTTCTCCTAATCTCTTATGATTCTGGGCTTACTTATCACATTACACTTCCAAAAGACAGAACAAATCAACTGTATTCTGCCCCTGGATTGACCCTAAGTCATCATCATGTTGTAAGATTATTTGGCTCTTTTTTGGCCCCCCAATTTTTCCAAGCTACCTGTGAAAGCCTTTGTGTGTTGGTCTGGTCAGCAAAGAACACACATAGGAAGGAAATTGAGCTTGAAAATAGAATAACTGGGTTCTAGTATTGGCTCCACCCCTAAATGGCTGAGTGATGTTAATCTGGTCACTTCCTCTGTAGGCAGGACTCTGGTAAAGGGACTTTCCTTTACTACCAAGCACTCAGCTTAACTGACTCACAGGTTGATCTAATCCTTGGAACTTTGTATCAGACCACCAGGCCAGAAACCTATCCATGGGTGACTTTTCCTTGAGTTGGGAAATGGTAGTGAGGGGTAAGGGTAGGGGGTCTTGTTGGACATGTAAGCTAACATGTGTTAGCAAGAGATTGTTGTGTTCCCAGTCATTGTGACTCTGTTTAAGAGGGCAAAATTATTTGACCTCATTTTTGCCGGCCAAGGTGCCTAGAATATAATGTGCAAGTATTGCCTTGTGACTCTATCTCTGCAAATAGCAAGGGTAGGAAACTGAGGTGAAAGTGAGTAGGTAGCTGGGGTTACTCCTAGGAATAAATAAAGCTCATCTGCCTCTACCATTATAATTGATATCAATGTGAAATTGTGCCTCAGGAAGGGTGTTTGTAAAGAAATGTCAATTAGAGAGACAGAGAATGAGAACAGCTAAAACTGTATAATGTTAGTAGGGCAGGTAAAGATCTTAGAGTATAGAGTGTTCATAGAATGTCAGAATAAATTTCAGTGTAAAAAGGAACCTTAGGAAAGATAATGATAGAATGTTAACCACAGACCTTTAGAGCTGGAAAGAATCATACAATGTAGGGCATTAGAGATGGAAGGAACTTATGAACATAGAATAATGGAACTGTGAGGAATTTTGCAGCAGCTAGTTATTTTAGTACATAGAGGATTAGACTTAGAGTCAGCAAGATCTGAATTTAAATCTTGCCTTAAGACATTTACTAGCTGTCTGATGCTGATTAGGACACTTAACCTCTCTGAACTTTAGCTTCCTCATCTGTAAACTAAGAAGCCTGGACCTAATGATTTCTGAGGTCCCTTCTAACTCTAAGCCCATGAGCCTTTGAAACTTTGATGTTGTCTGTTCCAATAACTTCATGTTATAGATTGGGAAACTGATCTAGGGTCATACTACTTATTACTTGCAGAACTGAGTTCTATGACCTCTAGTTCAGTGATCCCAAAACAATGACTATTTTATAGGAATATTTATGTTACCATTCAGTTATGTACAAACACAGAACCATTGGTTCATTTCATATTGATGGGTGAATCCATATGCTTTCAGAATTAAGGCTTTTCACGGTAAGAGGGAAAGATAATATGAGACTACCTTGATGTGATGAAGATAAACTTAGATGGGCTCTGAGTGGGGTTAATTAGGAAGAGGGGGTCTATGCCAAATAAATTATTAATTCCCTTCAAATCAAATGATATCAAAATATTAAAATCTAATTTGGAAGTTTCTGGTATCCAACAAATTTCTCCAACTTGCCCCTTATTATATTTCCTGCCAACCAATCATAACTGCAAAGAACCTAAATTGAGTTCCTCTTTCTCAAAACCTTGTATGAATCCTAGAGATGGTTTAAGTGTTTTGTGTTTGAAAGTTTTTATGATGAAAAGCAAGAATAGTACAAAGTGTGAAATGAAAACAAAGAGGTAGAAGGATCTTGGGAAAGAAAGCAGAAGGCTACCTCACTACCATTTCATGCTCCAGACCTTAAGGCACTTATGTGAAACAGCAGATAGAGTTTTGCGTATAAAATCAGGAAGACCTGAATTTAAATCCTGCCTCAGACAGGAGAGATAATGAAATCTATTTTGGACATAACTAATTTGAAATATCTTAAGATATTTAGTTTGAGGTATCTAATACATATTTGGCAAAGGCCTGAAGCTCAGGGGAGAGACTGGGGCTGAATATATAAATCTATGTATCATTTGCATAGAAATACTAATTAAACCTATGGGAGCTAATGAATTCACCAATAGAGAATATAGCTAGAGAAGAGAGGAGGGCCTAGGACAGAGCTTTGAGGAACACTGTCAGTTAGTAAGCATTTATTAAGTACCTATTGTGCACCAGGTACTATATTAGGCACTGAGGATATGAAGAAAGACAAAAACTCACAGTTATGAAACATATTATGACTAATAAATCAGTAGAGAAGACTGAGGAGGAGGAATCAGACAGATGGGAAGAGAACCAGAGAGAGTGATGTTAAGAAAACACAGATGGAGAGAGTATCCAGAAGAAAAGGATTGTCAGTAATCTCAAATGAAACAAATAGACCAAGAAGGATGAGAACTGAGAAAAGACTATCTCATGTGGCAATTAAGGACCTTTGGTGAATATGATGAGAACAGTTTCATTTAAGAAATGACATTGGAAACCAATGACAATGGAAACAAAGCATTGAGGAGTGAGCAGCAAAGAAATGGAAGCAGCAAGCATAGACAGCTTTTTTCTAGGAATTTGAGAAAGAAAGGAGAGGTATAGGGTAATAGACTGAGGAGATGGTAGGGTCTAGTGAAAGTTTCTTAAAGATTCATGGAGAAGGGCTAGCCTTGGCAATGAAAAGGACCACCTTATTATTAGAGACTGAGGGAAAGGAGAAGCGTTCAGGGCATGATGTTATGGGGTATGGAGATGAAAAGGAGAGAAGAGAGTTTGAAGAAAATGTCTTCAATTTTCTCAGTGACGGAAGAGGCAAGGTTCTCAGCTAAGACAGTGGGGGAAGGCAGAGATGTATGAGAAGGTAAAAGAAGTTTGTAATAGCTGCCAGTTTATCTAGAAAAACGATAGTATCATGAAGGCAACGCAGGCCCATGGGACAGAATTTTGAGCTAGATGATTCCTGGATAAGATGTGCTAGATTTAGAATCAGGGAATTTGAGTTTAAGTTCTGTCCGCCATTTATTTTCTGGTGTGACATTTGACAACTGATTTCACTTCTCTAGGCCTCATTTCCTTATGTGTAAAAAAAGAATTGGATTAGATCATTTTGGGAGAAGGTGTGTACTGTAAATCCTGTATCCTATGACCCAGGGAAGCAACTCTTTTGTTCTAGTGTTCTTAGGTGAGAGAATTTATTCTATTCCTCAGTATATCCTATTCAAAGTTGGGGGGTTTATTGTATTGGGATTGGCTAAGCCTTAGTAAGAGGCCTACACATTCAATCATATTTGGATTCAGAGAAACTCATGAACTGTCTCTGCTACTAATTACCTTGATGACTTTGGACAAATCTTTGATCAGTAATCTCTCTGGTCTCAACTTTATAATCTTTAAAATGAATGAGTAGGACTAGATAATCTCTGATTTCTGAAAGTTTTAGTTTTCTCATTTGCAAAATTCATAAAATAACAAATGTTCTACACTAGATTTGGACTTGGAGGTGTTGGGTTTAAATCCTGTTTCTGCCACTCACTATGTGAGTTTTTAAAACTCATTTTATTTTTTGGTCCTCATTTTCTTCATCTGTAAAATTTAGGGGGTTGAGCTAGGCCTTAAATGTCTCTTTGGGTTCTAAGTCAGTGATCTTATATCTTAAGATCCCTTTTAATTCCAAATCCTATCATCTATTTGACTTCTCCTCTCTGGATTATGATCTTAAATTGGGTTGAATTTCAGTTCTCTTGTTTCTAAAATCTTCAGTTTGGGGGCAGCTAGGTGGTGCAGTGAGTAAGAGTGCTGGCCCCAGAGATGGGAGGACCTGGGATTGGTTCTGTCCTCAGATACTTAACACCCACACAAAAATAACTGGCCATTGTAACCTTGGGCAAGTTACTTAACCCCAATTGCTTTAAATAATAAAATAAAATAAAATCTTTGGTTTGACTTCTTTTCTTCTTCTGGCCACAATGCAGGTGGCTGTGCTTATGTTCATGAAGAACTACTTTACCTATTATCCATCTAGGTTCTGGCATTAAGATATCCCCAAATCACCTAAACAAGTAGTATATTGATACTATCAGCCTCTGGCTCTCCTCTTAGAGTAACCTCACACAAAGAATACCCTCTGGTCACTGGTATCTCATTGCTTGTGCATGGATGGGCCAAACATGAGTAAAGGTACCATGTCATTTCAGTAGACTTTGTTATATACACTTTGATCAGATATACTATTAACTGACTATACTGGGAGGTCAGCAGAAATTTGACATCAAAGAATGAATAAGATTTTCTGGATGGCAAGGAAATAGACCGAGACTTGCCCTCTTTTCCAGGCCAGTAACAGTGTAATATAGTAGTGATTGGTAGCGCCATTATACATTGACCACATGGTTTGTAAGATCATAGGAAACATAGAATGCAGAGTTATAAGAGACCTTGAAATAATTTGTTCTAAACCTCTGCCTTTTCAGAAGAGGAAACTTCTCTAAATTCTGAGACCCAGAAAAGGGAAGTGATTTGTCCGAGGTCACAGAGGTAGGTATAGGCTATTCCAGTGTTGGGAAATCTGTGGTCTCGAGGTCTGGGTCATTCTAATTACTCTGTACAACTTTTTTTTAAAGAGTAAAGACCAAGGGAAACTATACTACATATGTATTAATTAGAAGATATTATAGTTGGTATTTCACAATTTACAAAGTGCCTTTTAATATATTACCTCATAGAATCTTTGCCACGATTCATTTAAGTTAGGTAGAACACTTGCTATTTTGTGCATTTTGCAAATGAGGAAACTGAGCCTTTCAGAAATTGTGAGATGTACCAAAAGTTGTATGACTATTGAGTGGCAATATTAGGACTTGAACCCTTGAACTGAATCCAAAAGAGTTGGGCCATTGAATGCCAAGGCCACAAGGGACCTTAGAAAGTTTCCTTTCTAAGAAGTAACATACTTAAGCAGAGGTAATTAGTTCTAATTCTCCATTTTTATCCTTAAAAGTTTTTTAGTTAAAGTGTCCTATAACTTCTTGGAAAAATAGTTTCTAATATTATGATAGATAGAGTTTAATGGATTCATGATTTATCTCATCAGTGTGGGTTCTCTATTCACTTGTATAGGTTGCAAAACAGCCGCACCTTCTCATCTGTCCTCTGTGATTTTTGTCCATTCCGCCGCCCCCTTTAATTTCTCCACTAAGGAGACACACAATTCACTGAAGAGCTTTCTCCTGTTCTTTTAACATACTATGGATACTAGTACATAGGCTTTTTATCTGAAATTTCCTGCTTTTGTTACTAGAGGCAGATAGGTGATGCAAAGAACAGATCACTGGACTTCGAGTCAGGAAGACCTGAGTTCAAATTTGATCCCACTAGGTTGTGACACAGGTACTTAATCTCTTTCTGCCTTAGTTTTTTCAACCATAAAATGGGAATTATAATGTTACCTGGGATAAAATTATATACTTGTAATGTGTTTGCAAGTATTAAAGTGCTATATAAATTCAATTTGGTAATTCCAATAAACATTTTATTGAACTTCTACTATATGTCAGGTGCTGTGCTGAGTGCTGGGGATACAAAAGGAAGCAAAAAACCAGTATCTGACCTCAGAGAGCTTTCAATCTAATGCATGTGACAACAAGCAAACAAATATATACAAAGCAAGATATATACAAGATAAATACTAGATATTTACATATTTAGATAAATACAAGATAATATAAATACAAGATATAAGATAAATAAAGACAAGGAAAACATTGGAATTAAAAGGGACTAGGAAGCTTCCCAGAGAAAGTAGGATTTTATTTGGGACTGAAAGAAAGGTAGGAATGTCAGTAGTTAGAACAGAGGAGGGAGAACATTCTTGGTATTAGGGACAGCCAGAGAAAATACCTGGAACCAAGAGATGGAGTGCCTTGTCTGTGGATCAGCCAGGAGGCCAGTGACTAGATCAAAGTGTTTGGGAGTAAGGGTATAAGAATAGTGGAAAGGTTGGAGGGATCTGTGCTATAAAAGACTTTGAATGCCAAATAAAACATTTTGTATTTGCTCCTGGAAGCTCTAGGGAGCCACTGAAGTTTATTGAATAGGGGAGTGGCATAATCAGACCTGTGTTTTAGGAAAATCACTTTCATAGTTGAATGGAGGATAGATTGGAGTTGGGAGAGTTGCAGCAGACAGACCCACCAGTAGCTATTGCAATAGTCCAGATATGAGGTGATGAGGGCCTGTACCAGGGTAGTGGCAGATTCAGAGGAGAGAAAGGGGGCATATTCAAAAGATTTTGCAAAGGTGAAATCAATAGGCCTTGACAACAGCTTGGATATGGGGTGGGGAGTGAGAGATAATGAGAAATCCAGGATGACTCCCTAGATTGTGAACCTAAAGAACTGGGAAAATAGTGTTTCCCTCTATAGTAACAGGGAAGGTAGGAAGAGAGGAGAGTTTAGGGGGAAAGATAATGAGTTCTGTTTTGGACATATTGAGTTTAGATTGTCTCCTGAACATCCAGTTTGAAATGTCTGAGAAGCACTTGGACATGAAAGATTAGAAGTCAGCAGAGAGTTTGGGCCAGGAAAGATAGATCTGAGAATCATCATAGAGATGGTAATTAAGTTCATGGGGCTGATAAGATCACCAAGGGAAGTAGTGTAGCAGGAGAGGAGAAGAGGACAGAACCCTAAGGCATACCTACAGTTAGAAGGTATGATGTTGAGGAGGAGTTAGCAAAATAGTCAGAGAAAGAACAGTCAGATAGGTAGAAGGAAAACCAGAAGAGAATAATGTTCTGAGAACCTAGTCAGAAGAGAGTCTTAAGGAAGAGAGAGTGATTATTACTATCAAAGGCTGCTGAGAGATCAAGGAGAATGAGAAAAAGTCACATGAGGTAACTAAGAGATCACAATTTTAGAGAACAGTTTTGCTGCTCCTGTTGCTGCTGCTGCTGCTGCTACTACTACTACTACTACTACTGCTGCTGCTGCTACTATTACTACTGCTACTACTATTACTACTACTACTGCTACTACTATTACTACTACTACTACTACTACTATTACTACTGCTACTGCTGCTACTACTATTACTACTGCTACTAGTATTACTACTACTACTGCTACTATTACTACTACTGCTGCTGCTGCTACTGCTATTAGTATTACTACTACTACTACTACTACTACTACTGCTACTACTATTACTATTACTACTACTACATGACTAGTCCATCTCCTTTTCCAGTACGACACATCTTCTATGGAATATTTTATATCACCTTTCATTATGTCTCATTTTTAAGAAAACCTATATAGAAAAATCTAAATATTTTTCATTTCCATTTTCTTCCTGGGTTGTTCCTTTTCAAAAAGAAATGTCTCTTATCACATAATGCAGGGGAAAGAGTTCAAGGTTTAGACTCAGAGGACCTGAATTCAAACCGCAGGTCTCATGCTTACTATATAACTTTTGGTAAATTGCTTTCCTTCCTTGGGCCTTAGTTTTTCTTTGTAAAATAAAAGGGTTGAAATATATGGTCTCTAAAGTCACTTCCAGATGAACATTTGTGATCCTATCACCCTCAGCACTATGGCTTGTTTGTATTTCTCCAGACTGTGCTGTTCCTGTTCACATATTAAACTAGTACTAGAAAGGACCCAAGAGATTCACAGATCTATGGATTGTAGATGTTGAAGAAAGTTTAGTGATCATCTATTCTAGAACCCTTATTTTACAGGTGAGGAATTAAAAACCCAGAAAGTGAGTTAGATACATCAGTAAAGAACAGAACACAGATGTTGTCCCATAAGTGCATCCAGTGGGCTTTCCACTGTCCAGTGCTGCCTTAGGGGCATACAGGTTAACTTATTACTTGCTCATTGTAGCATCAAGTAGTTAGAGCAAGAGGTTTTGTTTAATTGTGTCTCTGCCTATTATTACCTGTGTGGCCTTAGGCAAATGACTTGGCCCCTCTGGACTTCAGTTTTTAATGTTAAAAAAGTCCCTAGCAAGATACAAGATACTGTGGGAATGGGAAAATAAAAGTAGAAATTGTGATATTTGGACTCTGCTATTTGTAGAACTTGCTTAGGGAGTATGACTCAAGTACATCACACATACACACACACACAAAACCACCACCACCACTAAAGACATGAAACAAGAACATAAAAAATTTGTAGAGCATAAAGAAGAAAAGAAGTAAGTGTGCATTTATTTATTACTGTGTGCCAGTTACTGGGTTAAGTTCCTTATAAATATTATCTCATTTGATCCTCACAACAACTCTGAGAGATAGATGGCAATTCCAGTCTCTTTTCTATTTTATTTTTTCTCTATTGCTCATTTTTTGACTCCCTCTCCTCTCATAAAGGTTTTCTTGGGGGCTGGATTGCAAAGCATCTCAGCCTTCTCCTATACTGACAATTCATGGTTCTCTAGCATAGGTCTCTGATTCAAATAACTTTTGAAGGGAACAAAACTGACCTGGCTGGGTGCCAGCCTCTTTCCATCAAAATGGAGTATTACACCTCTCTATACTCACACACACACACACACACACACACACACACACACACACACACACACACACGATGTTCGGCCACATTCCTTCTTTTCCTCAGTTCTCTGGCCTAATAGTACAGAGCACTGCTTTGCTGCCACTATTGTATCATCAGCAAATTTCTGAAAATGCACTGGACTAAATGATACAATATCTGTTAGTCTCAGCTCTGTTACTGATTTGCAATGCCATTTATCTCTCCTGTGCCTCAGGTTCCTCAACAATCAAATGTGGATATGAACCCATGTCTTGCCTAGGGTCACTCTCTAGATTAAATAAGAGAATGAATTCCAAAGTACTTCAAAAAGCATCCCCAAAATGGCATTCATTGGTTGTGTTTTCATGAGCAAATCACTTCACCTCTTTGGAAGTCAATTTCTTCATTTACAAAATAGCAATAGTAATACTGAATCTCAGCATTGGAATGGCCCCCAGAAATGATCTCCCTCTGCTTATGAGCTGAACCAAAATCTCTTCCATAACATACTCAACCAATCATCATCTAGTATTTTCTTGAAAACTTTCAGTAAAGAGAAATATTTTACCTTCCAGATTAGTCTATAACACTTTAGGATAATTCTCATTATTAATAGTTTTTGTTCTTTTGTCAAAACTAAACTATCTTAATATTCCACCCTATCCCACCAAATCATCTTTTCTGTAGGGAAGGGGATTTTAATGTGTGAGTGTGTGCACACATGCACATGTGCCACTGACCCCTTGGGCAATCTAGTGAGGTCTATAGATCTTTAAGAATATTTTTATTAATAAAATACATAGGATTATAGAGGAAACTAATTATATTGAAATAGTTACATATATATATATATATATATATATATATATTAAAGTTTACAGGCTCCAGTTCAAGATCCCCTATTGCAGTATAATCATTCTTAGTTCCTTCAACCAATCTTTGCATGACATGAACCTGAAGCCTCTTACTGTCTTGTTTTCCTTCCTTTATTTACTCCCTACCTCCTCAATGGGTTAGGAAGTAAACATGTGATTTCCTAAGGGAGGAAATGTTCTTTATCAATGCAGGTCATCACCTTCTCTGCAACTTTTAGTCTTAGAGAATTGGCTAGAGCACTGAAAGTTTAAGTAACTTGGCCAAAGTAGGACTTGAACCCCAAACCTTCTGGCTGCAAAAGTGGCTCTGGATCTATTATGTCAGAACTAAATATTCTAGGAGTGGTCTGATCAGGGCTGAGTAGAGTGGGACAATCATCTCCCTAGAAATGGATACTACTCCTTTCTTTTTTTTAATTTTTTTTAAACAAATGCTTTGTTAACTTCTGTTTTACATCATTCATTTCCACCAGATTTTGAGTTACAATCATTTCCCCCCTGCCCCGTTATTCCCCTACCCAACCTCCCAGAATAGCAGTCTCACAAGATATTGCTTCCTCCAATCTGCTCTCTCCCATACCTTCTCCCATACCCCCTTCGACTTTTCCATTAGAGGAAGGTGAATCTTTGTGTCCCAATGCCTGCACATCTTATCTCCCAATTATAAGCAAAAGAGTATTAATAATAGCATTTATATATATTTGAAACATTTAATGTTAAGACCTCGAATTTCAGATCCATTTCCTTCCTCCCTTGTCACCCATTCCCTCTAGGGAGATAAGTAATTCAGTATATGTTGTACATGTCTAGCTATGCAAAACATTATCATAGTAGATATACTGTACAAGGCTGCTTATGGTTCCCTCCCACTCATCCCACCCCCGACCTGGTCCATTCCCTACATGATCCTGTCCCTCTTCTATAGTGGGTACTTCCAACCTCCCCTCCCCCCAAGGATGCCCTCCCATCCATCATCCCTCCTCTCATCCCCCTTCCCCCTATTCTGCTGCAGGGTGAGATATCCCATTTAGTATGTATGTCATTCTCTCCCTGAACCAAATTCAATGAGAATGTGGATTTACCTTTTTTTTCCCTTCCTATTCTCCCCCTCCCTTGCAACCACTTCCCCTTGCTTCTTCTACATGAGATAGTTTACCCTACCCTGTCTCTCCCCATCTCCTCTTGCCACTTTCCTCTCTCACCTCATAATTTCATCCCTTGAGTATTCTCCCTTCCCAACAAATTCAACCTATGCACTCTATCCATATATAACTGTAACCATATACACACACATTCACATATGTATTCATATGACCACACCCCCTTCTTCCATTATTTTCATAGTGAGAAAGATATCATCAGTCACAATTATTGCTTTTCCATATAGGAATGTAAATAGTCCAACTTTGATAAGTTCCTTTTGATTTTTTTTCCCTGATTACCTTCTCAGGCATCTCTTGCTTCTTGTGTCTCGATGTCAAATTTTCTATTCAATTCTGGTTTTTTCCTCAAGAATGCTTGAAAGTCCTCTATTCCACTGAATGACCACATTTTCCCTTAAACAAAATACTCAGTTTTTCTGGGTAGGTGACCCTTGGGTTCATTCCCAGTTCTTTTGCCCTCTAGAATATCATATTCCATGCCCTTCTATCCCTCAGTGTAGAAGCTGCCAGGTCCTGGGCTATTCTGATTGTGTTTCCACAATATTGAAATCGTTTCTTCCTGGCTTCTTGTAGTATTTTCTCCTTGATCTGTGGATTCTGGAACCTGGCTATAATATTCCTGGGAGTTTTCTTTTGGGGATCTTTTTCAGGAGGTGATCTGTGGATTCTTTCAACCTCTATTTTGCCCTCTGGATCTAAAATCTCAGGGCAATTTTCCTTGAGAATTTCTTGAAGGGTGATTTCTAGGTTCTTTCTTTGATCATGGCTTTCAGGTAGTCCAATAATTTTTAAATTGTCTCTCCTGGATCTATTTTCCAGGTCAGTGGTTTTTCCCATGAGATATTTCACATTGCCTTCTAATCTTTTGTTTGTTTGGATCTGCTGAACAGCATCTTGATTTCTGATAAAGTCATTAGCTTCCATTTGCTCCAGTCTAACTCTGAAGGAATGAATCTCCTCAGTGAACTTTTGAGGTTCTTTTTCCATCTGGCAAATTTGACTTTTTAAGGCATTCTTCTCCTCATTGCCCTTTTGGGCCTCCTTTGCCATTTGAGTTAGTCTATTTTTTAAGGTGTTGTTTTCCTCAGTCAGGCTGTTGACCCTCATTTCATACTTTTCCTGCATCCTTCTCATTTCTCTTTCCAATTTTTCCTCCACTTCTCTTATTTGATCTTTAAAGTCCTTCTTAAGGTCCTCTATGGCCTGCAACCCGCTCATGTTTTCCCCTGGGGCTTTTGGAGCAGGACTTCTGACCTCACAGTCCTTTTCCCGCTCTATGCCCCCAAAATAGGAGTCTAGGGTTGCATTTTTCTGTTTCCTTTGCCTTGGCATGTTGCCACTTAATTACTTGACTTTTGGGCTTGTTGCCACACTATGGCTTTAAGGCCAGATAAAGGAATTTTCGTCCCAAATGTGTGGGGGGCAACTTCTGTTTCTGGCAAGCTGGAAACCCACCCATGACCTCCACCCCAGATCACAATCCAGATCCAGGGAGGTTAAAGCAAGAGCGATTACCCCCCAAGACTGATTGCTGGATCTCCCTACAGTTTGCAGGCCAGGAGCTGGAGCTGCCTCTGAAAACTACAAAATGGCGTGTCTCCTCAGTGGCTTCTAGCCCCCAGGGGAGGGAGCTGACGCATTCCCCAAATACTGGTCCCAAAGTCCATAGGGCACTAACCTCTTACTTTGTCCTAGGCATGTCTATGTTGATAATTCTGGAGTCGCCACAGCTGCTGGTGTTCTGGGGTTCCTCCAGCCGGCTGTTGGCCCTGCCGCCCTGGGGCTAAAACCTCGGCTCATGCGGACCTGGGCTCCGCTTGGCTCGGCTCCCGCGCTCTGCGGGCTGTGTGTTGCCGGCTCCCAGAGTGCTGCGGCTGGTCCTTCCTGCAGGGCTGCTGGGCTGTCCTCAGCGGGAGGTTAGCTTCTCTGTGTTATTCTGTGGGTGCTGGGGCTCCAGAAGTTGTTCAGAGTCCCCTTTTACATAGTTTGGCGGGAATCTGGGGGCAGAGTGGCTTGGATGAGCTCTTTCTACTCCGTCATCTTGCTACTCCTTTCTTCATACTACCTAATATCATATGTACTTTTTTGGCTTTCATATCTTCCCATTGACTCATATTGCATTTGCAATCTACTCAAGCTCCCAGATCCATTTTAGTGGTATAGCTATCTTGTCATAGCTCCTCTATCCTATACTTCTGAAGTCAAAATTTTATAAACTCAAAAATAAAATGTCATATTTATTTCTTAAATTTATTAGATTTGGTTCCAGATATTATCTTGGAAATATCTTTTTTAGATCCCGATTGATATCCATTATGTAGCTCTCAGCTTTGTGTCATAAACTTGATAGATCTGTCAACTATTCTGTTATCTAAGTCTTCAATAAAAATATTAAGCAGAATAAGATTTAGCAGACACTTTTTTTTTGCTAGAGATGTTCCTAACAGCTGACACTGAACTGTTAACTGATCACTCTTTAAATCTGGTCATTTAAACAGTCCACATCCAGTTACTTATATTATTAAATGGACCGCAGATGTTCACCTTTCCCATAAGAACAATATGAGAGATGTTTTGTTTTGTTGGCTAACATTTAGTTAATCTGTATCTACAGATTTCCTTTGATTTACCAGTCAAGTCAAACTGTCAATAAAACAAACATGAGCTTAATAGGGCATAACCTGTTCTTGACAAAATGGCTCTTTGTGGTTACTGCTTCCTTTTCTAGCTTTTTATTAACCAACCCTTTAATAGCACATTTTAGAGGTTTTCTAGGAGTCAAAGTTGAGGTCAACAGACTATAGTTTAAAGACTAGTCTCTTCTTTTGAAAAAATCATGACACTTGCACTTTTCTAATAGTTTGGGACTTTTCCCATTCCCTCTATTTCAAATCAATCTCTGTCTCTTTCAGAATTTATTGATAGCAGCTCAGCAGTTATATTTGCTAGTCCTTTCAGTACCCAAAGGTATAGTTTATCTGGTCTGCTGACCTGAATTTATTAGAAAGGTAGCTGTTTTCTCACTAACTACTTAAATATTTTGAGTATCAACTCCCAAGTACCTACTTTACAGCCTGATGTACATCTTTGGAAGAAAATAAAACCACACACATGGAATCAAACTAGGAGCTCTCACTTCCTTCCATTATCATTGCTGTCTGCATCTCAAGCAGCAGTTCTTTTCCTTCTTTGATTTTCCCTTCTTCCCCAATATAACATATAAAACACTTTTTTGAATTATTACTTTTTCTTACCTGCCTCCTCTCACTCAGAATTTTAGCTTTCCTGACAATATACTTGTAGGAACATCCCACAATTTTGTGGCCATTCTTCTTGCATTCATCTTCTCTATAGCTTTTAAAAATCAGATTTGATAAGTGAGTTTTCTGTACACCCACATCGGTTCCTTTTGACAACTTCACCTTTCCCTTCTTTTTCAGAATTTTTCTCCTTGAGTTTTCAGAATTTCATTTTTTAAAGCCTCCCATCTCTTGAGCTTACTTTCCCTGTCAAATCTTAATCCATAGGATACTATCAATCCTTTTTCTGAATCCTTTGAAAAGCTGCTTTCCTCAAATGCAAGGTACATGTCAGATTATATCAAGCTTTCCTCTCCTCTTTAAAAATAAGATTTCCACCCCAGGAACTAATTCTTCCATGCTGTTGTGCATCCTACAGGAATAGAGGTTTTGTAGTCGGTCCCTTTACTTTTTGAACAATGAAAATACAATAAGTCAAGAAATTATTAATTTCTTTGCCTTTGGTAGAAAGTGTGCTTGAATGGATGTCTGAATAATTGAATTCCCCTATTAGTACCATATAATGCCTCAATGCTAAGCTTTTATTCTATTTTTCAAACCCCTAATATATCTCTTCATTACAACCAGGTACTCTGTAGTATACACCAATATTGTTTCTATTTCTTACTTCTCTCTTTCTCCTCTGTATCTGTACTATGTGAGTGTTTTCTTAATATACAATTTTATCCTTTCTCCTCAAAAAAGAAAAAAAAAGAAAAAAGTATCTTTTCCTGTTTCTTTTGAATAAAGTATATCCATCCAAAAAGAGGCATTTTCCAGTCATGGGACTCACATTTTCTTGTTTGTATTAAGATGTCTACTTAATTTTCTTTTGTATACTTTGTGCATTTGTATATACATATACAAAACCATGTTTTATACTGCTGGCTCATTTTTTTTTAAGTTTTGTCTGCTTTGAATTTCTGCACATCTTTGTTGTTAGTCTTCTACATTGTAATTATGTTCTATGGTATCCAGTCCTTTGTTAAGTGTAAGTGATCTTTGGCTAGGATTTTATCATTGTTATATTTTTAGCTATGGGCCAGAAATCCAAATCCCACTGATAGATACCAAATCTTTAACTAGCTGCTAACTTTCCAAGTCTGCCTTCTCTTCTGAAGTTCTTATCTTAGATCATCATTAAAATACCACCAGGATCTTTAAGCTCTTCAGTGTATTGCCCAAGACTTTGTATTCTTTAGCAATACTTCCTAGATTCCATCTGGCATTACTTGGGTCCACACTCATCACCAGAAGTTGGCAATAATTGTCTCATTTGACAAATCTTTGGATACCCTGTCTTACTCTCCATAGCAAATCTATTTGTTATTTTCCGGTCATTAAATAGTATACTTCAGTCCCCTTCATAAGAAAGCTACTAACTACCATAACTCAAAAATCATCACCTGATAGTACCTGTAAATCTGTATCATCACTCCTTTGAGTTTCCTCAGTTTCTTCCTCCTCAGAGGGTTCAGTTCTTTCCTTTTGGGGAAAAAATCCACCTCATTGTTGTTCCTTATCTCCAGATATTCAGTGGTATTTCTCCCCTTTCTTCTTGTTTTCATATTATTTTACTCCATAAACTCTAGACAAAGGTCAAGGTTCCTCTTTGCTTCAGGTCACTTTTATTCTGCTTTTCCCTCTTTAACAAAGAAACATTTCTTCAAATTTTCAAAGAACGCTTCATCCTTCTATTAATTTGGAAAGTGGCATTCTCCAAGACTCCTTACCTTCTCTACTAGAAGGGAGAATAACCTGTACACTGAATAGAGCTAGTAGTCCTTGGACATTATAAGAAATGCAAACATCGTGGATTCTATGCAGACATTTCAGAGTTCACTTTGTTCTGCATATTCACTGGAAGTGAGATGCTCAGTCTTTCATTTTTGCTGGCAGGTTCTATTTTACTTGATACTATCTACCTCACAAGAGCTTGCTCAGCATACCTTAAAATGCATGAAAATTATGAACCACTATTATATTTTTTATTTATTTGTTTTTAGTTTTCAACATTCATTTCCACAATATTTTGAGTTACAAATTTTTCTCCCTGTCTTTTCCCTACCCCCACCCCACAATACCAAACTTACTGAACATCCCTTCCCCTATCTGTTCTTTCTTATATCTTCAACCATCCCCCCTTAACTTTCTAGTAGGGCAAGATAGATTTCTACACCCAGTGCCTGTATACCGTATTTCCCAGTTGTATGTAAAAAAAAAAAAAAACAAGTTTTTTTAAAAACATTTGTTTTTAAAACTTTGAGTTCCATATTTCCCCCCTCTTCCTTCCTCACCCACCCCCACTAGGAAGATAAGCAATTCAATATAGGTTATAATGTGTAGTTATGTAAAACATTTCCATAGTAGTTATATCGTGAAAGACTAACTATAATTCCCTCCATCCTATCTTGCTCCCCACTTATTCTATTTTCTCCTTTGACCCTGTCCCTTTTCAAAAGTGTTTGCTTCTAACTACCCTTTCCCCCAATCTGCCCTCCCTCCTATCATTCCCCCTCTTATCCCCTGAGCCACTGTTATTAATGTGGTAAAGCGACACACACATACAGTGTAAAATCATCATTAGAATTATAAGTAGAAAAGGTAATACCAACCCACATAAATCATTTGCATTTTTATACATTACTAACAAAGCCCAACAGCAAGAGATAGAAAGAGAAGTTCCACTTAAAGTTACTATAGACATTACTAAATTCCATTAAAAGTTATTATGTTTGGGAGTCTACTTGCCAAAACAAACCCATATGAACACAATTATGAAACACTTTTCACACAAATAAAGTCAGATCTAAATAATTTTAAAAACCTAAGTCACTCATGTGTAGGCTGAGCTAATATAATAAAAATGACAATTCTATCTAAATTTACTTATTCAGTTCCATACCGATCAAACTACCAAAATTATTTTTTAGAGCTAGAAAAATATTAAAATTAATCTGGAAGAACAATAGGTCCAGATTACCAAGAGAATTAATGAAAAGAAATGCTAGGGAAGGTAGCTTAGCCATACCAAATCTTCAGTTTTATTGTAAAGCAGCAATCATCAAAACCATTTGGAACTGGCTAAGAAATAGAGGGGGAAGATCAACGGAATAGGTTAGGTACAGAAGACACAATAGTCAATGATTACAGCAATCTACTGTTTAATAAACCCAAAGACCCCAGCTTCTGGGATAAGACAAAAACTTCTGGGAAAACTGGAAAATAGTATGGCAGAAAATGGGCATAGACCAATGTCTGACACCATATACCAGAATAAAGTCCAAATGGATACATGAACTAGGTATAAAGGCTGATACTATAAACAAACTAGGGGATCAAGGAATAGTTTATCTGTCAGACTTATGGGGAATGGAGGAATTTATGACCAAACTAGAGATAGAGAACATTATGAAATGCAAAATTGATAATTTTGGTTACATTTAAGCTGAAAAGTTTTTGATTAGGAGGGAAGCAGAAAACTGGGAAAGAATTTTTACAACCAGTGTCTCTGATAAAGGTCTCATTTCTAAAAATGTATAGAGAACTGAGTCAAATTTACAAGAACACAGGTCATTCCCCAGTTGATAAATAGTAAAAGGATATGAACTGGTGGTTTTAAGAGAAAGAAATTAAAGCTATCAATAGCCATATGAAAAAATGCTTTAAATCACTATTGATGATAGAGATGCAAATCAAAACAACTCTAAGGTACCACATCATGCCTATCAGATTGGCTAACGTGGCAAAACAGGAAAATGATAAATTTTAGAGAAGATGCGGGAAAGTTGGAATACTAATCCATTGTTGGTGAAGCTGTCAGCTGATCTAACTATTCTGGAGAGCAATTTGGAACTGTGCCCAAAGGGCATACCCTTTGACCCCACAATACCACTTCTAGGGCTGTATCCCAAAGAGTTCATACAAATGGGAAAAGGACCCCTTTGTACAAAAATATTTATAGCAGCTGTGTTTGTGGTGGCCAAGAACTGGAAATCGAGGGGATGCTCATCAACTAGGGAATGGCTAAACAAGTTGTGGTATATGAATGTAATGGGCTACTATTGTGCTATAAGAAATGATGAACCCGTGGACTTCAGAGAGACCTGGAAAGACTGATATAAACTGATGCTGAGTGAGAGGAGCAGAACCAGGAGAACATTATACACAGTAACAGCCACAGTATACAAGGACTGATTTTGATAGACTTAGCCCTTCTCAGCAATGCAAGGACCTAAAACAATTCCAAAGGATATATGCTGGAAAATGCCAGCCACATGCAGAGAAAGAACTATGGAGTTGGAATGCAGAATGAAGCAGACTGTTTTCTTTTTTGTTTTGTTTTATTTTTTTTCTTCTCTTTCTTATGGTTTTTCCATTCATTATAATTCTTCTATGCAACTTGACTAATGTGAAAATGTAAAAAAAAGAGAGAAAAGATAATACCTCTTCCTATGATTGTTCACTCAAAGTCCTACTCTGTCAGCTAAGGAATTATGCATAAACCAATTCATTTATAATTTCCATTCCAGAGTCAAAGCAGTAATTTATTTCCTGTGACCTTTGTTTATAAATTAAGGATAAACAAACACTAGCAAAACAGGGATATTCTTTGGGTAAATAGGTGGAATTCTATGAAATGGCATAAACTGTTCCCAAAGCTTAGGAAATTATGTCTCCAGGAAGAGGTAATGGAGGAGGGACAGAACTTGAAATCTGTGGGGATAAGGCTAAAATGTGTGTGTTGGGGTTAAAGTATATGAAATGAGTGTGTTCAAAATCAGTAAAATGAAACAATCATTTCACCACGTATTTTTCTTTCCCTCTGAGCCAAGGTGCCCTCCCTTTCTTCTTACCACAGTTAGGCAATTCTAGGCCCAAAGGAATTACTGTTGTCATCAGCAAGGCCAATCTTTCCACATCTGACCAGCAAGAACTCCTAGGGAACTCCTCATTTGACTTTTAGACCACTCTGATTATTAAGATGTTTGGAAAAGGGGATCCAGGTTTGGGGTTTTATATCTAGATATATACTGATGAACTCCCTCTGGGTTGATTTATTGAGGGGTTCTTAAATATAATTCTATTTTTTTCTGTGCAGGTGAACATCATGGTCAACTATTAATATGTCCCTAGTATAGAGTTTTAATACAACATTGAACTCTTAGATCTAGTTCTGAAAAAAAACCTTATAAATCACCTGATCCCATTTTACATGAGGAACCCAAAGCTGCAAGAAGAAAATTACCATTGTTGGAGTCAAACAGGTAATAAGTAACAAAGCTAGGATTTAAAACCAGGTCCCTGTGACTCTATGTCTATTTCATCACAACCTCAGCCTTAGACTGGGGTTAACAAAGCTAATGGACCAAACTGGCAATTCAGACAATGTTATGTCTACTTTAACTCCCTAATTTTATCTTCTATAGTTTGTCTACACAAATTCTCTGTGTTTTTGCCACAGTGGCAAAATGCTATGTACTTTACAAGTCTTTGCTATGCTGATCTCCATTCTGGAATAAACTCTCTCTTAATTCTATATCAAAAAATGTACCTGTTCTTCAAGGCCCAGATCAAATACCACCTTCTCCAAGATGCCTTCCTTATGTTGACTTTCCTATCTTCTGAATTCCCATTTCACTGTTATACACAATCTGGAATTTGATTTCTTGCCATTTTCTATTGTTCTCTTATTATTCCACATGTATAAGCCTTTTCTCCCTCATTAGATTATGAGCTCCCTGAGGCAGGTACATGAATTTCTTCTCTTTCATCTCTTCTCAGCATCTATAAAGAATAGCATCCAATGTGTGCTCAATAATATTGCCTAACTAGACCAGGGATCTTGCTCTAGTATGGCCAAAACTCACTGGGCCACATTTTGAGAAAGATACAAATTCCTGTGACTTCATGGTGGTTACAGTATAATAGATTGAATAAAATCAAATTCAAATAACTTTGATACCAATAGAAAGCACTGAATGAATAGTAGAGAAAATTAACCATAAAAGTCATGGAATCTCAATATCGGGAGGAATCTCAGAGGACATCCAGTGACAGAAATCTCTTCTATACCATCTCTGTTAAGTGGTCATTCAGCCTTCTCTTAAACTTCTAATTTGTCTCCATGATAAAAACACAGTACCTCTCAAGGCTCCATTCTACTTTTGGACCACTTTGATTGTTATACTGACTTTCCTTACATTGAGGTCAAATATGTCTCCTCATTTCTACTCATTACTTTTTGCTCTTCCCTATGTGGTGAAGTTGAAAACATTTAAACTCTCTTCCACATTGTGACCACTCTTCAGATATTGAAAGATAGCTATCATGTGTGTGCCTTTATCCCTATCACAGCTCCCCCCAGCAATCCTTTCCTTTTTCCAGAATGAATGTTGCCAGTTCTTTTAATTAATCTTCATTTGGCATGGTTTGTAATTTTTAATGTAATGCCCCTTTTTTATTCAATTTTTTTCTGATTGAAAAGCATTTCATTTCTCTCTCCATCCTCCCCTCCAATAAAAAAAGAAAAACATCATCAAGGAAAAAAATTGCGCATTGACCATATCTAACAATGTGTATCTATCACGTCTCTGTCAGGAGATAGGGGAAAAATGGGTAGGCAAGGTTATTGGACTTAGCTCCCAGGGCTCAGAACAGGACTACAGTACAGTTGCTCTGACCCTTGATAGGGACTACAGGGTAGACCTTTTTCAAATGTCTAGCACCTGTCTTTATTGGTACAATATTTTTTTGTAAAATCAAGGTTCTTTATACTTAACATCTTGTATTTAGTTTTATTAGATTAAGTTATCCTTGTAGTACTAGGATACCTACAAGAGGAGAAATAATTTTTGGCTGGGGTTGGGGCTGGGGGGTGGAGTAAGAAAGCCTTCATGAGTACAATTGATGGCCCTTGAATTAGACCTTAAATGGTAGATATTATAGAAATCGTCATAGGTAAAGATGAGAAAAGAGGAAATGACATTCCAACCAGGAGACATGGCATGAGCAAAAGGCATAGAGGAGGGAAAACACATAGTAACTCAAAGCACTAGAGAAGTTAGCTTGAGAAAATGAGAATGTACAGACTTTCTAACAACCACAAATCATGTTGATATGAGTTATCATGGTTATGAATCACTTTATGTACATCATCTCATCTAATTCGCACAGCCCCCTATTGAAGTATGGTGTATATTTGTAACATTTCACAGATGAAGAAAATGATACTCGAAAGAATTAAGTGAACTACTCAGAGTTATAAAGATAGTAAATGTTAGCACTTGGAATTATGGGACTTAGAGCTGGAAAGGACCTTAGAGATTACCAACCTTCTAGCTTTACAGATGAGGAAATTAAAGCCCAGAGAGAGGGAAATGATTTGTTCAAAGTTGCAAAAGGTGGAGCTGGTAGGCAAGAGGGCCCATTGGAAGAAGAGTCCTTTGGGGAAATGGCTAGCCACAAGAACTTGGCTCTTCTGTGTTCTTCCCTTTCCCACACTGGTAGTCCTGTGAAGACCTCTCACCCTCTTATTTGTATCCAGAAAACCCTCTAAGGATCTTGTTATATGAAGTGTAGCCATTTACACATCCTCTGCTCTGCCTAGGTTGTTATTCTCACTATCCCATGAATATACTGTGATCATTTTTGTCTGGTGCTCCTACACATATTGTTCCTATGGCTTGAAATGCCCTGTACTTTGCCAATTCCTTCCCATTCTCCTAAGTCCAACCCATCCCCAGTAAACTTTTTTGACTCCTCCTTATAGTAGCCTTAAGAATAACTCTCTTTGAATAGAGCACAAGCCCTGGAATCAGGAGAACCTCAGTTCAAATCTGGCCTCAGACAGTTGACACTTAATTAGCTGTGACCTTGGGTAAGTCATTTAACTCCAATTGCCTTGCCTTCTCCCCCCCCAAAAAAAAAGAATGACTCTCTCTTCTGACCTTTTATATCACTTATGGTTTGAGCCCTATACCCTCTCTATCTTAGGCTCTCATTGTTTGCTTGACAATGTATGGGAAAGACAGACAGCCAGAAAATATCAAGACATCAAGATGATGTGGTCAATTGATTGAACAATTTAAACTGATGACCTTTTTTTGTGGAAGTGGCAGTGATAATAAGAGCAAATCTGTACTTTCAGAGTATTTTGTGAACACAGGCCCTTTGTAGGTGCACATTGCCAAAAGAACATGACTCAAGAATTCATTTAAGGGACAAGTTTAAATGGATCTTGATAGTTTCTGCACATTCTCCAGAAGTGTTATGAGGATGTTCAAAATGGTAAAAAGAGCTCTGAACTAGATGACTTTAGCAAACAGTTTTTACATGCTTACTCTGTATAAGGTACTATCCTAGGTGCTGAAGATAAAGACAAAAATCAAAAAGACTGCATCTGCAAGGATCTTACATTCTACTTGAGAATATAGCATATACACAGATGAATAAATATAAGGTGATCTGATGAAAGAGAATAGTAACCAAGAGGATGGAGCTGAGAAGAGGCTTTGTCTTGAGTGGTACGTGAGATAAGCATTCGAGGAAGCTGGAGTTCCAGGAGGCAAAGGTAAGAAGTGAGGGCATTTCAGGCTTGGAAGACAATATGTGCAAATGTATGGAGACAGGAGAAGGAATATTGATTTTAGGAGATAGCTAGAGGGCCAGTTTGGATAAAACATAAAATGTGTGAAGGGAGGTTAATAAGAAATATTTGCAAAGATAAATATTTGACACAACGTTTAGATGTTTAGTATTAGTCTGGGGGGTTTAATTTTATCCTAAAAGCAAAAGGAAACCACTCAGGATTTTCAAATAGGAGAGTGACATAGACCCATGTGTAGGAATATTAATTTTCAAGCTATAGAGAAGATGAGTTTAGAGGATAGAGGTTTAGAAGAAGGGAAGCAAATCACAAGGTTATTGTAGCAATCCAGGCAAAGGGGGGTGACATGCTGAACTAAAGCAGTGGTTATCTGAGTGGGAAGGGTTTGATGCAAAGAGATTATACAGACAAGATCAACAAAACCTGGTAACCGATTGGATACAAGTGTAAAGAGAAGGTAACATTATAGTCATTCTGACTATAAAGGTGATGGTGATCTCAAGAGAAATAGGAAAATTTGAAAAAGGGGTGGATAAAAAGAAGCAATAATGGGCTAGTTTGGGGACATATTATGTTAAAGATGCCTATGGTATATCCAGGTGAAGATTTCTAACATGGTATAAGACTGGAGTTCAAGATCAAAATGAAGGCTCCATACAGTGCCATCATTATTAATATGTAGAAGCTGTTGGAATCACCAAGAGGATATATGGAAAGAAGAGAAGAGTGCCAAATACAGAGCCTTTGGGGACCCCTCCTTAGTGGGAAAATGATGAACAATGATCCAGCAAAGGATACTGAGCAGGAATAGTCTGACAAGTAGGAGACCTAGGAGATAACAATCAGGGAAGCCAAGGGAGGAAAAGTTATCCAGGACTGTTGCTCAGTAGGGCCATACACTTTAGAGAGGCCAGAAGCAATGAGGACTGAGAAAAGGGCATTATAGATGACTTCACTTTGCATCTATTCTTCTTCCTGGTTTCAACTTTACAGAATAAGATGTCACTACTCCAGGCCCACAGACTTTTTAAAAGGATTTTATTCTCCATTTTGGGGGGTGCAGAGCCAAGATGGCAGAATAAAAGCAGGAGCTCACCTGAACTCCTCCGTGAATTCCTTCAGTAACCTACAGAAAGTGAACAAAAAGATTTTAGAGTGGCAGAATCTATTGGGAGATAGAGCATGGCAGATTTTCAGTCCAGGAAGGTGTGCACATGGGACTGGGTAGGGGAAGCATGGAGCACAGAGGGGCTGTACCAGCACAGACCTGAGACCCAAACAGAGCGGAGCCAGAGCGAGCCAGAGCAAGCCTGGGCAAGCTGATTCACCCACCACAGGGGTAATTCCCAGACCTCTCACCACAGGATAGGGGATCTGTTGGAGGAAGGTAAGAGAAAGTGTAGGGCCTGCAGCAGCAGCTGCTAATTCTGGGGATGCCAATCCACAACCTGGATGTTTAAACAACTCCCTGAGTTCCTGGGAGCCAAGATGGCAGAGTAAACCCTAGCTGCTCCACCTCCTCCCTAAGACCCTGAAAACCCAGACAATAATGCTTCAGGGTAAAATCCTGAAATAGGACAACCCAAGGCAGGCTTGGGAGTCCTAGAGGAAGGGCATGGGTGTGGCTGTGCCAAGGCTAAGGTACATGTAAGAGCTGTCCTAGGAAGCCCCATCTCAGCTGACCAGCAGGAGATTCTGAAACCCAGCAGGGTAGAGCCAACAAGCACTAATACCAGAACCCCAGATGCCTTCACACAACCAGGGGGGAACCAGTAGACACTGGCACTGCTGGCCAACAGCAACTGAGCCTGCCTGAGTTTCAGCCTAGGGGCTGGGTGGTGGAATCCTGAAGCAGCCAGACCACCCCTCCCTGACACCTTACACTGTGAGTTTCAGAGTAACCTTGAGGCAACTCAAAAAGCCCTGGCCTTGGCCTTAGTCAAGATACCCAGAGGACACAGCACAGCCAATAACCAGCATAAGAAGTATGGGTCAGAGCCCTCTATACCCCAGAAGCAGAAATTCACTTTAAAGGCCAGGAAATAGGCAATCACAATGGGAAAGAAGCAATTTGGAAGAGCAAAAATGATTGAATCCTTTT
Organism: Gymnobelideus leadbeateri; assembly: GCA_011680675.1. Classification (NCBI taxonomy): domain Eukaryota; kingdom Metazoa; phylum Chordata; class Mammalia; order Diprotodontia; family Petauridae; genus Gymnobelideus; species Gymnobelideus leadbeateri. The sequence continues at coordinate 227,668 of WOXC01009657.1, forward strand.
ATAATGAATGAGAAGAACCAAAGTCACAAGAGGTCAGCATTGATGCTATACCCAACTCTGAAACCTTAACAGGGAATATAAACTGGTCTCAAGCCCAGAAAGTACCCTTGGAAGAGCTCAAAAAGGATTTTAAAAGCCAACTGAGAGAGGCAGAAGATAAACTGGCTAATTATTTAAAACTACACTTATCAAAATAGAAAAAATTTTACTGAAGAAAAGTTCCTTAAAAAGTAAAATTTATGAAACCAGAAAAGAAGTGCAAAATCTAACTGGAGAAAAGAACTCCCTAAAAACAAAATCTGAACATATGGAAAAGGAACTTCAAAAATCAATAGAGGAAAATAATTTGTTAAAAATCAGAATCAGTCAATTTGAAGCTAATGACTCTATGAAGCATCAAGGATCAATAATAAAAAACCTAAAGAATGAAAAATTAGAAGAAAATATAAAATATCTCATTGGAAAAACAACTGACATAGAGAACAGATCCAGGAGAGATAATCTAAGAATTATCTGTCTACTGGAAAGCCATGATGAAAAAAGAGCCTGGATAACATCTTCCATGAAATCATCAAGAAACATTGCCCTGAGGGTAAAATAGTTATAGAATGAGAGGGTAAAATAGTTATAGAAAGAATCCACCAGACACCTTCTGAAAGAGATCCCAAATTGAAACCTCCAAGAACTATCATTGCCAAATTCCAGAAGTATCAGATCAAGGAGAAAATACTGCAGGCAGCAAGAAAGAAAAAATCAAATATCATGGAACTATAGTCAGGATTGCACAGGATCTAGCAGCTTCTACATTAAAAGTTCAGAAGGCTTGGAATATGATATTTCGTTAAGGCAAAAGAACTCAGACAACCAAGGATCAACTATGCAGCAAAACTAAGCATAATATTTCAGGCAAAGAAATGATCAGTCAGTGAAATAAGGGAATTCCAGACCTTCCTGATGAAAAAGCCAGAGTTCAGTGGAAAATTTAATCTCCAAATACAAGACTCAAGAAAGACATAAAAAGGTACACAGGAAAAATACACACACATACAAACACACACACACACACACACACACACACACAAAACTTGTTATTCAATAAGAGCAACCTATTTACATCCCTATATGGGAAGCTGATACCTGTCAGTATTGAGAATTGTATAATCATTGCAACATATATAAGGGTTATACATAGATAGAGGGTGTAGATAAAAAGTAACCAAAGTGATGATTAAAAAAAAACCCTATTTAGGGAAGCAAAGGAATTGTAATGGAAGAAAAGGAAAGGAGGAGGCAGAAAAGGGTTAATTATGCCACACAAAGAGGCATAAAAGTATATTATAGTAGGAGGAAAGAAGTGAGGGAGATGAACATTTTATGAGTTTTACTCTCATTGGTTTTGGTTCAATGAGGGAATAACATAATCAGTTAAGTATAGGATTCTAACATGAAAAAATACAACAACCTATTAGAGGGAAAGAAAGGAGAGAGAGGAGCACTGTATGAAATATACTCTCATAGGTTTTGGTTCAAGGAGGGAATAATATACATTGTTAAGTATAAAAACCTATCATGCCCTACAGGCACTAGGAGGGGAAAGGGGAGACTGTTAGAAGGGAGGTGAAAGGTAGTAAGGGGGAAGGGTAGGAAAAGGGAGAGGCTTTGATAGGGAGGGAATATTGAGGGAGGCAGCAGTCAAAAGGAACACTCTTATGGAGGTGAAGGGAGAAGTGAGAAATAAAAGCATAAATGGGGGGGGAATAGGATGGAGGGAAAGACAAAGATAGTAATCATAACTGTGAATGTGAATGGGATGAACTCCCCCCTAAAATGGAGGTAGATAGCAGAATGAATTAAAAACCATAATCCTACAATATGCTGCCTACAAGAAACACATTTGAAACAGAGGGATATACATAGGGCAAAGGTAAAAGGTTGGAACAGAACATATTATGCTTCACTTAAAGTAAAAAAAAAGCAGGGATAGAAATCTATCTCAGATAAAAGCAAAAGCAAAAATAGATCTAATTAAAAGACATAAGGAAGTATCTTACTATATAAGGTACCATTGACAATGAAGCAATATCATTACTATACATATATGCACCAAGTGGTATAGCATCCAAATTCCTAGAGGAGAAATTAAGGGAGTTAGAGGAAGAAATAGATAGCAAAACTATACTAGTAGGGGATATCAATCTCCCCATCTCTGAACTTGATAAATCTAACCTCAAAATAAAGAAGAAAGAAGTTAAGAAGGTGAATAGAATGTGAGAGAAGGTAGATATGATAGATGTCTGGAGAAAATTGAGAATAAGAAAGATTATACGTTCTTCTCAGCAGTCCATGGCACACACACAAAAATAAACCATGTACTAGGGCATAAAAACCTTACAGTCCAGTGCAGAAAGGCAGAAATACTAAATGCATCCTTTTCAGATCATGATGCAACAAAAAGTATGTGTAATAAAGGGCCATGGAAAGATAGATTAAAAACTAATTGGAAACTAAATAATTTAATTCTAAAGAATGAGATTTAATCCTAAATCATAGAAATAATCAGTAATTTCATTCAAGAGAATGGCAACAATGAGACAACATACCAAAACTTGTGGGCTGCAGCAAAAGTAGTTCTTAGGGGAAGTTTTATATATCTCTGACTGCACACATGAATAAAATAGAGAAAATGGAGATCAATAAATTGGGCATGCAACTGAAAAAGGTAGAAAAAGAACAAATTGCAAATCCCCAATTAAACACTAAATTAGAAATACTAAAATCAAAATGAGAGATTAGTAAAATTGAAATTAAAGAAAACTATTGAACTAATAAATATAATAACTAAGAGGTGGTTTATGAAAAAAAAACAATAAAATTGATAGACTTTAGTTAATTTCATAAAAAAAGAAAGAAAACCAAATTACCAGTATCAAAACTGAAAGGGTGAATTAACCTCCAAATGAAGAGGAAATTAAAACAATAATTAGGAATTACTTTGCCCAATTTTATGCCCAGAAATTTGATAATCTTAGTGAAATGGATGAATGTTTATAAAAATATAAATTGCCCAGATTAACTGAATAGGAAGTAGAATACTTAACCCCATCTCAGAAAAAGAAATTGAACAAGTCATCACTGAATTCCCTAGGAAAAAATCTCCAGGGCCAGATGGTTTTACAAGTAAATTCTATCAAACATTTAAAAAACAATTCTAATACTTTATAAACTATTTGGGAAAATTGGAGAAGAAGGAGTCCTACCAAATTCTTTTTATGAAACAAATATGGTACTGATACCTAAATTGGAAAGAGCCAAAATAGAAAAAGAAAATTATAGACCAATTTCCCTCATGAATATACATGCAAAAATTTTAAATAAAATATTAGCAAAAAGACTATAGCAACTTATCACAAGAATAATACATAGTGATCAGGTGGGATTTAGTCCAGAAATGCATGGATGGTTCAGTATTAGAAAAACTATTAGTATAATCAATCATATCAACAACAAAACTAGTAGAAACCATATGATTATCTCAATAGGTGCAGAAAAAGCCTTTGACAAAAAACAACACTCATTCCTATTAAAAATACTAGAAAGTATAGGAATAAATGGAATCTTCCTTAAAATAATAAGTAGCATCTATCTAAAACCATCAGCAAGTATTATATGCAATAGGGATAAGCTAGAAGCTTTTCAATAAGATCAGTCCACTACCATCCCTCTTATTCAATTTGGTACTAGAAATGTTATCTGTAACAATAAGAGAAGAAAAAGAAATCAAAGGAATCAGGTTAGGCAAAGAAGGGCTAAGCTATCACTCTTTGCAGATGATATGATAATATACTTAGATAATCAAGTAAAAAAAACTACTTGAGATAATGCAGGAAATAAAATAAACCCACATAAATCCTCAGCATTCCTATACATTTCTAACAAAGTCCAACAGCAAGAAATAGAGAAATTCATTTAAAGTTACTGTAGACACTAAAATATTTGGGAACCTACCTGCCAAAACAAACCCAATTATATGAATGCAATTATGAAACACTTTTCACACAAATAAAGTCAGATCTAAATAATTGGGAAAATATCAGTTGCTCATGGCTAGATCAAGCTAATATAATAAAAATGATAATTTTACCTAAATCAACTTACCGATTTAGTGTCATACCAATAAATCTACCAGAAATTTACTTTATAGAGCTAGGAACAATAGTAACAAAATTCATCTGGAAGAACAAAGTCCAGAATATCAAGGGACTTAATGAAAAGAAATGCTAGGGAAGGTGATCTAGCCATACCAGATTTTAAACTGTATTATAAAGTAGCACTTATCCAAACTACTAGGTACTGGCTGAGGGAGGAATAAAGTGGTGGATAAGTGGAATAGATTGGTACACAAAATACAGCAGTCAATAACTATAGTAAACCTACTGTTTGATAAACCCAAACACCCTAGCTTCTAGGATAAAAATTCATTATTTGACAAAAATTGCTAGGAAAACTGGAAAATAGTATGGCAGAAACTGGGCATAGACCAATATCTTACACCATTTACCAAAAGAAAACCTAAATGGGTACATGATCTGGATATAAAGGCTGAGACTATAAGCAGTCTGGGAGAGCAAGGAATAGTTTAACTGTCAGATCTATGGGGAATGGAAGAATTTATGACAAAACAAGAGATAGATGGCATTATGAAATGCAAAATGGATAATTTTGATTATATTAAATTAAAAAGTTTTTGTACAAATAAAGTTAATGTAACCAAGATTAGGAGGGAAATGGAAAATTGGGAAAGAATTTTTATAACCAGTATTTCTGATAAAGGCCTCATTTCTAAAATATACAGAGAATTTCAGTCAAATTTATAATAATACAAGTCATTCCCCAATTGATACATGGTCAAAGGATATGAATAGGCAGTTTTCAGAGGAAGAAATTAAAGAGCATATGAAAAAATGCTCTAAATCACTAATGATTAGAGAAGTTAAAATCAAAACAACTCTGAGGCACCATATCTCACCAGTCAGTTTGGCTAAGTTGACAAAACAGGAAAATGATAAATGCTAGAGAGGATGTGGACAAATTGGAACACTAATACATTGTTGGTGGAGGTGTGAACTGATTCAACCATTCTGGAGAGCAATCTGGAACTATGCCCAAAGGGCTATAAATAAGTGCATACCCTGTGACCCCGTAATACCACTTCTAGGAGAGATCATAGAAGTGTGAAAAGGACCCATTTGTACAAAAAATATTTATAACAATTCTTTTTGTGGTGGCAAAGAATTGGAAATCAAGGGATACCCACCAATTGGGGAATGGCTAAAGAAGTTGTGGTGTATGAATGTAATGGAATACTATTGTGCTAGAAGAAATGAGGAGCAGACAGACTCCATAATAACCTGGAGAGACATATATAAACTGATGCTGAGTGAGGAGAGCAGAACCAGGAGAACTTTGTACACAATTATAGACACATTGTATGTGTGATGACTAACTTGGATAACCTGGGCTCCTCTCTGCAATACAAGGTTATAAGATAACTCCAAAAGACTTATGATGGAAAGAGATATCCTCATCCAGAGAAAGAACTACAGAGTCTGAATGCAGATTGTAGCAAACAACTTGCTCTTTTTTTCTGTTTTATTTTGGTTTTTTCTTCTTTCTCATTGTTCACTTCACTGGTTATAATCCTTGTTTACAACTTGACAAGAAGGCCAATGACAAATGTTTAATGTGAAGGTATTTGTAGATCCTGTATTTGATTGAATGCTGCTGGTGATGGGGGTGGTGGAGGAGAGAGAGAAGGAGAAAATTTGAAACTCAAGGGACCGTGGTACTGAATGTTGTAAACAAAAGTAAATAAATATTTTTTAAGAAAAGGGCATTCTATCTAGCACTTAAGAACAGAGTATCAGCACCTGGAAGGTAGGCATTTTTTTCTCTTTATAGCATAACATAATGTCTGAGACATAGAACATAATAAATGCTTGTTGAATGAATAAATGATTGAGGACAGTATTAGAAAAGTGGGAAAGGGCAGTTTCTGTTGAGTTGTAGAGTCATAAGGTGGATTGAATGTGTTTGAGGAAAGAAGAGAAACTGAACCAGTAAGTATAGAATGATTTTTCAAGTCTTTAACTGTAGTCTCCAGCTCCACTATCTATTGTCAAGTTACAGGAATTTTGTAAGCACTTATTATGCATCAGATATTGTATTAAGCACTGGAGAAATAAAGGCAAAAACAGGATCTTTGCCTTCAAGGAGCTCACATTCCAATGGGGGAGACACCATTCAAATAACTCTTTACATACAGGATGTCCCTAAAGTCTGGACACAGGAAATCTCATTAACTATGTATATTTTCAAGAAGTAAAATGAATGAAATTCAATAACATTTTATTTAATTAGCATAAATTTTAGCCATGACAATTTCATATGGAATAAAAGATTTTATTAGCTATTGGAGACTATTTTCCATATTAATGAGATTAATTTAATTAATTAGTGAGATTTCCTATGTCTTCCTATAAAATCTCATTTATGCTAATTAAATCAAATGTTGTTGAAAATTTCATTCATTCAATTTCTTGAAAATATGCATAGTTAATGAGATTTCCTATGTGTCCAGACCTTAGGGACACCCTGTATAAGATATATACAGTGCAAATGGGAAATGATCTCAGAGGGATCCTCTGAGGGATTCCCTCTTAGGGAATATCAGAATTTTTGTGTGTCTTAAGGAAGCCAGGAAGTAGAGGTGATCCTTGACCACTCCACGTCCGAGGGATAGACAGAAAAAAAGGCAAGAAACTATCAAGGAACAGGCCACTATAGCTAGATTGTGGAGTATGTGGAGGAGAGTAAAGTATAAGAAGACTAGAAAGGTAGAAAGAGACTAAGTTGTAAAAGCCTTTAGATGTCAAATAGAGGATTTTACATTTCATACTGGAGGAAATTAAAAGGGAACTGGAATTTATCAAATAGGGAATTTATATAGGTAAAACTGTGCTTTACAGGGGTGGTGAACCTGTGGCCCTTTGACTGAATCCACACTTCACAGAACAAAGCCTTTTATTAAGGGGGTTTGTTCTGTGAAGTTTGGATTCAATCAAATGGGCACACTTAAGGACCTACAGGGCTGTTCCCCAACCCCGCAAGTATCATTTTTTTTGTGGTTTAGTTGAGGAGGATAAATTGGAATGAGGAAAAACTCAAGACAGGAAGGTTATTGCAATAGTCCAGATGTCAGGTGATAGGTGGCTGAACCAAGCTGTTGGCTGGCTTTGTTAATGGAGAGAAGGAAATTTATATATAATAGGTTGTCAAGGTAGAAAGAACACATCTTGATTGGAAAATGGGAAGAACAGGGGTAAAAAGTTGGGGATGACACCAAATTTATGAGCTGGGGTGATTGGATACATATTGGTACCCCAAAAGTAATAGGAAGGTTGGGAAGAAGGGAAAGTTTTGGAGGGGAAATATAATGAGTTCTGTTTTGAACATGTTAAGTTTGAGATAACTATAGAACATGTAATTTGAGATATTCAAAAGGTGTGATGGTGTGAGAATGAGAAATTAGGGTGGGGCTTATGGATCTGGAAATCTTCTGAACAGAAGTAATAATTGCACTCACAGAAGCTGAAGAAATTACCAAGTGGATAGTATAGAAAGGGAAGACAAGAAGGGCAATAACAAAGCCTTGAGTTATGCCCATTTAGTGGGCATGACCTGAATGAAGATCCAGCAAAGGAAACTAAGGAAGGACAAGGCATTTAATTCAGCAATTAAAAGATGATTGGTAACTTGAGAGGAAGGATTTTCAATTGAATAATGAAATCAAAAGCCAGATTGCAGAAGATTTAGATTTAAGTATAGGAAGAGAAGTAGAAGTATCTAGCCTGCACAGCTTTCTCAAGGAATGTAAGTTAAGAAGACACAGGATTTTGAGAAGAGAGGATAATATAGATTTGGGTTAAGAGGTTATGCCAGTGCAGAGTTAATGGTCTGGAAATGAAGATATAGGTGGAGACAATAGACATCATAATAAGAATGAAGGTCAGGTTTGGGGTGGTGTTGGTACCTAAGACATGTAGAAAGATGTAATGCTGAAAGAATATTATCACATGAAGTATTTTAGAGGGAAAGAAAATTATAGGACTAGTGGGAATGATCAGATCAAGTGAGGAGTTTTTAAGGGTGGGAGACATAGGGACATGTTTGTAGGTAATAGGGAAAAATTCTGTAGATAGGGGGAGCTTAAATTAAAGATGGTAATGATAGAGGGGATAATCTGCTAGGGAAGATAGGATGAACTGTACATATAAAGATGGGTTATGTTTTCAGGCAATATAGGGGTGAAGGAGGAAATAGTAGGGGAAGGTATCTAAGTGACATGAAATGAGGGAGAAAGAAGAGTGCTCTTAGCAAATGTCTCAGATTTTCTCGGAAGTATGAAACAAGGTTGTCAGCTAGGGAAGGGGACAAGTGGCTCTGTGGTAAGCTTGATGAGAGATGAAAAGGTTTGGAAGAACTACTATAGTAAATGTAAAAAAATAGTGCCTTGTTACACTGAGATGTCAGTTGAAAATATGCAATGCAAATTTGTAGTTGACTCAACCTGGTTTTGTGATTTTTCTCTAGCTCCATTAAGGAGAATTTGAATATGTGGGGAGGAGTCAAATAGTGAAAAGAATCCATGTTTGGGGTTTGACAAGACATGACCAACCACAGGATGAGGGAACGTGTGAATTGACAGAAGAGGATAGTGCAGAGTTGAATTGATTACCAAAAGATCAATATAGTCAAAGGATAGTGTCCAGTTCACAGACAATGACTTGAGAATGAACTGACAGGTAAAAGGAATGATCATTATGATGAAGACAGAGAACAGGGTTAGGGTTCATAAGATACAGGGAAAGACCAAATGATACAAGAATATGATTAGCAAAAGGAATTTTAAAGTTTATTAACATGAAAGTAGAACATGCATGACTGATGAATGGTATCACCTTGTCTGTGTTTAACTGGGGTAGAATGGAAGGTTATAAGAATTAAGGGGTTTGAGGAAGTGGGGAGCCAATATTGTAGTAGCCAATCCTGTTTTCATTATGACCATCATGCTTATTGTAGGACTGGTGAAGAATCCCCTAAGATAATCATTTGATTAATGGATTAATTCAGGAAGGAGAAGGTATATAGAGAGATCATCAATGCGTATATTGAAATATCCTAGTATAAGAGCTGGAGTTGGGATGGAAAGAAAGGCACTGAAGTTATTGATGAGTGAAGGAGAATATCTTGAGAAGTGATAGATAAAAGCTACCAGGATTTGAATTGAGTGATAAATTTGAATATTGTGAACCTCAAAAAGAAATTGCTAAGTGATGGTGATAGAAGGAGAATCTTGAAATGGAAATAGGGAATAAGGTGGTATTCCAACTCTTCTGCCACAACAAGTGAGTCAGGGTATGAAATGGGTAGAGAATGACAGGGTTATTAGTAATAAAAGGGTAGCAGAGATACTAGTATCACCAGGAGGAAGCCAGGTCTCAGTGAATGCCAAAAGAGGGAAGGAAAGAGAAAGCAAAAGTTTTAAGATATAAATTTAAGGAAATTTGTTAATTATGGAGCAAGCATTACAGAAAGCATAGTGAAAGGGGCAGGTAGATCTCCAGTGGTCTCTTTGGAGCCTGGGGGTATAAATGAGGGGGATGAGAGCAAGGGAGCAGTCAGTAAGGGGTGGGAAACAGTGATTTATTTGGTGATGTTGTATTCTATGAGGCCCAGGAAGGTTTGCGTCACAACTGGAAGTGGCAGACAAAAAGAAACTCCTGGACTAGTATAATCAAGAGGCAGTTGGTGGTAGTGTGAGGTGATATTGAAAAGAAAATGAAGTTCAGAATTCTGGAAAAGACTCTTGGGAAGACAGATAAGAGAGGTATATGTCTGGGATCAGACTGGGAAGACTTTGGGGCAAAGACAGAGGCTGGTGGCCAAGCAAGATGAATTTCCAAGGATGATACAGGGTTCTGAGAAAGTGACTTTTATCAAGTCTTTACTTCTGTTTCTCAGTTTCTTTTTTGTATAACATGCGTAACAAAATACATCCCCTATCTGACTCAAAGGGCTGTTGTAAAAATTAAATTTAATGACATAGATAAAAGCTATTTCAAAACCATGTAGAACTTTTAAAACGCAGGAGTGAACTATTTATCATTGTGATACAAAGGATAATAAGTTTGGGGTGACAGGTATAATCACTATGAATATCATTAATTTCTTCAATAGTAATGGAAATGATTATCTCAGATCTAGCATTGGATTTAAGGAGCAACAAAGAAGGAGAATAAAAAATATTGGAATCATCAAGAAAAATCTTTAAAACTGGAAGGAACCTTAGATATCACCTAGTGTAAGCTCTTCATCTTGCATATAGGGAGTTGATATACATACAAGAAAAGAGAAGATACTCATAGCATGTCACATAGCTCACTAGTGACAGAACCAGATCTACGACTCCAGTTTTGGTTCAATACTGTTTCCTATCATCTGATGCTGCCCTTCTAGGTGGATGAACATTCATTCCAACAATTTTTAAATACTGAATTTTGATACCACTCTTAGCTTGACATAGGATCTAGATATCTGAAATGCCCTCTCTGTTGGCATCAAATGAAAAAAATGCCAGACTGCCTCTTTAAGAGGAGATGCTATAGTTTGCAGGTAGACCAAGGAGGTCTTTTCAGAACAACTAATGGAAGACAGTTGTCTCAGTCTTTTGATCCAACTTCCTGCTTACTGAAAGGGGCGAGCATTCAGGAAGGAGGTTTTTCATTTTATCTGGTAACTGATTGGCCCATGGAAAGGCATATTTTTTTAAAGGAGCAATTGTAAGAATTGAAAGAGTGCCAGAACATAGACTCCCTTGGGGCTCCAGGGGAGGCGGGATATTGCTATTTTCCCCTTTTCCCTCCATAGCTAACTTCTCAAGTAGTAAAAACAATAAAAGTTTGGCAAGTCAGTTCACACTGTAAAAAATTAAATTATTGGTGGTATGTAATGAACACAGCTTGATACCCACAGGGATGAGATTTTTATCTTACCCCTGGGATTATCCTGGACAGCAAACAGTCCCCTCCAGACCTGGCAAGGAGATGCTGCTCTTTCTATTGTCTTTCTGGTAGATTCTGTCTCTGACCCTGAACTACAAGGTCCCAAAATTGGAAAATTAAGAGAGGGTAGCTGATGAGGAAACAGGCATGAAAAAAGTCTTTGCCAGGTTTCTCGGTCAAGAAGGTACATACTGAATAAAGGTTTAAACTGAGAGCAAAAAACAAGACCAGTATTGAGCTTTAATACAATATTCCCTTCCCATGTTCCTCTGACTGTCATGATGAATGATATGAAAGTATCTGAGAACCATTCTCCTCTAGATTCAGAGTCAAGGGTGGGTGGAAGATGTGGGGAATCCCTATTGCTCAGGGGCTGATGGATCCTAGGTGGTAGTCTTATTCAAAGTGTAAGCACACATAGCAGATACTTAATACATATTTACTGACTGACTAATGAACCAGCATAGGCTCTTTTGGATGCTTTTGTAAAACAAATGTTAGACTTGATGATCTCCAAGCTTCCTTCTATTTATCTATCTCTCACATACTATGATCCTATGCTTGAAAAGTGACCTGGGAATCCATGAATCCCAATTCACAGGGATAGAAGAAGCTAGAGTGATCAAAGCCACAAATAACAATGAAGAGGTGGTTGAGTTGGGGAAAACATAGAAGATCAGGCCATAGCAAAGCCAAGTATCCCTAGATCAGCAGGTATAACATTTATAAGAGGTCAAGAAAAGCAGAGTTTGAGAAAGTAACAAAGACTAGGGCAGAAGTCAGCTTCAGGCCAGCATGTTAATGTTATTAAGATAAGAGGTAGTTAAGAGCTCTACATAATATAGCACATAAGGTATATAATATAGAAAGCTCTATATTAGCTGGTGCTTTGTTAAGGGTCTTGATAGAGTAATCATAGGACCACAGATTTAGAATTAGAAGGGACTTTTGAATTCATGTGGACTCATTTACCACCACCCCTGGAAATTTATATATCGTATACCAACGGCTGTTGGCATATCACATACACAAGTATGTGTGTACACACATGTACATACACATATAGATGTATGTATGTATATGTGTCTCTACATGTGTATGTGTGTGTGTGCATGCATAGTTTGGTCATGGCTATATCTATCTACACACATACACACACACACACAGAGTTTGCCATGACTATCTGTCTATGTAGATAGAGAGTCATAGCCAAACAATCAGTAACATTTAGTAAGTAATACAAAAGGTATTTATATCTTAGAAAGTCTAGCAGGGTCTGAGCCCCAGGGGCTAACCTTAGTCTTTACTGACTACTGACCATTTCTTCACTAGAGCTCTAAATACTACAATCAGGGTTTAAGGTCCTACAGTGCTGTTATAAACCCACCCTTCATAGTTCTATAGCTTTGAAAGATGGGTCTCCAGGTAGCACCTCAGTTAAAAAAAGTGAATCAGGGTTGCATCAACAGAGTTTCTAATAATAAAATTCCAATGTTTGTCCAGGTTAAAGATGTTATAAGTTTAATCAAACTTTACTGAAAGATTATTGCTAAAAGAGAAAAAATGTTAGTATCTCTACATTTGCGATCTAAAATGTTAAGGCTTCATCTTGAAAAGAAAGAAACTCGGGTTCAGATATATTGAAACTTGCCCAAAGTCACACAGCAAGCTAGTGGCAAAATCTGTATTAGAACTCAGGTTCTCTGACTGTCGGTTCACTGCTTCTCCCTCGGCAGCAGTTGACCACTTACTGTGGCACCTTAGCCCCAAACCTTGTAGTGTTGGCCATATATATATATATATATGCTAGTAGCCAATACTGTTTTCATTATAACCATCATGCTTATTGTAGGACTGGTGAAGAATCCCCTAAGATAATGCTAACAGCAAGAACAATTGAGAGAAATCTTCTATTTCCTTTTTTTTTAAATATTTCTGCCTGGTATACAGTGCCGATGAAAACAACTGTTTGAAAGTAGCAATACTAGTCTATTCTAAGATCCATTGAGAACACACAGAGTGAAGAGGACATTTTCATAATTCCCTTCTCTGTTCATTGCCACTGGCTTATAGAATAACAAACCCAGACCTCAGCTTGGTAGTAATTTGCCATGTATCTCTTGACTGTGGGTGGCCCAAGACATAGGCAGCCAGAGAAATGATGTTCATTGATCTTTCAATTAAAAAAAAAAGCAACCCAACAATTTCTAGCCTGGTCTTTGTTAACCAACTGTGATTGACTTTGTATATTCTGGTCCTCTGGCAGCCTTTACAGTTACAAACTAGACTGGTATTTGGAAATTGATTTGTGACCCAGGTTGTTGAAATTGGAGATAGAAAGACTTGGGTTCAAATCCCATTGGGAACACTAACCATCTGACATTAAGCAAATCATAACCTCTCTGAGTTTCATTTTCCTCATTTGTAAAACAGAAATAGGAATGGCAGTTTCCTTGTGGGGTTGTTATATTAATCAAATGAAATAGCAGAATGTGCATTAAGCACTTTGAAAACTTTAAAGTATTACAAGAATTTTACCTGTTATTATTGAAAAAAATTAATCTTTTTATTTTGTTCAGCTTCACACATCTCCTTTCTCATATTAAAGCCTTGGTGAACCATTGTGACTTAATTGTCCTCTTGATTCCATTACTACCTTATCTTGTTGCTGGTCTTCCCCTTCCAAGAATCAGCCTTGGCCTATGTCTACCTTCCTTCCTGTTTGTGTGCTATTGAACAAAACTGGGGAGAATCATGAAGCCATGCTAAGTCCACTACAAATGTGGTATATGATCTCTACTGGGTCCACACTATGACAAGGCAGTCCTTTTATATATCCATAAGTGATTCATTATCCCATTCACCACAGTGACTTTCACCCTTTTCATCCCTCTTCAAAGCTGCCATAGTTTCCTGGACTCCCACTGTCTCAGCTGAGAACCTTGCCTCGGAGAACTCTGGCATGAGAACTGTATTTAAAATATTGAGGCCATTTGCTGAGCTCTTTCTCTCCCCCTGTCTTCCTTATCTTGAATTATTCAGCTGTCTTCCCTCACTATCCCCTTCTTTATCCATGTCTCCTTCATGTCTCATATGAAGTGGTGGCCCTTCTCTTTGCAAAGGTAGACTCCTTTTATATACAGTCCTAATTCCATTCCCTCCCATCTTCTCTAACAGATTGCCCTCTCTATCATCACCATTCTCTCACTAATCTTCCATCTGTCTCCCTACTGACTGTTTCCCTGAAACCTACAAACACTTTCATGTCTCCATTCTCCAAAACAAAACAAAAAGTCACTTAAGCTCATTGCCCCAACTAACTTTGTCCCAAATCCTTCCTCTCTTTTCACGGCTAAATTCCTTAAGAAACTCATATATAATTCATGCTTCTACCTCTTTTGTCTTGTTAACTCTTTGCAGCCTGACCTCTGAACTCATCATTCAGTTGCAGCTGTTCTTTCTAAGGTTATTAATAATCTCTTATTTGACAAATCTAATGGCCTCTTCCCACCCACCCCCAATCTCATTCTTCTTGACCTCTCTGTGGGATTTGACATTTGCAAACACCCCCTTCACCTCGATACTCTCTTCTCTCCAGATTTTCTTTTGTTTTGTTTCGTTTTGCTTTCTCTCATCAGAATGACCAGAACTTCTTTGGTTCTTTTGCTGGAGCTCCATACAAGTCATGTCCACTTACCATGGTTGTTCCCCCAGGCTCAGATCTGGTCCCTCTTTTATTTGCATTACATAATTTGTTACCTCATCAGCTCCAATCTATTTGTCCAGCCATAACTGCTCTCCAGATTTCCAGTCTCACATTTCTGAATTCTTATTGGATATCTTGAACTGTATTCCTATAAACATCTTAAACCTAATATGTCCGGAGCTGAACTCCTCATATACCTCCAAAGCTCTCCATCTTCCAAACTCCTCTATTACTCTTCAGGACACCCCTATACTGCCATTTACCCTGACTGACAATGCAGGTATAATCCTCCACTCCACTCAACCCCACATAACTCATCTGGGGCCCAATTTTGGCTTTTACATCTCGAAAACGTGTCTCTATCACTCCTCTAACAAAGCCACTATGCTGGTAGGGGCCCTCACTCCTTGATTTTCAATAGTCTATTGCTGGTCTCTCAGCCTCAAGTCCCTCCCATTTCCTTCTCCATTTGGCTATCAAACAGATCATCCTAAAGCAAAACCACATCAGTCTCCTACTCAATAATGTCCAGTGGCTCCCAGTTTCCTCCAAGATAAAACAGATCCTCAGTGGGCTTTTAAAGGCTTTCGCAGTCTGGCCCCTTCCAGTCTCCTTTTACTCTTCTCTCTTCTACATGCTCTGTGATCTAGAAACACTGGCCGTCTTGCTGTTACAAGATGAATCTGTGCCTTTACATTAACTACCCTCCATGCCTCTACTTCTCTTCCTCCCGGCTTATCACTGCCTCTTGGATTATCTGGCTTTTTCCAAATCTCAGCTCATGTTGTGCTTGTCCTCCAGCTGCTAGTGCCTTCCTTCTGAGATGACCTCCCATCTTGCCTTATTTATACATGGCTGTTTCCATGTATAAATGAGCCATCCCTCATTAGAATGTGTTCTCTTTGATGGTAGAGACTTTTTGCTGTCTTTGTATCCACAGAGTTTAGCATAGCATCTGACACACAGCAAGTGCCTCATAGGCAGCTAGGTGGCTCAGTGGATAGTGTCCTGTCTGGAATCAGGAAGACCTGAGTTCAAATCTGGCCTCAGATACTTCTTAGCTGTGTGAACCTGAGGAAGTCATTTAATCTCTATTTGCCTGAGTTTCCTCATCTGTAAAATAGACATGATACTAAAATCTACCTCCCAGAGATTTTGTGAGATTAAGTGAGACAATATTTTTAAAAGCACTTAGCAAGTGTCTGACATATAGTAAGTGCTATATAAATGTTAACTATTATGGAATGTTAATTATTGTCTACTTGATTTATTGACATTATATAGAGATGGTTTACTCCAGGAAATTAAAAGGAAATAAATATTGGTTGACTAGGTAACTTTAGGACATACCTTCTAGGATTTTAGATTGATTAATAATCAATAAACTAATACCCCCTCAAAAAACCACATTAGTCAGTACCTTACTTTCTTCCTGCCCCAGAAGATAAGTTGCTATGAGTCTATCCCAGTTTCACTTCGTCGGCAAACAATGGACCATCAAGGTATGACCTGTCGATTTCACCAAAAAGCCCGACTCCCTGAAGGGAGTAAAAAAAAGAGCTTCCTGGGATCTTTACCAAATGAACAAGAGGAGAGAAGAGTTCATTATTATCAAAAGTTTCCATTCTGGCCCATTTGAGTACAATGACAAGACAACTCAGAATAGCACTGAAAGTATCCTCCAGGTTAATATTATGTCTATAAAAAAGTGTGGTCTTTCAGAAAAGCCTTGTGAACAGAGCAAACTTGACCATGCACCTGGAAACTAGGCCACAGTGATCTTCCATAATTCTTACACTAAGAGAATATGGAGCCTTTAAGCAAGTGATTTAAGGAAATAGAGCAGTGGTCGGTGTTATTGTTGGAAGAGGGAGGGTTGATAAATTCATCCTTAAGATGGGTTTTGCCTGCCACAAATACAAGACCAAGAGGATATTTGCAGTAGAACAATTGTAGAATGTGTGACAGTCAATCTTTGGTAATGTGCTTGCAGAATTGCTAATCAATAGCATATCAAGAAGTTATCCTTCATCCAGAGAGATGCCCAAAGGTTGGTCTTATTATTATCTGACACAATGATAAGCACTCTGGCACCAAGAATATATTTCTAGAACTGGGACCTACAATCTTGTTAACAAAAGCTGTTTTTGGAGATCATATTAAAATAACAGGAAAATAAGACATGGGGATTTTATATTGTAGAGGGGCTATAAGGTGACACAGTGGGTAGGATGCCAAGCCATCAGGAAGACATAAGTTCAAATCTGTCCTTGGATACTTACTAGCTCTGTGACCCTTTACAAATCACTTAACTTCTATGTGCCTCAATTTCCTCATCTATAAAATGGAAAAAATAATAGCACTCATCTCTCAGGATTGTTGTGAGGATAAAATAATGAGGTAATTATCATAAAGGCTAGCACATGGTAAGCAATATATAAATGTTGGTTATTATTATTATCTATATTTTTGATTCAGTTTGATCTTAATCATATTTATAAAGCACTTTGCAAACATAAAAGTACAATATAAATGCTTGTTGTTTTTATTAAGCACCTACTATGTGCCAGGTATCAACTGCTAGGGAAAACAAACTGCAAAAGTTTTTTGATTCCCCTTCAGTTTTTATCAAAGAAAAATTCAGTGTGAACATAGAGTATCCTCAAAATTCAGTGTCTTCTGTTCTTTATACTTCCTTCTAATTTGCTACTTGCTCTATTATTTTCTCTAAATAGTTGGTAAACTGACTACACAGAGTCTGTTAATTCTCAAGTGATTATTTTTTGCAATAAGTCATTTCCTATCTGTCAAGAGAATCAATTTCATTCTTTACAATGTTGTTCAGTCCTTAAACTCCTTAGTGTGTTTTTGAAGAAAATAATAATAAATAGCATTTATATAGCCCTTTAAAAATTGCAAAGTTTTTTTTACAATTTCTGTCTAATTTTATCCTTATAACAACCATGGTACTATTGGTATCCCCTTTTTCTAGATAAGGAATTTGAAGAAGACAGGTTAAATGAGTTGCCCAGGATGAGAAAGCTAGTATATAAGTAAGAGTGAATTTGAACTCAGATCTTCCTGACTCTTTGGGAAGCTAGGTGGCACAGTAGTTAAAACTTTGGGCCTGGAATCAGAAAGATTCATCTTCATGAGTTCAAATCTGGCCTCAGACCCTTACTAGTTATGTGACACAGAGAAAGTCATTTAACCCTATTTGCCTCAGTTTCTCTCTATAAAATGAGCTGGAGAAGGAAATGGCAAGCCACACAACTATCTTTGTCAAGAAAACCTCAAAATAGGGTCATGGAGAGTCAGACTTGACTAAACAAACTTCCTGACTGCAGGTCCAGTGTTCTCTCTATGGCTGCCACCTAGCTTGATGCTTTTGAATAGTTGAAAATTTGGGCAAGTCATTTAATCTTTCTAGGACTCAGTTTCCATATCTGTAAAATAGAATTTGTATTAGATGACCTCTGAGATCCCTTCTGCTTGAAAACCTTGTAATCCTATGAACCTTAGGTCTCTTTCATTTCTTGATCCCAAACTGTATTTTCCAATACAGTTTCCCCCTATCCTGTGCCAAGTTAAATCAAAGTCACTGAGCAGCAAGTTATATAGAGTTATTCTGAAAAATCTTGTCCTATCATTCATATAAATTTTCCATTAGGTTTTTTTTTTTTGCTTTTTGGAGGGCAATTGGGGTTAAGTAACTTGCCCAAGGTCACACGGCTAGGTTTTTTTTTTTGTTTGTGTTTGTTAAGTGTCTGAGGCCAGATCCAAACTCAGGTTCTTCTGACTGCAGGGCCGACGCTCTACTCACTGCGCCACCTAGCCGCCCCTTTCCATTAGATTTTGGTTTATTGATTGTAATAATCTCTGTAGTAGTCTGCTTAAATTCACAGTAAGCTCAGCAAGGTGAGGTGTCCTGTCCTGATGTGACTATACACATTTGGTGGTATAATCAAACCTTCTCTACCAATTACCACTTCAGTTTTCTCAGTAGTCAAAATGACAAAATTGGATTAGATCAGAAGACCTTAATCTGAGATCCATTACCTTTTTTAAAAACCCAATGATTTTACTAATTATTTATAACCCTGTAATTGGTTTCCTTTATAATCCTTTTCATTGTATTTAAAACATGATTCTGAGAAGGGGTCTGTAGTCTTCATCAGATGGCCAAAAATTTCCATGAGACAAGGCAGTTTCCAAGACCTCTGGTTCACTAGATGGTTTCTAAGGTCCTTTTAGGTTTGAATTTGTCATGATGATGTTTTATTATAAATGAAACCAGCAGAAATGGAGTTGCAAAAGTTTTTCCTCAGTTTTCTAAAGAAAACTGAAGAGACACCCTTCCATATACTTGCAACTCTTCTGGTTTCATTTATAGCAATTATATCATAGAATATAGGTGATGTAGTGAATAACTGCACCAGGAACTAGGAGCCAGAAAAGTTCTCAAGTTCGAATCTGACCCCAGACATTTACCAGCTGTGTGACTCCAGGCAAATCATTTAACTGTTCTGTGCCTCAGTTACTTCATCTGAGTTGCCTCACAGATTTGCTGTGATATTAAATTAATATAATATCTATAAACCATTTTTGTCAACCTTAAAGTGCTGTATAAATGCCTGGTATTATTATTATCATCATAGATGCAGAGGTAGAATGGAACTTAGTCTAGGCCCTTCATTTTACTGTTGACAAAACTGAAGTCCTAGAATGCTTAAAAGATTTTTCCGAGGTAACAAGTCATATCTAGCACAGCTAAGTAGGACCTGAAACCAGGGCCTCTGACTCCATATGAGGCAGTCTTCTTACTCTATGTTGTCCAGTATTTCTAATAGCTTATCAACTCATTGGTTGATATGTAGATAATTAGATGATTAGTAGATAAACCAAAGCCCATCTCATCACCTAGGTATACCCCAGTATATATTCTCCACCTCTGCAATTTCACAAAAAAGGAGATATATATATATATATATATATATATATATATATATATATATATATGTGTGTGTGTGTGTGTGTGTGTGTGTGTGTGTGTATGTACGTATATGCACACATATACACATACATGTACATGTTGTGTGTATGTATATATATATATATATAATACAAGAAATTCAGTCTCATGACTGACAATATAAATTTTGAGATATTTAAGAACATATGTGATTTCTGTTTTTCTGCCTACCAGGAGGAAGAATGAAACCTAATTCTCTCTAATAGTCATTTTCAGTCATTCCAGACTCTCCATGAACCCATTTGGGGTGTTCTTGGCAAAGATACTGGAGTGATTTGCCATTTGCTTCTCTAGCTCATTTTATAGATGGGGAAATTGAGGCAAACAGGGCTAAGTGATTTGGCCAAGGTCACACAATTATTAAGTGTCTGAGGCCAGATTTGGATTCATGAAGATGAGTCTTCTTGATTCTAAGCTCAGTACTCTATCCATTGAACTACCTAGAAGCCCCTAACAGAATATTAACAGTTTAAAAAATGTTTGTAGATGATATGAGAACTATGTGATTCTTAATATTTTCACCCTTCTGTCATTGACTCTGTTGCTGCAAAAATATAAGGGGGTTGCACAGGACTGGAGTCCATTTTGCATTTTTAATTGTTCACATGGCAAAATAAACAAGGAAAGAAATAAATTCTTACAGAACAGTGAAGTGGCGCATTTACATTGTCTTCAATATTTTATTTACAATGTATTCAGTTAGATACAAAGTGATTGTATTGGTATCAGTGGAGTTGATTCATGAAACATTAGCTCTGAAAGGCACCTTATAGCATATAAAGTCACAAAGACAAAAAACATAAACTATTAGAGATAGAAGTTTAGAAATAATCTAATCAACTTCTCCACACACACACACACACACACACACACACACACACACACACACACACACACACACACACACACACACATTTGACAGATGAGCAAAGAGGCCCAGAGAGGGGAAATGATGTGGCCCAGGTTGCACAGGGACTTACTGTCAGGCCAAAGCTTGGAGAAGAACCCAGATTACCTTCCATTTTTGCCTCCCCACTCAATGAGTTTTCTAATGTACTAGCATATGAACTTATACTTGTGTGTTTGTTGTCTGTGTGTAATCAGGGTGTGTCCTTTAGCTTTATCTGTACTATTAATTCTCTTTCTACCAAAGTACAGCTGTGGGGTGGGGGGAGCAGCAGGGGAAAGAGGTGGGAAGGTTGTCCTCATTCTCAGCACCAGGCACTTCCATCATTCAACAAGAGTATCCAGGTTCCTCTTTGTTTTTTTCTCTTTAAGGCACCCCTGCTTATTTTTCAGAAAAAGGTTAAACCGGTCAAGAAATCTATCTTTGTTTCTTTCTTCTCCCCCTCCCCCTCTTCATCCTAACAAGAGCCTAGGGACCTTGTCCGTAGTGATGTCAGAGGTATATCCAGTGGCTTTTTTCTATGAGGATGGATATCCTAGGCTAAAGAATGAGTCTCCAGCAACAAAATTTTATGATAGGGAGGGAATAGAAAGAGGACTATGGAAAGAAAAGTCCCCCTTCCCACCAACCCATTTGAACCTATGTTTCTGTTGCTTTGCTTCTGTCCCAGTTTTCAGTTCTTAGTATGTTTATGCTTCCAGCCCTCAAGGGAGGTGGGGTTTGCTGTGGACTGTGGGCGGTGAGCAGGGGCCAGCTTCCTAGGCCCCCTTGCTTTCCTTCTCTTTGGCTCACAGCCCCATCTGCCATGCAGGACAAGTAAGCTGGGATGCAGCACCTGGCCTTCTCCCTCTCTGCTTGGCTGATGTGCAGAGGGGGCCCAGGAGGGGATAGAGGAGAATACACATAGTCCCAGCCCTCTTTCTCTGCTGCTGCTGCTGTGTGTCTGTTGATGTGTTGTGGGTTGAGTGTACTCGTGTTTCTCTCTCTCTCTCTCTCTCTCTCTCTCTCTCTCTCTCTCTCTCTCTCTCTCTCGTTAAATTGTCACCCACTCTTAAGTGAAGGACCTTTTGTTCTCAAAGGCTCACAAGACCCTTTCCTCTCTCAGAGGATCAGCCAATAGAGCGAGCGTCACCTCTTGGATTTTGGAATCACTGTTTGCGCAATTATGTTTTTTCCTAAAACTTTTTTTTTCTGGAAAAAAAGGGGGGTTGATGGTTATTAGAAGTTACAGGCAGACAATGTTCAAGAGCATACTGCTCCTTCTACAGAACTCAGAAAGGTCCCAAAGTTATTCACTCCTAGGCATGTAGAGAACAATGCTGGAGGACCAAGGGTGTAGGGCAAAGAACTGGGGGACCGAGGATGCAAGAAAAAGATGAAAGATGAAGGATAGGAGGAAATAAGGCTGACACAACCTTCACACATGTCTTTGTTTAATGCCCTTGAGCTCTTGGCCACAAAACCACTCACCTCTTTTTAAGAGCCCCCAGGAATCCTGGAGTTGCTTTGCTGGGTTAGAAAGCTTCTCAATTAACCAGCTTGCAGCCCAGACCATTAGGAAGCCTTTGGAAGACTAATCAAAAGATAGCCCATTCCCTTCATGATGGTTTCCAGTACATTTCTCATTCAGGGATATAGCAAAAAATCCTCATCCCTTCTCAAACTTCCTACCTCTTGAGACTTTTCTCTCCTTGCCTCTGCTCCCAAGTCTTTGTTTTAGGCAGTTTCTTTGCCTAAAATGCCCTCATCCTTCTTTTAAACTTTTCTAAGGTTTACTCTTCCTTCAGACTTACATATACTGTAATTAATCAACATTTTTTAAGCCCTACACTGTAGACTTCCAAAAAAGTCCTACTCAAATACTTCATTAAAATGTAGAGGCTATCTCACAACAGGTCTTTCTTAACAAGATAAAATCCTTTCAATAAAACCTGGTGGCAGACCATTGTTCAAGAACCAGAGAACTAAGGGAGAAAAAGTTTAGTCAATCATCAAAGAGTTGGCAAGCATATTTTCTCTTTGTCTATAACACAATCAATCTAAGTCCTCATCCTCTATCACTTGGATTTTTGTGATAGCCTCTTAATTGGTCTCCCTGCCTCCAGTTTTTACCCTTTTCCAGTCTAACCAGATGCCAAATGGATATTTCTAAAGAGCAGATCTGATGATGTCATTCTTCTCTCTTTTCAAGAAGCTTTAGTGTTTCCCCACCGCCTTTAGGGTGATGTTTTGTTTACAAACTCCTCTATTTGTCATTTAAAGCCCTTCATAATCTAATGCCAGCCCATATTTCCAGGATAATTATGCATTACTCCCTCTCACATACTCTATCTTCCTGCCAAATAGTGCTGCTGGCTATTCCCACGTTGGGATCTTTGCACAGGTTGGCCTTCATACCTAGGATGCTGTCCCTCATCATTTTGACCTCTTGGAACCTTCAAAGCTGAGTTCAAATGTCGCTCCCTTCTAGCATCTTTTCCTGATTTTTTAGTTGCTAGTACCCCACCCCATATGTGCATAACATATATGTGTGTGTACTATAAATATTTACCTAGGAGAATATTGACTCCCCCTAGTAGAATATAGGCTCTTTGAGGGCAGAGACTTACTTTTGCTTCCCCATCCAGTGTTCTTTCCAATGCACCAACATAATAGTTTATTAAGTTATTGAGAGCAGGTTGTTATGATCTGAATTGTTGTAGAGAGAACTTTTACTTTCAAAATCAAAAACCAGAAGACTTAGATTTGGAGAGAGAAAGGACCTTAGGGAGGATTCAAGGTCCTCATTTTTTAAAACTAGGACTTGTCCAAAGTCAAACAGGTATCAAGCAGATATAGATTCAGATCCATTTCTCCTTGCTCTAAAGGTAAGATTCTTTCTATAACACTGGACTACCTTTGAACTATGAAAGTATTAGTGCGTATATATTGTATATAAAAATTTTTGATGGGTCCTGGGGGAGACACAAATTTTAAATGTAAGGTCATTACCCTCAGGAAACTCATAATCTATTAGGAAGGAAAAGACATAAATATCTATAAAATGGCCTTGAAGTATCTTACTCATGTATTACCTCCTCTATGAAGACTTTCATGACTGCTCTAGCCTACTCTGGTCCCCCTCCTCTCTCTAAATACCTCCCCTATATCTAACCAGTACCATAATTTGGAAATTGATTATCTCCTAATTTATTCTTATGCATTTTTATTCCCCTAAATAGATCTTAGGTGCCTCCAGGGCAGGGACAATGCATTTATTATGGTTTTCTGTTTCTCCCACAATTCAGGTCATATAGCGAATGCTCATTAAGTACTTTTTAAATGACTAATTGATCAGGAAGACGTGCCTTCGGAGTAGAGTGAAGGAAAGGAATTTAGCCAAAAACTAAGGCAGTATTACATGGAGAGCACCTTGGTGCTAGATGCCATACAAACATCATACATCTTTTTCTTTTCTTTCTCTTTGTCCCCGTAATTTGAGTGAGAAAACAAAATAAGAACAGACCAGCTATTGATCTACCTCCTTATGGAGTCAAAAGAGGATTCTCTCCATTCCCCAGAGATGTATTTGCAGAGTCCACACCATTGCACAGGCCAGCCAATTGGTCATTATAAAAAGAAAAAAAAAATCACCCCTCAGGAGGAATGTTCATTTGAGCCAGGGTGAGACATCTCTTAAAATTCACTGCCAGTGGGAAGGCTGCAGCCCACTCAGCCTAGGCTCTGACTGCTAGTCAGTTGGCTAGTGTATCTGGAGCCAGTGAGATTAGCATGTTTTACTCAGATCCCCTCCAGAGCATCTGTGCCATGCCCCATGGGCTGGACAGCCCCACCATCAGCCTTGACATTTATAGTTTTCTGCATGACAATAATAATTTTATATATTTCCGTGGGAAACTATAAAATCAAGTTAGGTCCCTTACATGGAGGTTTCTGTTGGCCCCACTTCCATGGGTCTGCCCTACAAATGTTGTGCTTGGGTTGAGTAAGATAGCTGGCTATGCCCACAGCAACATGGGCCAAAGTAGTTGGCATCAAAAATATACCCCCAAGTAAAGGCCAAGGATCTCAGGACTCCCACGAGGTATTTTTTCTGATGTGCTAGTATCCTCTTTTGCTGGCCGTTTGTTCTCATTCTCCTTAAATCCCCTTCTTCTGAGGAGATAGAATTAATACTCCTTTTTTTTGGAGGGGGAGGCAATCAGGGTTAAGGGGCTTGCCCAGGGTCACACTGCTAGTAAGTGTCAAGTGTCTGAGGCATTTGAGGCACATTTGAACTCAGGTCCTCCTGATTCCAGGGCTGGTTCTCTATTTACTGTGCCACCTAACTACCCTCATATTCTTTTTTTCATCAGAAACTATGATGACACTTCTTTTTGATTAGAGCAGCCCCAAGGGTAAGTACCAATGACTCCTCAGGGGACTCTGTATTCCAACACAAGTAATTTGAACTCAATTCAACAAATATTTCTTAAGCACCTACTGTAGGTCCTGCATTAGGAACTGGATGAGTAAACAACAATAATAGAAACAATAACAATATAAAACAATAAATAAGACCCTCAAGTCCTCCACAATTTAATAGAGAAGAGGAGGGGGTTACGGCACATAAACAATGACTGTGATTCCAGAGAAAATAGGATGTACAAGGGCCTTATTCTCATTCTATGTATCTTCCTGCTTCCCACTTTTGCCTTAACATGTCAAAGGGCAAACAGTCGGTAGTATCCTTGGATCTAATAGAATTATAGGGTAATTTAGCCAAGGTTGGTATAATGATTTACCCAAGATAACACAATAAAAAGAAGGCAGCTAAGCTGAACAGTGGATAGGTCCTGGAGTCAGGATGGGTCATCTTCCTGAGTTCAAATCTGGCCTCTGACACTTCTTAGCTATGTAACCTTGTTTGCCTCAAGCTTAGTTCCCTTGATATCAAATTTCCTTCACTCCATCATGCTTTCTCACTTTTTGAAGATTTTAGTGTGCCTAGTTTTCAAATTTTCTACAAGGGAATGAAAGTTGGAAGGTAAAAGTGAATAAACTCTACCAGTCATTCAATCAATAAGCCACAGGAGACAGCATGTATACATATATGGATATATAAAATAAGTATGTATAATATATACAAAAAATAAAAACAGTAACTTGAAGGAGAGGCATGAGCAAATGAATAGGGTCATAACAAAGCCTTTTGTAAAAGATGGAGCTTGAAGCAAATTTTTAAGGAAATTAGAAAAATCTAAAACGGGGTAAGAAGACAATACATTCCAAGAGAACATCCTTTTCAGAAATATAGATGGGCAAGCATATGATTTTCTAAAATAATTTGTCCATAACCACCTTGTGGAGTGGACCTGAAGATGTTGGACTGATTCCAACTAGATTTTGCAGTTCCTCTGATTGTTACCCAAGTAGTCCTAAATACTACTGACTATCAAGAGGATGAGGCCAGGGGATGGCTAGGTGGCACAGTGAATAGATCACCAGCCCTGGAGTCAGGAGGACCTGAGTTCAAATTCGGCCTCAGTGACTTAACACTTACTAGCCATGTGACCTTGGGCAAGTCATTTAACCTCAATTGTCCTGCCTTCTCCCCTCCAAAAAAAATTAATTAAAAAAATTAAAAAAGAGAATGAGGCCAAGAGAATATAAGTATCCATCTACCAGTACTGCATAGGTTCACTGGTATCAAGCCCTACTTTCATTGTCCCTTGGACATTGACATTTGTGAAAGTCAGAAGATCCTAGGATATAGTATGAGAAAGGAATTTAGAGTTTAATTAATCCACCCCTTCCCTTTTTATAATTTAGGAAAGAGTGTCCCAGAGATGTTGTCACTTTTCTGAGGTCACGTAGAAAATAAGCAAATAAGAGAAAAACCAGGATCTTTATAAATCCTGCTTTTCTAACTTCAGATTGAGTATTCTTCCATTACACTGCCACGTATCACCCAAGTCAATTGGTTTTGGAATGTGGAGGCCACTTATGTTAAAAAAAATCTCCACAATTCATAGTCTGAATTCTCTTAGGTCAGTGTTCTATTGATTTTTCCTTAGTTTCATAGTAAGCAGGTGGTAGGGTGGAAAATCACAGACTCAAAGGGCAACAGACTTGAGTTCTATTCTGTACTCTTGGAAACAGCTGGTATGGTGCAGTGGCCCTGGAGTCGAGAAAACCTATCCACTTGTGGCCTCAAACATTTACTAGCTGTATGATCCTTCAGTAATTCTGTTTGTCTCAATTTCCTCAACTGTAAAGTGAGAATAATAATAGCACTGGGAGGGTTGTTGTGAGGATCAAATGAGATAATATTTGATACAGTGACTGACACAGTAGATGCCATATGAGTGTTTATTCCCTCCCTTCTACCATGCAGACACTAAAAAATGATGGACAGGCCATTCATCCTCTCTGGGTCCTGGTTTTTTCTCTGTAAAATAAAAATGCTCACCCTTGCATTATTTACATTTCAGTGTGGGAAGGAGGATCGGGTGAGACAATGACTACGAAAACCCTTTGGAGAGTTGACACTGTTCTCCAGTGTTAAACAGTGATCATCCTACTTTGATAGTAATCAGCAAGATGCCACAGTAGAACTGCAGATGTTCCGAAGTCTGTTTGTACAAGTACTAACCCTTGAAAAAGTCATGAGGAACCCAGAAGGCAACAATAGACTCCTCTGATTGTCATTGTGGGAAAAGCCTTCTGGAAGTTTATGTTTAGAATCACAAGGCAGTGATGAGTCAACCTAAATGTCCCATTAAGGAATTAGAACCCCAGGTGGAAAACACTGTAGATAACTCAACAGGCTCCCAGCAGGGCTAGGAAAATGCTCCGACTGTCCCAGATGCCCTTAGTTACCAGCACATGCTCCCTACAGTTTCACTGGCATTAGGATTTCTCTTAAAGTTGTAGTATTTAGGGCAACTAAGTACACAGTGGATGGAGCACTGGCCCTGGAGTCAGGAGGACCTGAGTTCAAATCTGCCCTGAGACACTTACTAGCTATGTGACCCTGGACAAGTCACTTAACCCTGATTGCCTCCAAAAAATTTTTTTTATGTTGTAGAACTCTAGAGCTTGACAGGAGCTCATCTAGTCTAAACCCACCACTTTATGGAGGAGGAAACTGAGATGCAGAGAAAGGGAATCACTTGTTTATTTTTATGCAATTAGTAATAGAGATAGGGTTTGAACTCAGGTCTTGTGACAATCAATCAAGGGAGTAAGTATTCACTAAGTACCTACTACATTTCAGACACTGTTCTGTGTGCTGGAGAAACAGAGAAAATCAGTACAACCCCTGCCTCCATGTAGCTTACAGTCTAAGAGGGAAGACCATGTGTATAATAGAGATATGTTAAAAAAAAAACAACTCCTATAATTCTGGTACTCATTTCTACTATACCACATGGCCTCTATATGGTACCATCCTGTCATTTAAGTAAAAATTCCTTCTACAACATATCACAAGTTATTCAAACTCTGCTATAATACCTCCCTAGATAAGAAACTTATTACCTCATTAGATAGCCTATCCTGCTGTTGGAAAAGTTAGAATTGTTAGAAGGTTCTTCCTCCTACTGTCTGAGCTGAAATCTGCTTCCCTATACTTACATATACAAAGAATTTTTATGTGTCAGGCACTGTATACTCATTACTATTAGTTATGTCTTTTGTCCTTGGTGGCTGTCCTTATGCTACTGTATTCCTAATTCGAGGTTACAGATTGGTAGTAACCATAAAGCCATGGAAGCAATAGCTGTCTTCCTCAATATTCCTGTCTCTGTTGTCCTATTCCATTTCCATGTCTGTATGCTACCTTCTAAATAACAAGTGGCCACCTTTAAGGATTTAATCTTTATTGAGGCCTTTCTTGGTCCCCCTAGCTTCTAATGCCTTCCTTTTTTTTTTTTTAGATTATCTTCATATACTCTGCATATATCTTGTATATACCTAGATATTAATTTATACATATCCCCCATTATAATGTGAGCTTTTTGAGAGAAGACAGGGTTTCACCCCTTTCTTTGTATCCCTAGCACTTATCATAATGTCTGGCACAAAGCAAGGACTCAATGAATTTTTGTTGGTTGAGTGTTGACTGAATCATCAGGAATAAGGATCTATTCCTCTCAATAGTACTTGATCCTAAACCTGTATCCATGTGTCCCAGGTTATTTAAGAAGTCCTTCAGTTACAATATCATTCACCCATGGAAGGCGAATCTTTGGTAAGACCTTTGCTCCATCCTCCATATCCTAGACTGAGTAGATGCTAGAGGAGTTGGGGAGGGGGGAGTGCCTTCCATGGAAACCATCCCTACAGAGACCCCTTCCAAGGAAAGAGGCCAGCCTGCTG
Organism: Gymnobelideus leadbeateri; assembly: GCA_011680675.1. Classification (NCBI taxonomy): domain Eukaryota; kingdom Metazoa; phylum Chordata; class Mammalia; order Diprotodontia; family Petauridae; genus Gymnobelideus; species Gymnobelideus leadbeateri. Next base: position 256,794 of record WOXC01009657.1, read on the forward strand.
TCCCTATTGAGCAAGAGGCTGGAAGCAGAGACAGAGCTGTTGTGACGCAGGCAGAGCGAGGGGAGCCCCAGCAAGGCCCTGAGCACTCTGGGCCTCCAGCCCCAGCTGTTATTCCAATCCTTCTCTTTGTTGGGTTTGCTGGATACGGGTTGTACAGCCAAGTTTGCTTCAAACAGCAGTGATTCACTGTAAATTGTAGGAGTTTCTCTTGCCCCCTTGACTACTTCTCTTCCTCCTCCTCCTTCCCATTATCCATCTTCACCTCACTTTCCTTCTCCTCCTTGTCTTTTTCTTCTTCCTCCTCATCTTTCTCCTCTTCTTCCTCTTTTTCTTCCTCCTCCTCCTTGCTTTTGAATTACCTTAAGCAAACACCATCATCTTCCAAGGGAGCCAAGTGAGAAAGAAGCCTGGGCCCCTTTGCCAGATGCAGGCTTAACGACAGGGCACAGACACAGCCCCATTAAAGCCAGGCAGCGTCTTACGGGAATCATTCCTGGCCCTGTCTTGAAAAACAAATATAGCACGTTGGTTTTCTTTGGCTGCATCCTGGGGTGGGGGTGGGGGTGGAGCTGGGGGAGTGGGGGGATCACTCGAGGACGCAGGTCTGCTCTCCTACTTGCTTTACACGAGCAGAGAAATCGCCCCAGAGAGCAGGGGAAATGGCCCGTTGCTGTTTACGAGTTGGGGATGCCTCCGGCAGATGCTGAAAATGGGTTTGGACTCCACTTGCCTTGTGCTGTTGAGGATGGCAGAAGGAGGAGTGGGGGAGATGGATTTGGTCTGAGTCTAGACTGTCTTGAGCAGTGTGGAAGCCTGCAGGAAGACTGTCAGCCCTGAATCAGGGTTTAAAAGCATTTTTTTTTCCCTCGACCACTTTTGGACTGCTAATGTTCATGTACTTTTTAGAGTTGATTTCATTTGCACTGCTATCCAGAGCCTCTCATGGATCCCCAAATAGAGTGGACCACACATACATACATACTTACATATTAATTAGCAGGACCTGTTTTACCCTTTGGTTCCCAGGCTCTCAGATAGATCAAGAGCAGGTCCCTGAGAAGGAAGACAAAGAAGATCCTTTTTGGAAAATGCTTCACATCTTGTGAGTGAAGGATACCACATGAATATAATATGCATGGCATAAATAAAACAGAAATAAAATCCATATGCTCTGAATTTACAAGTACACAAAGGTACTCACAGGACTGTAAGATACTATACAACCAAGTCTAGAGTATCCGCATGTTTGTGAACAAATCCAGGCCCATATCTATCAACATATTCCTGAATGAGCTTGGGATAGGGAAAGATAAACAACAACAAATGAAATGCTGAACTGGGGAAGAGGAATGAACAAAGTTGAATATTATTTTCCCTAACATTGTAGGACCCAATCGCTTGACCTCTGTAATCCTCTTTCCTCATCTGGAAAATGAACAAAATGTTACCTAACTCCAAGAGGTGCCATATCAAACAAAATAGATTTTGAAAGTGTCTTAAAAACTACTAAGTCTGATAGAAACAGAAGAGACTTATGGGTTTGAGTTTGACCTCAATCCATTAATACTTATGTGGCTGTGAGTGAGTCACTTCATTTTCTTCATCTGCAAAATGAGTTTAATGTCACCTGGCCTGCCTACCTCTAAGAGAGTGTTGTGAGTATAAAACAAAACAATGGCTTTGAAAATGTTTCAAGGACCACAGATTCCTGAAGAAATGTAAGAGATTGACTCAGGTTCAAATTCAGCCTCCAACCACTAATAATTGCAATCGTGAGTGTGTCACTTTATCTTTCTAGGCTTCAGGTTCTTCATCTGTAAGATGGGGATAATTATATCTGTCCTTTCAGCCTCACAGAGCTGTTGTGAGTTTAGGACAATGTAGACCTTAAAACATTTTAGCAATGTGAGATTTTATGCTAAACATGGGTCTGAGCCCACAGAAATTCCAGACATGGACTTAGGTTGTAGTGTATTTTTTACACTTCTCATGCCTGCCTACTCTCACCCATTGCTACTACCATTAGCACATTTGGTTTAGATGCTAAGCTGAAAAGTCTAGGGAATGTCACACTATTAAGAACTTCTAAGTAAGGGATCTTAGATCTACTTCGTCAGCACTCAGTCATGCTGATTAGCTTTGGTTACAGAAGTCATGGAACTCATGATTTCTTTGATTTACCTTCCAAATTAATCTTCCTGGTATGTATGGGCCTCTCTTTCTTCATCTGTCATCTCAAGAAGTCCCTGATGTGCCAGTCATCTCTGACATTTTATAATCAGGTTCTAAGTCAAGGCCTCACCTCATCCATGAATTTTTTTTCTTGGATTTGGCATGGTATTATGGAAAGAGCTGGCTTTGGAGTCAAAGGAGATTAAAATTCTCCTTCAAAGGTTTACTGCCATCATGGCCTTGGGCACATCACCAAATCTCTCTGGGCTTCAGTGTCCCCATCTGTAAAATGAGATACCATCCTTTCTTGGTCTAGATATATGATACCATGATTCTCTTCTAATACTCACAGCCACTAATGGTTAGAGTCTAAGGGCCTGGGATACTTTCCTTTCTCCCCTTTTTACTTAAGGAACTCCTCTTCTCTGGGCCTATATACTTAGTCACTGGAACAGGTTTAGCTTTGGGTGAATCTGTCCTCTAATGAGAAGGGTTAAACTCTCTTTTCTCATACTCTTTGGCTTGATAAACCCTCACCCTGATGCCCCAGGGAAACTGCTTAATGCTTAGGTTTTGCCTTAAGTTTAGGTCTCCCAGAAAGGGGAATGAAAGAGAATTCAATATGCAGTATGAATCAGGTCTGGGTAGCCATACGTTACCTATATAAAAAAGAAATGATAAACATTGAACACTCACAAGGGTGCATTGGGAAAAAACAGAAATGCATTCAAACAAGTCAGTAATAACTTCTGTTATACTCTCTTGGGAAGTTAATACTTAAATTTCTTTTCAATATAAGGCATTTTGTGGGATTGTTGCATAGACTTTTGATATTTCCCTGAGCTCTACATAGCTAGATGGTGCAGTGGATTGAACACTTTAGCCTGGGGGTAGGAATACCTGAATTCAAATCTGGCCTCCCACACTCATTAGCCATAGTCTAAGACCCTGGGCAAGTCACTTAACTTCTGTTTGCCTCAGTTTCCTCAACTGTAAATTAGGGACAATAATATCACCTATGTTGCAGAATTGTTATGAGGATCAAATGAGATGGTATTTTTTAAAGCATTTATCAAAATTCCTTGCACAAAGTAGGTGATATATAAGTACTTATTCCCTCCTCTCTTTCATAGTCGATGTCTTTTGGCTTACTGGGCCAGGACTTGAGCTCACCTTTTAGTTAGTAGTCATATGCTCTAAGTGCATTGAAGTATTTTACCAGGGATACCTTTGCTGCCAGTCAACTTTGATCAAAAGACCAAGGATCACAAAACCTCTTAAACTGACAAGGTGACCTCCCAACCTGGACATATGCATCTTAGAATCTATATCCATTCATCCAATAACAAAAAAGAAGAAACACAGAAGAGTCAATGCCAAATCCAGAATCAGGCTAACCTAGGCAGGGCGTGAGCTTTATCTGCCACATGCTCAGCAATTTGCCATTTCTGCTGTGGTGGTAATAAGGGTTGTCCCTCCCTTGCCCTCATGGGAGTGCTAATTGCTTTGCTGAGAGCCTAAGAAAGAAGATATCCAAGGTGAAAGTCTCTCCATTCTTTTAAAGTTCCACTGGGTAGAACTCAGGAAACAGGAAACTATTCCTGTTCAGTGGCCAAAGCAGGGATTGCTTATGATCTTAAAGTACAAGAATCTTTTAACTTTGATTCACACACATGGTCAAAGAGAAGCAGGCAGGGCATTTGTCATCCTCTAGGCACCCAAGTGCCAAGCTAGCACATGTGGTCAGTCAATCATGAAGGGTAGCTTTGCTGTCAACCCTATGGGATAAAGATGCACACTCTGATGCCTTCTTCTGGGGTGGAAGTGAGTCTGGTTCTTAAAGGCTGTGGTCAAAAGAAGCAAGCTCTGCCAGGTCCCACCTGTTTCTGCCAAAATGAAAAGGTTTTATGTGTAGTGGGGTAGGAGGGCTCTGTCGTTGAGAGCTCACTTTCCTCCATTTATGCCCAAGAAGATTAGAGTTTCTCAGGGTGTGGCTGCTACAATTTCTACTCAGGGTTCTAGGAGCAAATCTACATGATTGTTTCTCTTACTCCTCTTGGTCCTGAGCCCCACTGATGGGCTTTTATTAGACTCTTGATAAAATCATTTACTCAAAAGGCAAAACAAAATAACATTCCACCCATAAACCTGGGTCACATTCTTCCATCAATGCACACCAGATCATAGAGTAAATGGTAGTGAGGCACATGTTTAGGGAATACAGGTGGCCAGAGCAATTGAAAATTCCCAGACTGGAGTTTCACGTCTTGTCTTTCTGGGGCACTATTCATAGAGAATCATGGTATCTGTATTGAACCAGTGGTGCCATTTCTAATCTTGGCTATCTACAGCTGGACTAGGTTAGTACTCATAGGGCATTGCTTCTCAGCAGAGTGTATTTATCTACTGAGGTCTTTTGGCTAGGCTGCTCTGGCTACTATACAAATAGGTTGGACTTGCGCCTCAACCATAACTTTATTCCCTGGGTGTTGTTGTGGTTGTTATCATTTCAATTGTGTCCAACTCTCTATAACTCTCTTTTGGGTTTTCTTGGCAGAGATACTGGAGTGGTTTGCTATTTGCTTCTATAGTTCATTTTACAGATGAGGGAACTGAGGCAAAGAAGTTAAATGACTTACCCAGAGTCACACAGTTAGTGTCTGGAGTCAGATTTGAACTTAGGTTTTCCTGACTCCAGGCCCAGTGCACTATCCACTGTACCATCTAGCTGCCCTCCTTCCCTGGTACTTTCTACTTAATTTCTAGCCAAGATAGTATGTTACACTTTTTGTATCCTCAGCTATTAGCACTGGGCTTAGCCTCTCTACAATCAGTTCTCTTAATAAGGTAAGAATAATGGTACCTCACAGGTTGCTGTAAGCATCAAATCATACAATGTATGTAAAAGTGTTTTGCCAGTCTCTGAACTATTAGAACTATCAGCACTTATTCTATCTTTTAATCCCAAATTTTTCATCTGTAAAATGGGTAATTACATTTATACTACTATGTGATAGCATTGTTTCAAGCAAAGCACTACATAAATTTGAGCCATTTTTTAAAAGAAAACTAAAATATCCACTTATAATTGCACACAGGAAGGATATTCTATTGCAGAAAAATTGAAGTACAGTTCCTGACAAATTGTCCTACAATGAGTTTTGTGATATCTCTCATCACCATTTTCCAGCCTCTCAGGTTCATAACCCCAGTGTTATCCTTAACTCAATCTTCCTCACTCATATAATTGCCAAATCTTAACTGTTTCTGCTTCCAAAATATCTCTTGCATCCAACCTCTTTATTTCTACTCACACAACTCCCCACCCTAGTCAACTCATCATCCCTTGCCTATATTATTTGTAATGACCTTCCAATCAGTCTCCTTCAAGTCTCTTCCTATTCCAGTTCATCTTCTACACAAAGAACAAAGTGATTTTCCTTAAACACAGAACAGATCATATCATTACACTACTTGGTAAACTCTAGTGTCTTCCTGTTGCTTCTAGGATAATATATAATCTCTTGTGTTTAGTTTTAAGGTTCTATACAATCTGGCTCCAAGCAATCTTTCTAGGCTCATCATATGCTAATCCCCTTCTTATGCCTTATGATCCAGCCAAATTGATCTCTCCATCTCTTACAGTTTCCCATCTCCTATCTCCATGCTTTTGCTCCCACCATCTCCTATGCCTGTAATGCATTCCTACCTTACCTCTCCCTCAAAAGATTCATCAGGATCCCTCAGGATGAAACTGAAGCACCAACTTCCACATGATACCTTTCATGATCTAACTGCTTGGGGTCCCCTTCCCTAAAGACCTCTTATTTATTTGGAATGAAGGAAAATAACATTTATTAAGTGTCAACTATATTTGATCCTCAGAACCACCCTGGCATGGATGTGCTATTATTCCCATTTTATAATTGAGGAAACTGAGGCAGAGTTTAAATGACTTACCTAGAATCACATAGTATCTGAGGTCATATTTGAAGTTGAGTCTTCCTGACTCAAAGTTCATCCATTGTGCCATCCAGTTGCATTTCTTCTCTATATTTATTTGTTATAAACTTATCTGTGTATTTGTTCTTCCCCATTATAATATAAGCCTCTTAAGTGTAGAGATTACCACATAGCAGGCCCTTAAAAATGTTTGTTGATTGGTTGATCTCTCTCAACCACTATGTGACACATTCTTGTGGATTCCTTTTAAAAAATAACTTATTTTCATTTATACTTTTATATCACATTTGTTCTGAACATATTCTTCCCCTCCATAAACAAGTGGTCTTTTAAAAGATTATAAAATAAAGAAGAAAAAAGTAAAGTTAGTAAAACTAACCAATGTGTCAGTGTCAAGGGAGGCTGACAGTATATTCAACATTTTGTATTTCTAGATTTGCCCTCTGCTTTGAAGAAAGGAACAGGCATTTTTTGGATTCTTCTGTCAGGCAATGCTTGGTCACTGTACAATTGTGTAGAGTTCACTTTACCTTTTTATCTCCAGTTGCTGTACTGTAGTCATTGTGCATTGTTTTGTTGGGTCTACTCACTTCACTCTATTTCAGTCCATAAAAGTATTCCTATTCTCTAAATTCTTTGTATTCATTATTTCTTATCTTATAGTAATATTCATTTACATTCATATACCATGGGTTGTTTAATTCTTCCGAAATTGATAGAAATTTTTTTGTTGTTAATGGTTACTTGATACAACAACAACGTAGCTACATATACCTTCTTCCAATGCTTACTATCTGGGTGACCTTTGGCAAATCACTAAATGTCCCTAAGTCTTAGTTTCTTGATCTATATCTCTTGTCTATCTATCCACATATGTACAGAGAGAAAGAAAGGTGTATATATATATATATATATATACATATATATATATATGAATGTGTGTATATATGTATATATATATATATGAATGTGTGTATATATGTATATATATATGTGTGTGTGTATACATATATATATATATATATATATATAAGTATACATAGACACAAGAAATTTGAGCTGTTTGGCATCTGAGGAACTTTCTGTTTCTAAAATCTATGATCCTACAAGCCCATGATTTTGGTATACATGGGACCTTTATGTCCCTAATCTCTCTGGGCAAATTTACCCAGCAATAGGATCTCTGGATCAAAAAGTATGTACATTTTAGACATTTTTTGTATCATTCTCAATTGCTTTCCAGGATGATTGGACCAATTCAATGCACCAGCATGTATATTCTTTTTTTTTTATATAAAGCAATTGGGGTTAAGTAACTTGCTCAAGGTTACACGGCTAGTCATTATTTATGCGTGGGTGCTCATTTTCTGAGGCCGGATCTGATCTCGGGTCATCCCAACTCCGAGGCCGACACTCTTACTCACTGCGCCACCTAGCCGCCCCTTTAGGGCAGTTGGGGTTAAGTAATTTGCCCAAGGTTACACGGCTAGGTTTTTTTTGTTTGTGTGGATTAAGTGTCGGAGCAGGTCCTTCTGACTCCATGGCCGGCGCTCTATTCACTGCGCCATCTAGCTGCCCCTTAGCATGTATATTCTGCAGGAATTTCATCACTGACCATTTCCATCTTTTGTCATTTTTGTCAGTGTGCTTGGCCAGAGTCAAACTTCAAAGTTACCTTAGTGTTCACTTGTGATACATGTGGTGTGGTATTACCTTTATTTTGTGGTTGTTAAATACGAACCTGATCATGTCATTTCTCTATTTAATGAACTCTTTAGACTTCCCTATTCTCATATTTTGACCACTTATCCATTGGGGAATGGCCCTCTTATATGTGTATTTATTATCTTTATATCTTAACTATCACACGTCTAACAAATGTTTGATGCTATGATTTGCTTTCCTTAGTCAAAGTTTTCACTTCTTATCCTAGCTGCAATGATTTTGTTCATGCAAAAGCTTTTGTATTTCATGTAATCAAAATATTCTATTTTGTAATAGCCTCTTATCTCATGTTTGGTTTAGAATTCTTCTCTTACTATGTATTCATTTACAGCATCATGGTCACATAACTTGTTAGTGGTATAACTTTGCAGATTGCTAGTCTTAGCTCTGCAAATAATAGACTTTGGATCAATTACTTCTTTTTGGACCTCAAATCATATTCTCTTCTTTAGGATAAACGCACTGAATTATTTTATCTCTGCTGTTCCTTCCATCTTTGGCATTCTTAGTTTTAAGGTCTTTTCCTACTTTAATTCATTGTTCTAGTAAAGAAATGTTGAGATATTCATGACTCTCCTTAAGATAAAAGGAAGAAACATGAATGTTACGAAACTAGGTTTGAAAATCAGTTTCTTATTGGGAATCTAGAGATGAAATAATTGTGGAGAGATCAAATTTTCATTCTCCAACTTTTTCTAGGCTATACTTTATGAATTGTTAAAGCATCCCCAGATGTTTCGAAAGAGTAGTTAAAAATTATGTTAATATGCCTGGTCCCAGTCACAGCTGTGAGAAATCAAGCTTTGAACTTCACAAACCCTTGTGTTACTGAGACTGCTTGATTCCTGGTGCCTGAGCTTTCTACTGACACTTGCTACAGGTGGAAACCCAGCTGACACCTCCAGCAGGAGAGGGGTGGCTCAGTGCTGAGGGGTTCCCTGTGCCAGGCTTGGAACCTTTAGCCCCACACTGGCACAGCTGTGTCCTTGGCTAAGCACAGGGCCAAAAATAGCTAACACTGTCCAAGAACATCAGCCAGTAAAGGCTGAAGAAAACACTATTGAGAGACTGGAAAGGAATGTGGCTCATCAGTCCTCTCCAGTGTATAGGGGAGAGCAGGTGTGGGTCTGGGGGCTTTATGAGGGAGAGAAATAAATTGATGATGTAACAGGAGACTACAGTGTTTTGGATCCAAAATCGCAAAAATTGAAAAGTTTATCAAAGGAAATGTCACATGGAAGAATCCACAGTCTATTCATGAATATGGAGATTTTTTTTCATAATAGAAGAAGATCTATTGGAGGAAAGGGAAACAGAAGATGCAGTTAATGGTCCTAATAAGGGTACCAACCTCTCTCCCCCTCTACAGTTGCTCATACGTAGCATGCAAAAGCTAAAATCTCTAGAACTTCTGTTTAGGTAGTTCCACTATGCTGCAATTTCAGAACATCATAAGCAATAAAGTATGAGAGAAAGAGAATCAGAGGAGACCTCTCTACATGGTAAAGCAGTGTGGTTCTGGAGTCAGGTTTTCTCTGAGTGGTTTTCCCTGTGTTTCTTTGGACCACTCTGGGAAACATGTCCCTAGAGAAACCTTTTGTCTCAAGCTGAGCTCTTGCTCTTTTAGATATGCTTGTGTTGGGTATGATGGGGGGGGGGGGGGGCGGTGACAGAGATGATGGGGCCCTTATCTTCCACACCTTTCCCCTTCTCTCTGAGGCAAGAGCATGCTTCTTTTGCATCTCTAGGACTTAACAAATGTCTCTTAGATTTTCTCTCTCTGTCATGGTTTCCTACCATGGCTTCCAGAAAAGAATGATTTTGTTTGTTCCTTCAGCCTCAAGACCTAGTGGCTGGAACAAAGATTGATTAAAGGCTTTATTCTTTAGGTCGTAATGAAATGATTCATTGGATTTGACACTGGAACCTCCAGGGTGTTATTCTTTAAAACAACAGTGATACTCATTTCCATTTCCATGTTAACACCAGCTCCTGATCTCTATTCTTATTCATCTCTATATGTACCTTTAATATAGTGTCTTTCTCTTTGAGATTTTGCATGCTGTGATTAATAAACACTTCTTAACAGACTGTCCCCCCAACCTCTCAAAAGAGAATGTGACACTATCAACTCTTCCTCGTCTTGTATAGATTGAGCAAGACACACTCCATTTGGTGTTGCTGGTGGCAACTTAGAAGGATGAGATTTAGCAATTTATTATGGCTACCCGGACCTAAACCAGGGATAAGGTCAGGACTTGAATTTCTTACCCCTGCTAGTTGACTAGGCTACATGGCTGAGTGTTAGGTCCTAGCTATGAACCACTGACAGCATCTCTGTGACATCACAGTGAACATTGTAGCCAAAGGCTTTGTCAGCAGGTCCCAGCAGTAGCTGAGAAGCTTCTATCAGCTCCAAATCCACTTGAGAGGAAAACAAAATTCCATCATAATGTTGACCAGCTGTGGATAAAGAAGATTTTTCACAGAAGGAAACTGAAGAGGGAGAGAAGCTCAGAGACCATTACCTTACCCAAACATAAAATCACAAATTTAGAGCTCTAAATCAACTCTTAAAAGGAGTTAAATGGGGGCCATTACATCCAATTATTATTATGTCCAATACCATCACTCTACAGAGAGGAAATTGAAGTACAGAGCGCTTATGTGCTCACACACCTTGTAAAAATCTGAAGCTAAATTTGAACTCAGTTCTTCCAATTCTTGATCCAAATCCAATATTCTTCCCACTGCAACACCTGGCTGCCTAAAGTTTATAAGAGTTTTGCAAGAAAAAATACTTCAACAGATTTTGGATACTTCAGATACAGATGTTCTTAGATGATATGGGATTTTTAAAAGAAGACACCCTGCCTAGTCTACCTCACCTTTTTTAAACCCAGACAACTTTTTCTGTTTCCAAAACATACCACCACCTGTGATCAACTAAAGTTAGTCCAGTAAACCTACATCTGTGGGGAACCCCCAGAAATAGAGGAGCCTTCACATTTCCTTTTCATCTGCCCTATACATAGAGAAATGAGCCAAAAGTTACTTGGGATAATTTTAACTAGTATTTACTTTAGAACATTATGGGGAAAGGTCAGTTACTTACTGTCCGACCTGGACACATACATGTTTTCTTAGAGCCTCTCTATTTGCATTGGCCACTTGGAAAAATCAGTGGAGTTATTCTAGACACTTCTGCTAATGGAACACAGTGATTCATTGACCTGGTGACTCCTTTTATGAAATCAACTCTAAAATGTTGCCTGTTTTTATACTCATAAAATTTGACTTTACCCTGTCATAATTTTTAAACAAATTATTGTAATGATCCTATAGCATCTACTTTTTGTTCTTCAGTTCTTGCATCAGCCTTTAGCCAAGAGCAATTCATTTCTGTGCTAGCCTGACCCCACTTACCCTGTCCAGATGTGGAAGAAAAAGTATATAGAAAGAGTAAAGTGTCTTTTAGACATTTCTTCTTGAAGAGTTCCACTAAAAAAGACCAAAGATCTCAGAATTAAGGTTTATAAAATGAAACTCATAGGAACTAAGTTTGGAGGTTCATTTTGAATCCACCCACATCATTCATCCTATTAGCCTAATCTATAAGAGAGAGCAAAACCTGGTGGAAAGCACCCTGGACAAGGAATCACAAAACTCTTTTTAGTCAAGTAACCATAGACTAATTAGTTTTCTCTTCTGTAAAACATAAAGTATCTACTATATACCAGGCACTGTTCTAAGTGCTAGAGATACTAAGATAAAAATGAAATGAATCCCTGCTGTCAAGGGGTTATGCTCTACTATAGGGACAATAAACTTTTTAAAAAATAAATACCAATTAATGTTTAGGGCAAGGAGAAGACTATCAGTTTATAGAATCAGAAGTGTTCTAATCAGCAATATCACTTGAGTTGAACCTTGAAGGGAGCTTGGGATTCTCAGAGGTAAAGGTGAAGACAGAGAACATCCCAGGAGAAGGAAATAACATATGGAAAGACAGGCTGAAAATAGAATGTCTTGTATGAGAACATCAAGTAGTCCAGTTTATTTAGAAGGGCAAGTTCATGAGGGACAGAAATGTGGAATCACTATGGGAAAATAGGTTGGAGTTAGATTGGGAAGGCCTTAGAGGTGAAGAAGAGGATTTTATGCTATATTTTATCCTGGAGGCAATAGGGAGGCACTGAAGTCAGGGGAGTGACAAGGTCAGCACTTTAGGAAATCCAAATTTGAAGCAATGATAGATATGGATTGGAGAGGGCAGGGATTCAAGGCAGAGACATCATCTACAAGACTGTGACAATAGTCTATATCAGAAGTGTCAACTATGTGGCCTGTCACACCCTTCTAGCTTGAACCAGATTGCAATATAATTAGAAAATATTTAACAAATAAAATACTGTATGTGTGGCTTTTGAAGTCATTATGCACCTGGAAGGATACTTATATATGGTTTAGTGGCCCTGGTTCTATTTGAGTTTGACACTACTAGTCTAGACTGAAGCTGAAGAGAATCTGCACTAAAGTGACTCTGTTTGAGTTAAGAGAAGGGGGTCAAAGTGAGAGATATGGTGGAAGAATAGACAAGACTGGGCAACCAACTGAACCTGGGAAATGAGAGAGAAGGAAGAGTTGAGGATGAGTCCAAAGTTGCAAACCTGATGACTTGAAGGATGATTGTGCCTTTGATAAAAACAGGGAAGTTTAGAAAAGGGGTGAGTTTCAAGGGAAAGATAATGAGTTTTACTGGGCTACATATAAATATATACATACATATGTATATGTATGTATTAAAGAACCCCCAATACATTCATGTGTCATCTTCCATTTTACAGTTCTCTTTGTTGATGTGTTAACTCTCTCCCCTATATACAAAACTACAACCTCTTTGAAAGCTGGTATACTGTCCTGTCTAAGCTTTATATCTTTCTTCCAAGACCTTCAGCAAATGTCCACCCTGGACCTCAGTTCCTTAATCCATAAAATGAGAGGGTTAGACAAGGTTAGGGGTAGGAAACTTGCAGTCTCAAGGCCATAGATGGCCTTCTTGGTCCTTGGGTGTGGCCTTTTGACTGAGTCCTTTTATGAAGGGGATTTGTTCTGTGAAGTTTGAATTCAGTCAAAGGGCTGTGCTTGAGGGCCTAGAGAACCACATGTGGTCTCAAGGCTGCAGGGTTCTCACTCCTAGACTAGATGACCCCTAATGTTCTTTTTCAGCTCTAAATCTGAACTTTTAACTCTTAGCCCTCAGCACAGTCTTCTGCCTACAGGACATGTTCAACCAAAGTATCTTGTATAATATTTTTGTATTTGTTGTATCATTCTATGTTCCTTCAAGCTTTAACATTTTATTGTTAGTTTCTGACTTTAAGAGAATTCTCTCTGGGCCTGCACTGCCTCCTCCCTCCTGTCCTGAAATCATGGTTTTACACTGAGGTTTTAACCCAACTGTAGTTCATGACTCAAGCTTCCAGCTTTGTTCTTCTGCTGTGATGCAAGAGAGAAGGAATAAAAGTCAGGGATCAGGGAAGGGAGGGGGGCTGGGGGAGCAAGCTGATGATGGTTGCAAACTTGATTTATTAGAAATAATGCTGAAAACTCCCCTCTTTTGTCCTCCCCCACCCATCATCTGCATGTGGCTTCTCCACCCAGCTGTGCAAGACAGAATCATCCCTTTGACTGACCCTCTCCTGTCCTCCCCAGCCTCATTGGCAGTTATCTAGCCAACATACTTGCCCATACTTAATATTCCTTCCCAAGAGAACCTTCTTTCTTTTCCGGTGTTAAGAGCCCAAAAGAAAATCATATTGCATTAAAACTTGGTTGTGTATCTCTTAAGCTTTCCCTCTCTGTCTTCACCTGGGATGAGGGGGAAAGGGAGGAACAGAAAAGCATCTTGCTTAATTTTTTTAAGAAATAAAACTAGAAATTCCTTGGATTGGAAAGGATAAAATCTATTCTATCTTCTCAATTTTGAGCTAGATGACATGTTATGGAATTCTAGTGTTTTATAGTGGAAAGTAACCAGAGATAATTTAGGTTGAATCTTTTCCTTTTAGAAGGGAAGGAATAAAGTCCCAGAGGAAGGAAACATATTACCCAAGGTTACAGAAAAGAGGTTCTGGCAGCACTGAAACTTTCCAGGTCTCCTGACTTCTGGTGCAGTGTTCTCTCCATGCTACACACTATACAGTCTTTCATATGGCAGTATCAACATCCATTGTGAACGCTAGTCACTATCTCTCCGTGTTTTCCCAGGCTTTCACTCCTTTTCCACATTCTATTTTTCCCCCTGTGAAATTTTGACCCTATAGTTAATCAGTTCAGATTTATACAGTCTTTCACCTCAAATTCTTTACCCTTTTCTTTTCATCTCTCATGCCTTTAAAAACCCTAATATTGTGTTATGCCCACTATCTATCTTTTTTACTTCTACATTTATACTACTACATGATTTTTGGAGAATGTCTATACTGAGTAGATCCACCACAAATCTGTTACCCAGTGTTAACTGGGTCTTCACTTCAGAATAGCCATTTATTTATTCTTCTCCAATTCCCTTCCTGTCACAGCAACTATATTGAATGTTACAAGTTTTTTTTTCTCTTCAAGCCACCTTCAGGTCCTTACCTTACCTCATCTTTTATTAGTGAAATAAAATCCATTCACCATGAATTCCTTTTTTTCCCCAGTTATATCCTTCAGATCTCCCCTCCATTTATGATTTACTCTAGCCTCAGATGGAGTGGTGGCCTTTCTCTTTGCTAAAGTCAGTCCTTTCACTTATGTCCATGATATTTCTTACCTCCTACTCTGGGAGCTTGTTTCTTGGGTCATATCCTTTTTTTCTCTGATTTTCCATCTTTCTTTATCCTCTGAATGCTTCCTATCAACAAAATGTGCATGAAGCAAAAAGCTTCATTTGGCCTTGCAATTCCCTCAAGGAATTTTTATATCTTATAATCAAACTCCTAGAAAGCCATTTATTTTTGTGACCTCTACTTCTTCACATTCCACTCATACCCTTGAATTCTGTCTTCTGGCTGACTACCTGCCTGAAATTGCCCTCAGTGGCAACTAATAATCATTTAGTTGCTAAATACGATGACCTCTGTCACCATCTAAATCTTTCCTGACCCCTCTGCAGCATTTACCCCTGTGGACAACTTCCTCTCACTGGACCCTCCCTTCTTTGGCTTTTCGAGATGCTCCTTTGTACTTGTTATTCTCTAACTTGTCCAACTGCTCCTTCTCAGTTTCCATTGCAGGATGATCATCTGTATTCCATCCTCTAAGTGAAGCTACACCAGCAAGGATATATCCTCAAACCTCTTCTTTCTCTGCCTGTGACACCAACTCCAACAGGTTCAGTCATAATCTACACATAGATGCTTCCAAATGTAAATTTCCAATCTTGAACTCTACCCTGAATATCATTCCAGTATTAACATCTTCCTAGTGTATTCTTCCACCTGGATGACCCATAGGTTCTCAAATTCATCATGTCCATAAGTGATCTCATTATCTTTCTTCCTAAACCCAACACTCTTTTTAGCTTCCACATTTCTGTCAAAAGTCCTGTCATTATTCTAGTGACATGGGTTCACAATGTCATTTAAAAATTTTTCCCACTTTTTCCCCCATATCCAATAAGTTTCTAAATATTGTTGATTCTACTATCACAAAATATTTTCTCCACTTTTTTTCCTACTCACATTGTCATCACCCTAGACCAGACCCTCATCACCTCTTACCTGGACTATTATAAAAATTTCTATCCTCAACACACTTGCCAACATAATCTTCCTAAAACACAAGCTTGAACACATTGCCATTCTGTTCAAAAAGCTTCAATGGCTTTTCCCTAGGATTTCCTCTAGAATTAAATACGAACTCCTCTGTTTTACATTTTAAATCCCTTCAAAATCTGTCTACAACATACTTTATTTCATGCTACTATTTACCATGTACTCTGCAACCCAGCCAAACTGGCCTTTGCTGTTCTTCTGATATGACATCCCATTGCTTTATTTCTCTATTCTATCCATTTATAATCTTTTCTCATGCTTGGAATGCACTTCCTCTTTATCTCCATCTATTAAAATACCTAGTTCCCTTCCAGGCTCAGCTTAGATATGGTTTCTTTACTAGGTACAACTGCCAGGTTGTGAGAAGATCAATAACCACCAGGGATGCCTTGCCCCGTTTTCCTTCTCCCTGCTAACCCCCTCTCTCCCTTGGCCATCCCAGATCTCACCTAGGACCACTGTCTGGTGAGAAGAGGAGCCACCACTGGGGGTGCTTACTGCCCTGGCCTTCCCTTTTCATTTGGAATGCTTGAATGCTTGTATAACTTGGATGATGGGAGAGTTCATGACTGTTTCTTTTGGTGAGATGGAGCAGTAGACCTTACCATCTACCCTGTCGCTGATCCTGAAGTCCTCTGTGTTGTACCATCTGTCCTGCCACTATAGTCCCTATAGTCCTTGAGCACTGTCATCTGACCTACTTAAGTAACTCTAAAACCACTGGACCTTGTCATCCACCCCACTGATATAAACTGAGGACTTTTCCATCTGCCCTGCAGCTGAGCTTTCTTTTTATATGTTGTCTCTCCCAAATACCGTATGAGTATCTTGAGAGAAGGAACTATCTTACCTCCTCTATTTGTATCCCCAGTGTTTGGCACTCAATAAGTGTTTAATAAATGATCTATTTTCTTATCTCTATACTTTTTGAAGGCAGAAACTATTTCACTTTTTTCTTTGAATCCCCAGAACCTACTAAAGTATCTTTTGAATAGTTGACTTTTAATATATGCTTTTTGGAGGGGGGAAGGGGAGGGCAGTTGGGGTCGAGTGACTTGCCTGAGGTCACACGGCTAGTAAGTGTTAAGTGTCTGAGGCTGGGTTTGAACTAAGGTCCTCCTGACTCCAGGGTCAGTGCTTTATTCATTGTGCCACCTAGCCACCCCAATAGATGCTTTTTGAATAAACTGATTAATGTCTTTTGATAGATGAAGAAACTGAATTTTTTAAAAGGTGAAGGGATTCATCCCAAGTCACACTATGAGTTAGTAGTAAAACTGTGTCTCCTGGCTCCCACTCTGATGTTCTGTTGGCCATAGCTCACCTATTATGATTACAGAGAAGTCTCGATATAGTTCTTAGAGAACTTATGACTTGATGGCATAGTATTTCCACAAGGCTACCTTACATCTACTTCATTCGTACATATTTATATGTTGCTCCCCCTATTTGAATGGAAGCTTCCTGAAAACAGGTACTGGTACATTTTTTTTCCTTTTGTTTCCCCATTTCTTAGTCCAGTGACTGTCACACAGTGTCACAAGCAATGCTTGCTGATCTAAAATATCTACCAGATGAAATTTAAGCTCATTCTTTTTGTCCTGTGAATTCCCCATCCCCACCAAAAAACAAATGTCAGACTCCCACTATATCATCCTCATTACTTTTACTACTACTGTTACTTCTCCTTCTTCTCCTTCCCCTCCTTCTCTTCTTAATACTAACACCATCACCATCACTGCTACTATTACTTCTTATACTAGTGGTATGTAGTTTATGATTGACTCAGTTTTTCATGAGAATAAAGTGAAGAATAACTTGGATGAATGAACCACTATGAAACAACTAGGTATGATCCTGTACTTGAAAGCTCTTTGTATTCTGTAAATAATTACTTTTTGTCTCAGATCCATCCAGGGTCTTGGAATGATGCCTAGAGAGGTAATATTTACTCATTAAATGTAAGCTCCTTGAGGGAAGAGACATTTTTGTTTTTGTCTTTGTATCCCCCAATGCCTAGCCAGCCATTGACTTGCCCAAAATACAATAAATGATTGTAAAATTAGGTGGAATTGGTTTCACTAAAGCTCCACAATTTATTCAGCATGGATCCCTCCTTCCCTTATACAAACTGTAACCCTTGCACTCCTTAAGTAAAGATTCTTCATGAATTTTCGACTAAAGAATTCACATGGTTACCACCATTCTTATGATAAGCTCTTCTGAATTTAGCCTAGTTTTTGGGAGAAAAATAAATATTTTGTTGTTGAGGCAATATTTGAAGCCTTTTCAGACTTATGCTGATGTGAGACATTGATAATATTGCCAGCATTGTTAGGGGTGCTTGAAAGAATAGATAAAGTATTACTTAACCTAACCAAGATAAAATTCAATAGCAATTATTCCCCCCAGTCAAGCTAATATGAAAGTGTGTGTTCTGTGAGGGGTAAGCGGGGGAGGGTGGGAAGCAAGATATGTGTCTTCTTTACACATACAATAGAAATTCTGTCCATTCATGAATAAGTGAAAACCACTAACCTCTCATGACAAAAGACTGAGGGTGAGTTGCTGGTGAATAGCACAGGGTGAAAACAGAGGATTTGACATGGAGAATTATAATTGATGGTCAAATCAAGAAGAGAATATTCTGGTTCCATCCAGATCATTTGAGGAGAGTTATGAACCTCAATCAGATGACTTTCAAAAGAGAAGAAATATGAAGCCTACAACAGCTGAATAAAACTTTGGGATGAATAAGTATTCTTCAAAAACAGACCGAATAAGTTTAAAGACTCCAGAGGAGGGACTTTGGATTTTGATCAAAGTCACCTGACTCTTTTTAAATTCACTTCAATCAACATTTTATGCAATGCATTAATGCTAGACATTGTCAGGGATTTAAAAAAATAAGGAATGGTTCCTTGTCCTCAGAGAGTTGTCTTTTTTTTGGTGGTTGTTTTGTTTGGGCTTTTGGGATGAGAGGGGTTGGACAAAGAGGGGTGAAGAGAAGATACCTTGTGGAGAACATGCTTAAGTTAGAAGCTATATCCATTCAAAGAGATTTCCTAACTTTCTGGGGGAAGGGCTTTAACCAACAAGAGTCCTGGAAAGGAACTTAGAAGTCCTGGGTTTTAGTATGAGATTTGCCACTATCTAATAAGAAGTGTGGCATAATGGATGAAGGACTCTTTGGATTTTCAGTTGAGGTTTTGCATTCAAATCTCAGTCTTCTTAGTGACCATAGGAAATCAGTTAATCTCACTGGGTCTCAATTTATTCATCTGTAAATACTGAGAGAGCTTTTTTTTTTTTAATATCAGCTATATGTTCTCTTTCAAGACTAATTTCTATGAGCCTAAGACTCTGGGCAAGTCACACCATAATTCTGAGACAGTTTTTTTTTTTTTGCTTTTTTGGAGGGCAATTGGGGTTAAGTAACTTGCCCAAGGTCACACGGCTAGGTTATTTTTTGTTTGTGTGTGTGTTAAGTGTCTGAGGCTGGATCCGAACGCAGGTCCTTCTGACTCCAGGACCGACGCTCTACTCACTGCACCACCTAGCCGCCCCTGAGACAGTTTTGACATCTATAAAATGCCGAGTTTGCACTAGTATAGTGGGAAACAACAACAACCACTGATTCTAGAGTCAGAACATGCAAGTTCAAATCTTCCTTCTCATGCCATCCACCACAGTGACCTTAGGCAACTCATGAAACCTACATGGGACTTAGTTTCTTTATCTGTAAAATAAGGGTCTTACACTAGTTGACTTCTAAAGTCCCTTCCAGCTATAGGTCTAGAAAACGATTTTTAGGCACCTTTCCACTATTAATATTCTTGGAGCCTCTGAAGACATGGGCCAAAACACTCTTAAAAGGAAACCCATGGCTTTGTGCCATGGTTTATACACAAGTGTTTTACCCCAAACAGTATTGATATTACATGGAATATAAAGTATAAAGACCCAAACAGAAATCCTCTGTAGAAGGGAGTAGGAAACTGTACAGATGGGTCAGGAGAACAGCATGTCAATACTAAGATTGAGCAGCTGGCCAGCCTAAGGGAGGGAAGCCAACTGGTGGGAACTTGTTGGCTCTACACTATACCATGTTCTTGCCCTCTTAAAACTGTTCTCTGTGAGAAAGAGAGGAAAATGGCCCACGCATTTCTTGCCAAAACCTTCCTCACTGCAGACCTCCAAGGGTTCCCTCGAGCAGCCTTACCCTCCCACCCACTTTGACAAACCTCACCCCCCCCCAACACCAGTGCCCTGTTTAACTGTCAGCCAGGGCACTCGGGTGTGCCCTCAAGCCAATCACAAACCAGGCGCCGAGCTACACTCACACACAGAATGGCATTGACTCTGTAATGCCGTCGAGGGAGACACTGTCTCCTTTAGAATCAATCCCCCCTTTTTTCTTTCTCTTTGCAAAATGTGGAAAACAGCACATGCTATAAAATATGTTCCACACTTGTGCAGCCCCAATGAGGACGCTGTCCTCAGGGGATGCAGCTTTGACTTTCTGCCTGCGTCTTCAGGGCCGGTTTTCATTAAACAGAGCTTTTGAAAATGGCAAAGTAATAATTTGCTAAATAAGGCCCATGAACAGCTTGGTTTTGCAAATTATGATTTAAAAAAATCTGAGAAGTTGGTGTAAGGAAGGCCCAGTTAGATGAAAAGTGGCCAGGTTTGAACACACTGAATTGGAATAAGCTCCCTGGCTCTGTCTGGCCCCAACCTCACACTGGTTATGTGTTTATTAAACAGACTGCATTAAAAGAATAAATGCCATCTGCTCTGTGGGGGGCAGCATTCTCTAGTGGATTCGGCAAAGGATGGGGAAAGAGGTTGGAAAGTCGTCTTCAACCTACTTTTTACTTTCTGGGAATGACTTGCTTCCAGGATACTCCCAAACTGCTGTTTCCCTTTTAGGGGGAACTGCCATTAGTCTTGGTCTCCCTCCTAAGGCTTCAATGAACATGATCAGTAAATAAATTAATCAACTGACCAGTTAGCACATACAACTGAGGACTTGTTCTCTGGTGGGGTACAAAGCTGAGCAAAGCAGGGTCCTTGGCCTCAGGGAATTTATAGGCAAGCTTGGGGAATGAGACAGATGAGAAAAGGAACCATTCAAGGCACTAAATAAGTCATCCTCTGAAGCCCTACTCTGATGCCTCGTTTCAGCCCATGTGGATATCTTGGGTTCTCCAATACTGCCTTAGACAATCAAAAGTTCTAAGAGGTCCTGCCAACTTGGAGAACCTTCAAGCACATACCTGGCAGGAAACTGGGTGTTTAAGGAAGTCATTCCTTACTCCCCAGATGCCAGTATTTCCCCACAACCTACCCCCACAAATTAACTTGTATAAGTAGCTAATAATAATAGCCAATATATAATACTTTAAGGTTTGCAAAACATTTTGCATAGATTATTTCATGTGATCCTCACAATAATCTTATAAAGTAGGTTATTTTCTAGATGAGGAAACTGATGCTGAGAGCAGTTAAGTAACTTTCCCAAGGTCACAAAATTAAGTAAATGGGTGAGATGAGGTCTTCCTGATTCCATGTTCTACCACTGGGCCACTTAGCTGCATTATATCCATTTTGTATCTAATATGTGTGTATGTGTGTGTGCATATACATACACCTATATTTACATAAATATATACACATATATGTATGTATATGATCATTTTGTCTTATGCTAATAAAATGTAAAAACTTTTATGGCAAGGACAATGTACAGAAGAGTCTCAGACTGAGTTAAGGGTTAAGGGATATTTTCATTGGCAGAATTACAATCTTTGACGTGTATAATTAAACAAATGATAAGAGTTGTGCCTGTAGAGCCAAATGAGTACTATAGATGTGGAGAAGAGTAGGAGATAGTGGAGTCTGGAATGGGGAAGGCTTGAATGAAGGTGTGGGACTGGAGTCTGATTGGATGAGCTGTTTTCAAAGTCACACAATGTTAGACCAGGAAGGGACCTTAATAATCATCCAGTGAAGGAGTCTTTGACTTAGGGTCAATAAACTTTTCTGTAAACACTTTTATAGCTATTTTACACATTTAAAAAGATTATTCTGGGAAGAGATCTAGAACCTTTGCCTGATGACTAAAGAGGTCTTTAGCACAAAAAGATTACCAGCTCCTCATCTAGTGAAGAGAAAGTGAGGTGCAGAGGAAGATGGCTTGACTAAAGTCACACACGGAATCAGCAGCAGAACTAAGTATACTGAGGGCCTCTATGTCACAGCGTGCTGCCTTATAGGAAAAGCAAAGAAAGAAACCTGAGAGAACAAAGAAAATACTTTCACCTGAGATGGAGGTGATAGGGGAAGAGAGGGCAACTGAGTGAAGCTTTGCAGGGAGAGAAGAATTCCAGCAGGTAGAGATGAAGCAGGATTCCACTTTAGGTCTAAAGGATAGTCAGCCTAGGCAAAGTACATGGTGACAGGGCATCAGAAGATAAGTGTAGGGAATAGTTAGCGGGACACTTTGATAGGGATATGGAATTAATGAATGTGAAGAATGTAAAGTGAGTCTGGAAACCTAGGTTGGAGCCACATTGAGTTACACCTGTGAATACTAAGGAGATAGTATTTGATCATAAAAGCAATAGAAGCTCCCCAAATTTTTCTGTTTCTTTTAAAATTACTTTTTATTGTTATTTTCTATTTCCCTTTCCTTCCCCCTTTCCCTCCCAGAGAGCCACCCCACATGATAAATAGTATTTTCTGGAGAAGAAAAGTGTCAGCACAATTGATTGAAACATTGAGAAAGTCCCAAAACATGGGTAATGTGTAACACCTGTGGATCTCCCACCTCCATGAAGAGGTAGGTTGGGGGTGTCTTATTTCTCTTCATTCAAGTACTCTCTGATCTTTATGATTTTATTACATTTACTTTTTTTTTTGGAGTTTCACAGTTCTCTTCATTTATATTATTGTGGTCTGTGTATATTGTTTTCTTGGCTCTGTTTACTTGTGTCTGCATTAGTTCATATAGATCTTTCTATGTTTCTATATATTTATCATACACATCTTATAGAACAATAATATTCTATTACATTTATGTACCACAATTTGTTTAGTTATTTCCCAATTGATGGGCATCTAATTTGTTTCCAACTTTTAACTGTTGCTATAAATATTTTGGATTATATGTGGACTTTTAGTTATAAATAGCTTCCTTCAGATATAAATTCATTAATGGAGTCTCAGGTTCAACGGGTATGGACATTGTGGTTACTTTATTTGGATAATTCCAAATTGCTTTCCAAAATGACTGTACCATTTCCACCAATAATGTATTAGTGTGTCTATCTTTACACAACCTCTCCAACATTGATTGTTGCCATTTTTGTCATTTTTTCCCCAATTTACAGAGTATAAAGTTAAACCTCAGAATTGTTCTGATTTACATTTTTCTTATTATTAATGATTTGGAGCATTTTTTTTCACTTAGTTGTTAATACTTTGCGATTATCTTTTTGAGAAATGTTCATGTCTTTGGATATATGTGTATATATATATATATGTGTGTGTGTGTATAGATATATGTGTGTATAAATATATATGTATACATACACACATGTGTGTATAAACATACACATTAAAACATAGAAAGATCTATATGGGCTGATGCAAACAGAAGTAAACAGTCAAGAAAACAATATACATAGTAACCACAATAATATAAGTGAAGAAAACTATGATACAAAAACAATAAAATAAATATAACAAAATTATAAAGATCAGATAGGACTTGAATGAAGAGAAATGATGACACCCCTAACCTACCTCTTCATGGAGGGGGGGATTCACAGATGTTATACATTGCCCATGTTTGGGGACTTTCTCAATGTTTCAATCAATTGTGCTGACTTTAAAAAAAAAGAAAGAGAGAGAGAGTCCAAATAATTATAGTGGTCATGAATCAGAGAATGAGGGTCTACAATAAACAGAAGGAGAAGATGGATTATAGAGTGAAAGAAATTCTTTTGGGAAAGAAACAGAAAAAATGAAATTGAAAAACTAAGGAACAGGACTAGCTGAAGGGGCAGAGAGGAAGGGGGAATGTCAGACAAAAAGAAGGGTCAAAAGTGAGATGAAGAGAATCAGTGGAAACAGAACTACCTTAAAAAAAGATTGTAGTAAAGTAAATGAAGGAACATAATACCATATTCACAACAGAACTAGGAAGTTGAAACTGAAAAGCTTCTGAAGATAATATTTGTACATCTAATATAAGAGATGAAGTTGTTATATGAAGAAAAAAATCTTTGTAACAAATTTCTCTGATAAGGGTTTGATATCTTATATAAATGATTTACATATTATATATATGAAATTCTTCCTCTCCTCTTCTATATAATATATAAATTACATGTATTTATTATACTGTGTATGTATGTGTGTATGTGGGGGAGAGAGAGAGAGAGAGAGAGAGAGAGAGAGAGAGAGAGAGAGAGAGAGAGAGAGAGAGAGACTTCATCACTCTTCACCAGCCATCTCTCTTCACTCATAGGAGAATTCATCAATGGAATCCTTTACCACCTCCAAAGTAAAGCCTCCTTCCTTTCCCCTCATTTTAATCTGCCTTATTCCTCCTCCCACAGGCTCTTTTCCTTACTGCTAGCCTTTGATTTGACCCTGCTGGGGTGGAGCCAAGATGGTGGAGTAGAAGCACAAACTTGGCATGAGCTCCCTCTCCAATCACTTCCAATATATAATTTGACCCTGCCACATCACACTCCTTTCTCTCCCCTTTCTCCTCTCCCTCCCTTTCACATATCTTGCCATGTTGTAATGTATTCCTCCAAAGTAACATTTATCTATAGGCAGATGTGGGACTCAAGGCAGTTGACTAGGACAGGATGTTTAGATTTGGGGGTCCCCTGTTAGGATATCATTAAATCTGTGGGATTGGATAAGCTTAACAAAGAAGAAAATAGAAAATGAGAAGAAAAGAGCTAGTCAACCAATCAACTATTATTAGTATATATTATAATAATACATCATATTATTGTATAATATAATAATACATCATATTATTGTATAATATAATAATGCTTCATATTATTATATATAACAATATATAATTATTAACCTCCTACTGTATACCAGAAATTGTGCTAAGCTCTGGGGATACAGAGAAAGGCCAAGAAATAGCTCTTGCCTTTAAGGAACATGCAGTCTCATGGATGAGATAACATGCAAACAACTATGTACAAACAAGATATAAATTGGAAATTGTCTTAGAGAGGACTAAGATTTAGAAAGCCTTGGAAAGGGTTCTTGCAGAGGGTGAAATGTTAGTTGAGACTTTAAGGGAACCAGGAAAGCTAGGAGGGAAAGATGAGCAGGGATAGTGTTCTAGAAGTGAAATCAGTGAAAATGCTTGGGAATCAGGAGATGGAGTATCATGAGCAAAGGAACAAGAAGGAGGCCAGCGTCCCTGAATCACTGAGTATGTGGAGAATAGCAAGGTATAAGAATACTGAAAAGGTAAGAAAGGGCCTGATTATGGAGGGTTTTAGAAGTCAGATAGAAGATTTTATACTTGATTTTGGATGCAATTAGGAGACACTCCATTTTATTGAATGGAGGTGGGTTGACATGGTCAGAACTGAACTATGGGAAGATCAATTTAACAGTTGAGTAGATGGGTTGGAGCTAAGAAACAGTATAACTGATGGCAGCTTGGTGCAATGGATAGGAAATTGGACTAATAATCAGGGAGACCTGAGTTCAAATTCCACATTAGATATTAGCTGTGTGAAACTGGGCATGTCATTTAAGCTCTCTGTATCTCATGTAAAATAAAGATGTTGGACTTTCTGGGGTCTAAGGTATTTTCCAGTTCTAAATCTGTGATCCTATTAGAGTTATGCCTAAAATTTGAGCAAATTCCATGAACTCTGCTCAGAGGTTTGACTTCTTTTTGACTTCTTTCCCTGTTCTTAACTATATTTTAGAGATGATGTAGACAGATAAAGGGTCAACAGACAAACTATACATGGATACCAATTGCTACCAGCCCTTCTTTTTCCTGTCCCTAAAAAGTCTTTGTAGCCCCTTACTATCAACTCAATCTAACCCATTTCATATTGCAGAAATATCCATTTTTGTAAGGAAGATGTGGCTTGAGCATCTTTTCTATGAATGATCAGTAGAGTTCTGAGAACCCCATATCTCATAATGGCATGCAAGGAACATATTTTGGTGACACCTGAAGTCTCTTCCAATATGGAGATTCTATGGTTCTGAGGTTGTATAGAGGATATGTTTGACCAGATATGTCTTTAGAGAGCCCATTGTAAAAGACAGACCTCACACTGGAAAAGTGAGGACCTGAAATATTTACTTCAGCATTCTTACCCTCTTCTTTACTATCCTTTTCATCACAAGTCTGCTTCTCTTGTAATTTTGGCCACCTTCTGCTTGTTTGTTAACTCTGGCAGAAGTTTCCTGCTCCTCTTTTATTTTATTTTCTTTTTCTAAGGACTGGCCCAAGGCCACTCATGTTACCTCCCTGCGTCTTAGTGGAGTGAGTGGAATAACAGTGGAATCTCCCCAATGACTATGACCCCTGTAGGTTCCCCCCTCATATTATGTCTAAATAAATATTAATAAGAAAAATGGTATAAGAGCTCATTGAGAAATCCTGCAAATATTTGCCCTGTGTGTTCCCTTTTCCAGCCCCCTTGGCTGTCACAGAAGCACTCTCTGCAACTGGGGCCCATGGCCCTACAGAAGTTGCCAAGAAACAAATCCTCGTTCTATTTTCTTGGAGGAAGCAGAAAAGCAACTTATGCTTGGTGCCCAGCACACTGGACCCCTGGTTACCCTCCCAGCTCAATGTTGGCTCAAGTACTCCAAAATCCATCTCACATTTCCTTCTCTCCTCTTTTGCCCTACTATCTCTCCAATGAGATAGGGCAGGGTGTTTAGATTTGAGGCCGTTTCTTCAATGGCTGTTCCTGTATAATTTCACTGAGTTCTACTACTTATTATTCCATCAAAATCATATGGAATTTAAGAAGCGAAAAAGTGAGGAACCTTAAGGATGTGTGTGTGTATGCATGTGTGTGTGTGTGTGTGTGTGTGTGTTATGCAAAGGAGGAAAGGAGAAAAGGATAGCTACACTATTAGAACTGAAAGAAATCAGATTTGAGACTCTGGAGGAGTCACATATGTTGAGAAGGAAAATAGCTGCTTATCCTTGAAAGAATAATATAGTAAAACTATAGAAGCTATCAAGTGAAAGATCATCCAGCACAATGGTCACAAAAGAAAGACTAGTGGTGCTTGATGGGTCATTGCTCACTGTACTAAAGCAGTTAATTGTTGAGCTTACAATAGAAGAGAGGTCTATTGTTTTTCTTGGGTATGTTACAAATACATCACAAAAACCTCCTAAGACTTATCAGCATAGATGACTATGACCCTCTTTTGTTGACTCACTAGAGCAAAAAAAATTGACACTGGCAAAGGAAACCTGAAAAGTATTGCCAAAGACTATGAAACCTTGGCAAGAAACTAAAGATGATAAAGGTATAGGTTGTATTTTACTTGCTAAATACCATAGAAAACAAAGGATGTAGAAAAGAAAAACTGATTTGGGAAGTAAACAGTTGACTTGGAAGGTACCAACTGATAGTTGATTTTACTTTCTGGTCTATGGCCTAAAAATATAAGGATGACAGATTCCTAGCCAGGGATAGAGTACACATAACAGATGTGGGTAAGAGTAGGTCAGGTGTCTTGCAAATATAATTGCAAGAGTTCTAAGTGAAAAAAGATGGTGGAGAGACAAGGTTGTTTATGTATATAAATCAAAATAGATACCATATAAAGTAGGTACAACAAAGGAAGAATAGCAATTGAGACTTTCTTAAGTACACAGGAGACAAAATCCAAGAAAGGAGCCAGTAGTGAAAGCCATGGTCTCCAATTTCTATACCCCATTGACCAAAATTTAGCAAATGAGGAAAAACTAGAAACTCTGATAAAAGGAAGTAAATTTGAACTTATAGGCATAACTGAAACTTGATGGAATGAAACCCATGTCGGTAATATGACTTTGCTTGGGTATACCTTATTCCAAAGAAACAGGAGAGCAGAAAAACTTAAGGTGGAGGGGGTGGACTGAGGTGTGCGAGGGGGCAGAGAGTATGGTGGGAAGCATTTGATGAAGCTCCATAGAGAAACATAGACAGAAAGGGGGAATATAACAGAAGTTTAGAAATAAGTCACAAGCCTAGCACAGGCACATGTTAAAAGTATTGATAAACTGATAATTACAATTATTCTCTGCTGCTGGATCTCTCTCTCCCTCTCCCCCTCTCTCTCTCCATCTCTCTTTCCCTCTCTCCCTACCTCCTCTCTGTCTGTTTCTCTGTCTCTTTCTTTCCCCTCTCTCCCCTATCCCCCCTTTCCACTCTCCTCCTTTTATTTACCTTAGTGAAAACTTTGCCTTCAAAAGATAGAGGAATTGACAAAGAGAAATTGTGTTCTGCTTCTGATTGTCACTAATGGGAAGAGACTCTAAATGTTGGGAACCTAGGGTAAAATGATCACTACCTCTTATAGCTTTTGACAGAAAATAAGAGGAAAGTTGAGAATAGTATTATATGAGCACTAGAAATTGGGAAAGAAGATTTCAAAGACTTCATAGAATTTCATGAATTAAGATAGCATAAGAGGAAAGAAAAAAATACTCCCAGATGGAATTTTCAAGTTAAAAGGAAACAATTGCAATGAAAAGAAAAAATGGGAATTGTCTTAAGGGACCTTTGTGGATTTACAAATAATAGATTTTTAAAAGATAGAGTAAAAACCAGGAATAAAGAATGAATAAAAAGATACCATTCAAATAATGTCGAGTGATAATGTGGAGAATTAGCCAAGAGTATTCATGAAAACTAAGGATACTTTTTCTTTAAAAATGATGGTTTTTTTTATTAAAAAAGTATAGGACCACTGTGGTAGATGAACCAATGGTAAATGACAACAAAATGGATTCTTACTTATTTTACTTCTGATTTTTCTGTCAAAGTGAATGACCTTTACACTGGAAATAACAGAACAGAAATGGCTAGTGAGTTGATAGATGAGATAGTAAGAAAATGACTCATTGCCCCTGATAAATTCAAGTCCCTTGACCCAGACGAACTACATTCTCAATTACTAAAAGAACTGGCAGGTGTTATTGCTAAGTCACTGTCAGGGACACTTGAAATATTTTGGAAAACAGAAAAGATACCACATGATTGGAGAAGAGTAAAAAACAGTAGTAGTAATTAGAAGAGGAGGAGGAACATTTTTAATATAGTGAGATATACATATTACATATATACAAATACACATATCCATACATATAGATATAGCATTTATATAGCACTTAAATGTTTGCAAAGCACTTTACATATATTATTTAATTTGATCTTCATCACAACCATGGGAGGTAGGTGACATCATTATCCTTGTATAACAGATGCCAAAACTGAGGCTAGCAGAGGTTAAATGACATATTTAGGGCCATACAGCTAGTAAGTATCTGAGACCAGGTTGGAATCTAGGCTTTCCCAATCTAGACTTAGTGCTAAATATCCTGACTTTCAACAAAAGAAAGACAAGACAATGATATAATTGAATGAACTGGTAAGTGGTTAAATAACTGAATATAGAGAATAGCTGTTAATTAATGGTATAATGCCAACTTGGCAGGCAGTCTCTTGACAGAAATGACTCATGGTTCTTGACCCTGTACTTTTTAATATATTAACAGTGATTTGGATAAAGGTATAGATGGCATGCTTATCACATTTACATATCACACTAAGCTTAGAGAGATAGCTAACACATTGGATATAGAATAACAAAAGAACTTTATTTTTTAAAAATTATGAATGAGCATTTCCATATTAATAGAAAACAAAGTGTGTGTGTGTGTGTGTGTGTGTGTGTGTGTGTGTGTTTCTGCATGTGTGTAACTGGGAATCTCCATTTCATACCACTCACTTCCTTTAAAAATATTTTTCAAATTATATGTAAAAATAACCAGTTATTTTTTAAAAGGTATATAATAAATTCAACAAGGTACTTTCAAAACTGCCCTGCTTGGGGCGGCTAGGTGGCGCAGTGAGTAGAGCGCCGGCCCTGGAGTCAGAAGGACCTGAGTTCGGATCCAGCCTCAGACACTTAACACACACAAACAAAAACCTAGCCGTGTGACCTTGGGCAAGTTACTTAACCCCAATTGCCCTCCAAAAGGCAAAACAAAACAAAACAAAACAAAACAACCAAAACTGTCCTGCTCATCTGTGCTTCCTTCTGAATTTCCTTCTATACTCTTCTATACATTTTAAATGCTTCAATACCATTTTGGGGAGTTTTGCTATTGCTAACCACCATCACACTTCTCTCACACATTCCTCCAATTAAAAACAGGAGTTGTCTGTTTTCTTTAAGTATAAGAAGTAAACATAGTCAAGTAAAACAGGGCCAGCTAGGTGGTGCAGTGACTAGATTACTGGGGCTGGGAGTCAAGAATACTAATCTTCCCGAGTTCAAATATGGCCCCAGATACTTACTGTGTGACCTTAGGTGAGTCATTTAACCCTATTTGCTTCAGTTTCCTCATCTGTAAAATGAGTTGGAGAAGGAAATGGCAAACCACTCCAGTTTCTTTGCCAAGAAAACTCCAAATGGGGTCACGAAGAGTCAGACACAACTGAAATAACTGAAGAATAACCAAAGCAAAAACAAGTCTGTACCATAGGTGCACCCCAAAATATTTGTATCTTTCTTCAGTGTGGATCCATGACTTCTCTGTCATGAAGTGGGTAACATGTTTCATCATAGGTCTTCAGAGACTTAGTCATTGATTTTAACTGAGCTCTTAAGTCTTTCAGAGTTGTTTTTATTTACAAGGTTATGGTCCTCATTTAAATTGTTCCCATGGTTCTGCTTGCTTTACTCTGAATTAGTGCATACTTAGGATACTCTGACATTGTTCCTTCTGTTATTTCTTTTGGCACAATAATATCCTATTACATTTAGATGATTTATTCATACCTTCCCTGATAGACCACTTTAGCTTCTAGGTTTTTTTCTTCTTTTAATTTAAATCCCCTTTTTAAAATCTAGAAGTTTATTTTGCCAAATGTGTTTACTTCTTTTAAAAAAATATAAAATAAGCATTTTCATAACATAGAAGAATAAAAAAGATTATTATATCTAATGTATACAACTTATTATGCCTTTTAAATATATAATAAAGTTATCATTAACTTTTTTTTTAATATGAATGCCTTTTCCCACCTATTTCCTCATTGAGTCTGATGTAGTTGTTATCAAGTTATTCTATCCTTTTAGGTTGAAGTTTTTTCTATCGTAATTCTTTATAATGCTTGGTGACTTCTGTTTAATCATCTCCATAGCCTTAGTTCTTGAATTGAGGTCCTGTGTCAAGGCTGGGCTCTGCCGCCATTCCGTGCTTTTGTGGGGGTTAACTAGTCCAACTTCTTCTCCTCCTGGGTCACTTGGGTTCCTGTGCTAAGTTCCACCTCCTTGGATTTATCTCTTCTGGGATTCTAAGCTTGAGTAAGAGTAGGGACCTTGGGGGCCTTGGGTCTGGTGTGCTGTAGGCTAAAAGGTACTGTGCATTGACTAGACACTGTTGTTCAAGGTTGCTTCTTAGTTGACCTCTAGTGGTTTCCTAACACCCAGGGTTTTGGAGGGGAGAACCCTCTATTCTTAATGCCTCTGGACAGAGAGCTTTGCATGCTATACATAGGACTGGGCAATTTCTGGCTGAGCTTTGAGGTTACTATCTTGTTTGCCTCTGCTGATGCTGGTTTTGGTGGTAGTCCCATTTCTGTTTTATCAGAAGTTTCTTTTTGTGGAATTCTGTGTTGTATACTGTAGTTTCTCATTTGATTTTCTGAACATTTTTCATTTTGGTATGATTCTTAGATTTTTTTGTTAGAATAGATATGTAGTATATGTAGTACAGGAACTGGCCTGCCTGGATCCAAGAGATATCTCAATAAACTCAATAGAGCATTGCCTGAATTCAATAAGATGAAATGGATCAGAGCTTCAGATAATGTTACACTGGAATTCAAAGAAGAAATCATTTCTCTCTTCAAATATCTGAAGGGTTGAAATGTTGAAGAAAAAGTAGACTCTTTCTGCTTTGCCTCACAAGGCAAAATTAGGAGCAATGAGTAGAACACATAGTCAGGTTTTGGCTCAATAGAAGAAGGAACTTCCTAATAATTAGAAGTTCCCCACAGTGGAATAGGCTGTTTGGAGATCTAGTAAATAAATATAAGCTGAATTGCCCTTTGCTTCAGATATTGCAGAGGGCACTAAAGATCCAAATTAAGTTCATACTGGATGACCTATAAGATCCCTTCTGATTCTGGAATCTTCCATGATCTACCATATAAAAAGTACTCTGCATCATTGTATATATAGTAAGTTATATATAGTAATATATATATATATATATATATATGTATACACACACACACACACACACACACACACACACACACACACACATATATATATATATATATATATATATATATATATATATATATATATATATATGATCCTTTACCTTAAAGAGTTGACAGTTTCATTAAAGAGATAAGACATATAGAGGGTACTCCAAAAGTTTTAGTGCATTTTAAGCTTTAGTAGCTTAAAACTTTAATAGCTTAAAACTGCACTAGGACTTTTGGGATACCCTCTTTACAAATAACACATTGAGTGATGGGACCCTCTGAGTTTTAGTTGGTGGCAGCCTACTTTACCTTTGTTCTCTAAGCCCAGCCTCATGGTTTCCTATGGGGTTTAAGTGTCATGCTTTACATTTTGCAGAGTATTTTATGCATATTTCCTCCCTGTTTATTCATGACAACCTTGTACAGTTCCACTGGTATTATTATGCCTACTTTAAAGTAAGGTACCTGAGGCACTGGTTGATTTACTTGGCCAAGTTCACAGAATTTGAGTCTAGATGTTCTTGCTTCCAACTCCTACTATATCCACTATCTCATCCTACAGCTCTCCTTACCTAAGTTGGTAAGGCTCAGTGGCCTAATAAGTTTCATGGTATAATGGAAAGATAGTTAGACCAGGAGTCAGTAGAAACTTGAGTTTGAATCTGGGCTCCAATGTATACTAGCTGAGTGACTCTTAGAAGGTCCTTGACTTTCCTGACCCTCGGTTTCTTTATCTGTAAAATGGTGCTTATACTGTCTACCTTACCAGCCTTTGTGTACAAAGCTCTTTGTAAACCTATAAATGTGAGTTATGATGATTCTAATGATGATTTAAATGACCCATACTTGACCTAAAGAACTATTCCACTATCTTCTGACTGGCATACTCCTAGCTAGAGAGGAGTCAGCAATTCCTAGCCTATTCCTGATGACTTAGCATGGTGTATGCAGGAAATGATTGAAAAATACTAAGCAATCCAAATTCATTACCTTTTTATGGGCCGGAAAGCACTCCACAAAGGATAATTGGATTTCTCCTTTGCAACCCTGCCCAGGCCCTGACTAACTGGTAGATGGGCACAGAGGACTACTTCCTGTCCTACTCATACACCCTACTAGCTGGAAATTAGTCCATACTCCCAGAGGCATCATTTGGCACCTCTTAACTGGGCCTTCAACCCTAGTGGTTCTCTTTCCTGTCCTTGAGGGTGAAAGGCTAGATTCCCTTTCCCAAAAATTTGGAGATTTCTTTCTACCCTAGGGTCAATTTGGCATTGGCATGGGCCAGGATGGGAAATGCATCAGAAACTGTTCTCCAAATTATTTTGCTTGCTATGTAGGCTTCTCACTGAATACAAAATACTATGATTGCTTTTCTACACTAATGTGGAAGGGGATGCAGATAATCAAAAAGAGTGGATAATTAAAAAGTCTCCCTTTATTTGGCTTTGAAATACTCTGAATAAGACTTTAGTGTTTTGTTTTATATCAGATATCTAATAATCAAAAGAACATAGGATTTAGAGTAGGGAGAGTCTCTTAGAGATCTTTTAGACAAAAATTTTTTTTAGAGATCAATAAACTAAGATGAAGAAGGAGGAAGACCTTTGATTGGGGTCCTACAAATAGCAAATAGCAGACCTGAGATTTGAAATCAAATTATCCAACTCTAAATGATGTACTCTTTTCCCTCTGCCACACTGGGCCTTTCTGATTCAGGTCAGTATTGAAATGAGGTCACCTTGATCCTGAAGAGACAGTGCATACACCGGGAAAATGCACCTGAACTTAATCTCCTCCTCCTCCAGATGATTCATAATGGGTAATTCAAAGAAAGATAATCAAGATAACTTCAATAAAATTATGATGATCATCTATTTGATTGAGTGAAAAAGCTGGTATGGTGAATTGGAAGGAGCCTTGCACTGAGAGTTAAGAGAACTGAGTGTTGATCCTGACACTGCAGCTAACCTGGTGAATGCCCAACCCCTCTGTGGACCCCAATTTCTTCATCCTTAAAACAAGGATATTGGACTATATTGTCTCTAAGGCCTCTTTTGGCTCCAATATTCTCTATTCTATAACTAATCTCCAACATTTTATGTTCTGTAATTAGACAATCTCTGAGGTCCCTTCCATTTCTGATACTCTGTGATTCTATGGAATCCAGAAACATCACACTCCCAGCATCTTATCATTGACTCATTCCTTGGGGGTGCAACAAGAAGGAAAAATGACCTTGAGGGTGATCCATTGGAAAACTAAATGCATGAGTTGTCTTCTATCACATGCACACACGCATATGCACACTACACAAGCAGAGCTAAGCTAGTCTGCTTCTCAGTATCTGTCATTGGTTGGGAAGATTATACCCACACCTGTCAGGAGAGCAGGCAAGGAGTTATTCCTGTGTATATGTGTGTGTGTGTGTGTGTGTGTGTGTGTGTGTGTGTGTGTGTGTGTGTGTGTATATTACTATGCAAAGCCATAAACTCTATGGGTTAGTTATGAATTAGAACCTTATAAAACTTGTTTGCTCATTCAGGGAAACTCAAAGTGGGAATTAAACAGTAGGAAAAACTGACCAGTAAATTTTTCCGAGCTAAAAAAAAAAAAACTTTTTACAATTTTCATTGTAGAGTTATGGGAGGGTTTTTTCCCCCCTTTCCCTTTTCAAATAGAGTTTTAATATACAGGGAGATTCAACAGTGGGGGTGAATTTAATAAATGGGAAAAAAGAAGATAATTTATCAAAATCTTGTGGTAAACAAAGGAGCTGAGGGATGATTCCCTTAGTCAACTAATGGAGGAGGAGGGAATGGCTAACAAAGTATCATCTTCCTTGCCTCAAGTGCTGCAAGGGGAATAGATTTTCTGAGCCATATATGTTCAATAATGGTTCCTCAACTATCCAAACTTTGAATAATAGAGTGTTAAGATGTAGGAGCCAGAAGGTTAGACCTTAGAGGTCATCTAGCCCAACCTGTTCATTTTATAGATGAGGTAACTGAGACCCTTCCCAGCCTATTACTTGCTGGCTCCCTCTTTTGGAAGGATTCTTTTTTTCTGGACAACTGAATTAAAACCCCCACGACTCCTCTCACAGAGAAGGAAGGTGTCAAAGGATGTAGAACTCCTCCAGCAAGTCATTGGGGAAATAAGGTCATTGGCCAACCTGAAATTAGAACCAAAGTGAAGTGAACACAGTCTTACCCTAGAGCCCCATTTCTGACTCATTTGAAAATAGCACCAGACAAGGCCCTCGAGAACAGACTTATAAGAAATAACCCAGTGTTGGCTATGAGAAGTAGACCAGATTACTTCATGTAATGGTTCTATGTGTTAGCTCTGGGCCTAAGACAGGAAAGATCACATTAGACATAAGTACACCCTTGGTCATCTCTATCATTCTACCTGCCCCACAGTCACAGGAGAAGTATTTTGTCTCTGTCTGGGCTGGAATTCAGCCTCCCATCTGCCACCTTCCAGTGACCACTCCTCTCTCAGTGATTCACCTCAGCCCCATGGAATGGTGTCGCTTGCACGACCAGAAACCCTGACTCATCTTTACCCAGATGTTCTTTCCACCACTTCTGGATTCTCTGGGATATGGGAACTGGGCCTGAGGCTGCAGGCAGGGGTGGAGGAGCTTGTAGAGATGGGCTCAGGATCTTATTTGTCCTGCCTGCTAATAACCAGGCTCCTCACTTGGTTACCCTAGAGGTGGTGCTCCTATTCCCTACCTCAGATAACACAAGGTCTTCTTCAAAACCTTGGACCTAAAGCTTGGTCTAGGATGGACTCTGGCCAGAACCAGAAAGATAAACAGTTCTCCTTATCTTTCCAAGATATCCCAACTACCTATCCACTGGTGCTCAAATAGGGGTTTTATATTTAGAAAGGGGAGGGAAGCTATGGTAATTCAGCAGTTTTTATCACTAGGTACATAGTTTGTACTTGGCATTTGGGAGTAGAGGAGCGTTTGTGAGCCAGCTGAGTTAAGCTTTCACATGATTGACTTTCAGTGGGCTTCTGCATTGTCTCTCCCAACCATGTTTTCCTTCGTCTCCACATCTAGACTAACTCCTACATGTGCCCACCAAATGCAGTGAAACTAGTCATTCAAGAAAAAAATCTACATTATATTGTCAGAGTTTTAGAGCTGCAAACAAACTTAGGAGGCATCTGACAATTTTATAAAGGAGGAAATGGAGGCCCAGAGAATTTAAATGACTAGCACAAGGTCCCACAGTATTAAGAGAAAGAACTCGGGTTCTGTCTCCTAATCCAGAACTTACATTGCTCCCTTCATGTTCCTTCTATTTAGAGAGTAACTGGAATATATACTATACTAGGAACCCAGGGGGCATTTAAAAGAAAAAGAATGAGACAGTCCCTGATTTCTAAGGGCTTATGCTCTAAGTGGGAAGATAAAACAGGTATGGTATTTATTTAAAAGATAATAAGCAGTAT
This sequence comes from Gymnobelideus leadbeateri, assembly GCA_011680675.1. Classification (NCBI taxonomy): domain Eukaryota; kingdom Metazoa; phylum Chordata; class Mammalia; order Diprotodontia; family Petauridae; genus Gymnobelideus; species Gymnobelideus leadbeateri. The sequence goes on from WOXC01009657.1 coordinate 293,479, forward strand.
AAGGTCTTGTGGGCAGGTAGGTGGCTCAGTGAATAGAATGTCAAGCCTGGAGTCAGGAAGGCTCATCTCCCAGAATTCAACTCCAGCCTCAAACACTTACTAGTTGTGTGGCCCTGGGCAAGTCTCTTAACCCCATTTGCCTTAGTTTCCTCATCTGTAAAATGAGCTAGAGAGATAAATAGTAAACCATTCCAGTATCCTTGCCAAGAAAACCCCAAATGGAGTCACAAAGAGACATGATCAAAATGACTAATCAATAAGGCCATGCATGCTAGGAAGCAGAGTGGGACTTAGATTCAGGAGAACTAGATTCAAATCCTGGTCATGACTCTAGCTCCATGACTGTGGATGAGTCTCTTCAGGGAGATCTGAGCCTCAATGAATTTGTCTCTAAAATGGACATAATAATATTGACACTAACTCCTTGACAGTGTTCCTGTGAGGAAAGCTCCTTATGAAACAGTGAGGTAGAAGGAAAAACTGCAGTCACTATGAAATAAGTACAGAAAGTAAGAAGTGAAGGGGTGGGGAAGGTTGGCAGAAAGACCTCCTATACCAAAGTCACAATGTCACTATTATTCTTGTAGGAATCTTGGGATCTAGAACCAGAAGGGACCTTGTACATTATCTTGTCCAGCATTTTTATAGCTCAGAAAACTGAGATCAAGAGAAGTTAAGGAGCAAACCGATGTTGCACATATTTAAAAGCCCTGGAACCCCGTTTTGCTATTCTTGCCCCTCTTTCACATTTGCAGACTATGGGTGTTCCTTCCCAAATGAAAGTGGCCCTGAGTGGGCTTCGGTGGCAAGTGTCAACATTATGTCATTGAGGGACAGACTGACATGATGGATAGATTGCTAGACTTGGAATCAGGAGGACCTGGGTTTGAATCCTGCAGGGGCCACTATTTGTGTGAGTCAGGACAAATAAGTCATTTAACATCTCTGGGCCACGTTTCCCTCATTTCTGAGGTCTAGAGAAGGGGAGAGGGAGAAGGAGAGAGGGGGAAGGAGGGAGGGGAGAGAGAAAAGAAGAGGAAGGGAGGGGGAGAGGGAGAGGGGAAGGAGAAGAAGGACAGGGAGAGAAAATGGGAGGGGAATAGAGGGGGGAAGGAGGAGAGGGAGAGGTTTGGACCCATACTTTTAACGTCCCTTCCAATTCTAAAGCTATGACCCTATGGTAGTATCCTTAACATCCAGACTATCTTTATCCAGTCCTGGAATCCATGCCTCAGAAGGACCCTCAGCCATTGCATCCTTTCCCTCTGATCAGAATGTCCTTTAAGGCAGGTTTCCAGGCCAGTCATCTCTTCACCAAGTTGTGTTCTTTTGTTCTACTTCACTGTGCCCCCTAAATATACTTTCTTCCCTCTTCACAGTTTCATTTTATGTGTTGTCTTCTTCCATCAGAGAGTAAGCTCCTTGATGTCTTCTCTCCTTCCTTTCTTTCTTCCTTCCTCCTTCCCTCCTTCCTTCCTTCCTTCCTCCTTCCTTCCCTCCTTCCTTCCTCTATTCCCCCTTCCTTCCTCCCTTCCCTAATTCCTTCCTCCCTCCCTCCATTCCTTCCTTTTTTGTATTTGTATTCCTGGCACTTAGCACAGTGAATGGCACATAGTAAAGCACTTAATAAATACTTGTTGACTGATCACTTTGGCGGGAATTTGTGGGAATTTGTGCACAGTTCCTAAAGAGTTCTTTGCCAAGCAGCAATTCTCCTATACAATCTGCCTTTGTGCCTTCATCAGAGCCTGATGTTACAGGCCCACATTTTATAGCTGTCTGTGTCAGTAAATATCCAGCCCTGATTGCTGAAAAAAAATTCAACACCTTAGATACCTAGATATACCTGTTGCATGTGGAAAATGTAGGAATGGGATGAATGCTGTTGACCAGACTGAGTAGTCTGTGCCCTTTAAGCTGCCCCAAGTTAAACCCTCAGGAAGGCCTGTTTCAGATATAAGAGAACCAGTCTGGTGAACTTTCCATCCTAAGAAGTCTACTTATATATGACTGACAGGACATTCAGACAAACATGCAAGATTCAGGCCTTTAAGAGTCAGACAATCAACAAAAATGTATGAAGAACTTTCTATGCACCAGAAGCTATATATTTTCTTCTTTAAGCAACAAAAATCTATTGAAGGCTTTGGAGTAGGAGAGTGTCATGATCAGGTGTCTTCATTAGATAAATAAAGTTGGTGGTATGGGGAAAGAGATTGTGGAAAGATTTAGTGGAAAGAGTAAAGTTCTTGGAGGCTGAAATATTGAGTTTGAATCCAGGCTCTTGCTACCTATGTGACCTCATGTCATTCCCCTCCCCACTCTGGGCCTCAATTTTCCACCAGCTCTCAATCCTATGAAGCTCTTTGGATTGTACTAGTAACAAGTAATGAGAACCTGGACTACTATGAACAATTATGTAACTACGGTCCCCTTTACTCTTTTCTCCTAAAGGCTAAAAAAGCTCAACTCGTTTTTTCCCTATTAGAAAACTAGCCAACAAAGAAAAGGGCAGGTGAACTAATGACTTTTGGAGGATAAGACCAGTATTTTCTAGTGTAAATGCATGGTGGGAAACAGGAAGCTGCAAGATGGCTGAGAGCAGGCCAAGTTTGGCAACAAGTTTTTGGGAATTAGGAGGTGCTTCATGACAAATCAGGAGGAAGAATGGCCTCAGTCATGTTTGTTGATGTAGTTGAGTTTGGAGCCCTAGTAAGTATTTTTCTTTGTTTGTTTGTTTCACCCTGGAAGGTGGAGTTTAATGATCTGTTTGGCCCTGAGAGACAGGGAAATGTTAGATAAACTATGATCTTATGAAAAGCATGTTTTATATTGTTGGGTTTTAACTTAAAACAATACCATATTTTGGAATGCAGTGTGTGACTGAATCCACCATTGGCTGTGAACACAAATCTGTAACTCCTCAAAGAATGATAAATGCAAGTCACTCTCTTCTCTCCCCTTTCCTCTTTCCTTCCTTCTCTTCCTTCTCACTTCCCTCAACTCCCACCTTCCTCCTCCTTTTCTGCTTTCATCTTGTTTTTTTTTTACTCATCTCCTAGATTAATCTGCTCTTAACACATGTTAACAATACAAACATCAGCCAAATGCCTTATAATCATTTGTTGAGAGATGACGAGGCCCATGATGATTTTTATTATGCTGATTAATCCAATCTTATAGCACTGCAGGCCTCATTAGCCAAGTACATGCTAATAACCCATTTTATATTGTTATGTTCTATAATAATAAATTACAGAGCCTCTGGCACATTGTAGGGTCCCGGGTAAGTGGAACAACTTGCTCTTGATGGCAATGGAACTACAACATTAAATCCCTTCTTGCCCTAAATGCAGAAGGTCACATCAGCTCATCTCCTGACATTGCCTTTGTCTATGGTGTGTTCCTGTAGACATCAGTACTCAGCTCTGGCCAGGTGTGCCTTGTGTACTCGTAGCAGAGCTCACCCCTGGGTCCAAGTGGAAGGGTGAGAAGGGTGAGAGCACTCCTTCAAAGGTGGTATTCCAAGGAGAAGGGCGTGGTGGCTGACAGCCAGAGTTGAGGGGTTGGAGGAGGGAAAATGTAGGCTATAGCCATAAAATAAACCTAGTTACTTTTGCATCCAAACTGGGGGATCCAGTGACTAATTTTGCAACACATCTGGAAGACATGGTGCCCCTAAAGAGTGTTTCTAGGCCAAAAATGACTTTGTTTTTACTTTGTATATATTTTGAATAAGAAGCAGTAGAAAGAGAGCTGGCCTTGGAGTCAGGAAACCCTGCCCTTCATTGGTAAAGCAAGGTCTCCACTGGGAGTTCATTATACTAATGAAATCATAGGCCTGGTTCAAAATACATATCAATCAATCAATAAACATTTAGTGCCTACTATGTGCCAGACATTGTGTTAAGCACTGGCTATTCATATACATGCATACGTGTGTGTTTATATGTATTGTGTATTTATGGGTCTGTATAGATGTGTGCATACATGTATATTTATACACACATGTTTCTGTATATAATTATATCTATACACACTCACATATATATATATATATACACACACACACACACACACACATATATTTGCGTATATGTGTATATATGTTGTCTCCCCATAGAATAGTGTTTCAGAAGGTCAGGAACTAGTTTCATCTTTGTCTTTATATTTACTCACACAGAGTCCAGAACATAGGTAGGTACAAATTATCTGTGTGTTCCTTGATAAGTCCCTTAATTCAACACACATAGGTGTTCCTCCAAGAATATATCCTAGGCCCTTTTCTGTTTTCTCTCTATACTCTTTTTCTTAGTGATATCACCAGCTCCACAATTATATACATGAAAATGATTCCCAAATCTCTATATCCAGCCTTAGTCTATTTCCTGAACGTAAGTCTTAAATCATGAACCATCAGTTGGCCATTTCAAACTGGATGTTCCATAGGCATCTCAAACTCAGCATGTCCAACACAGACTTTGTTATCTTTCCATCTAAACCAGAGGTTCCCAATTTATTTGGCCTATTGCCTCCTTTTCTTTTCTTTTTTTTTTTTTTTGGCAATTGGGGTTAAGTAACTTGCCCAAGGTCACACGGCTAGGTTTTTTTTTTTTTTGTTTGTGTGTTAAGTGTCTGAGTCGGGATCTGAACTCGGGTCCTTCTGACTCCAGGGCCAATGCTGTACTCACTGCGCCACCTAGCCGCCCCTATTGCCTCCTTTTCAAAAGAATAAAATAAAATTACTCAACCCTACCCCCCAAAAAATCTACTTTCTTTAACCCTTTAACATTTTAAAAAATTGTCATTTCAAAAAATATAATATGTATATTTAAAATTATTGTAAATTTGTGGGTTTTTCCTGAATTGAAACTTCGATGATGCAATATTATGTCATGTAACTGTATAGTATACAGGTCATTACACGCACAGATTCCTGCTGATGCTGGACTTCCCATCAGTGCACATGCTTGCCTGCCAACACTTGTTTATTGAAACCTGTTGGCAGACTTGACCACTGATTGATTTGTAACTTGCATTTTGTGTATTTATTTGGAAAATAACGTAATCACTACTACTTTAACTCTGTTACACAAAAAAATGAAACGTGTGAATGTTTTTTCAAAATGTTCTTCTCTTCTTTCCTTATGCTTCTGCCACCTCATATTTCTTCCATGTACCCCGACTGCACCTGAGGCTACTACTGCCCCGCCCTGGATCATTCCAGCATCCCCTCTCTGGTGGTATTGCTCAATTTGGGAATCTACAAATTTAAACACATTCCTTTTCCTACCTTCCCTATTACTGTCTGTGGTATTTAGTCATTCAGGTATACAGTCCAGTTGTTGCCTTTTACTTCCCTCTCTCACTCAATTCTTCTTTCCAAATAGTTGTCAAATCATGTAGTTTCTTTTTTTAACCTTATCTCTAACATACAAACTCTTCTCTTGAACCAGCCTGGTTCAAGCACTCATCATCTCTTGGCTTGACTACTGCAATAGCCTCCTAACTGGTCTCCTTTTCTCAAGTCTCTCCCCACTTCATTCAAGCCCTCATGAACTGCCAAAATGATTTTCCTAAAATTTAGTCTGACCTTATAACCCCCTTGCTCAATAAATTAAAATCATCCCATATTACTTCTAGGAACATTTAAATTCTTCCCAACATGTTTCTTTACCTTTCTGGTTGGTTCATACATATACCCTTGCACACATCCTATGGTCAAGCTCTCCTGACAGCTTGCTACCCCTTACATGTTCCTCAGTCTCCCATCTCTGTGGTCTTGTACTTATTGGGTCCATTCCTAGAAGAGTCTCCCTCCTCACCTCCACTGCTTAGAATTCCTTGTACCCTTCAAGATTCAACTTCAGTGCCACCTGCCAAATGAGATCTTTTCTGCTTCCCCCACCTGCTAAAGCCTTCCTTTCTCAGACTGTTTTCCATCGGTCCTGTATATATCATACACGTTCTAATTTATCTTTGTATAATTCCCCCCATTGAAATTAAAGATAGTTCTTCCCCCTCTCCCTACCACACCCCTGCCCCAGCACTTAGCACAGTGCCTGGAATATGATAATTAACAAATTCTTATTGACTAATATCTTAGATACTTATTATCTGCAGGGAAGTTAACTTTTTTCATGTTTCTCAATCTGTAAAGTGGTGATACCATTACTTCCCTTCACAATTTTCAGGGTTATAGTAAGAATTATATGATGTTAGATCATCATCTAACTCTAACATCTAACATCTAGCTCTTCCAGAGATCTTAGGGATCATTTAATTGCCTCCTCCTCCTAATTTTACAGAGAAAGAAATTGAGACCAGAAAAGAAAAATTGATTTCTTCATTACTGTACATGTTAGTGAGAAAGCTAAACTAGAACCCAGGCTACCCTCTAACTCCCAATCCCTTATAGTTCTAAAAGTCTAATAAATGTGTCATAGAAGAAAGGTTACTGGATTTGGAGGCAGATAATAGGAGTTCAGATGCCTACACTGTCTTTTACAATCTATGTAGCTTTGCACAAATTATTTGCCCTACTTGGGCCACAGTATGCTAAAGTGTGAAATAAGGGTGAAATACTCAGTAAACTTTTAAGGTCTCTCCAAACTCTGAATCAATAATCCTATGAACTGATTTTTTTTTGTTTGTTTGGCCTTCCGAACTTAATAGTGTTCCATTACTGACAAAAATACAACACCCTCAAGGAACACACTTGGAATTAGTGAGAATTAAGCACATCTGTCAATAATACCATTCCAGTCAGCTTAGCCACACTTTAGACTATCTCCAGCAACCAGGGTTTAGCTAATAGAACTACTGAACTCTGAGCTACCTATGGGGTAAAACAGCTCAAGGCTATTGACCTCAGACCCTGTACTTTGCTTGGCTACTCTGCCCCATGATAGGAAGTTTCTCTAGGAGGTAATTTGTTAGAGAAGAGGTTCATGGCCACCCCCAACTGGTGCTAAAACAAGCCCTGAGATTCATTTACAGACTTAGTCTTTAGTCCTTAGTCCTAAGGGAAGACTATACCCTTCCCCTCGCACTCCACAAGCTATATGTTTTATGATTTCTTTGGCCTTCAAGGCTTCTTTTTCTATTCATATTAGTGACAGAAGCAGAATTTGAAAACATCAGAAAAAATCCTGACTCTAGTAACAATGTGACAACCCCCTCTTAACTCCCCCCTATGTTATGTACTATCTGGTGCTCCCAAAACGAAAACACTGGCAAACAGCTTATAGTTGGCATAGAAAACAAATAGTATAACTTGATACTAAACCTTCCTGTTGAACTGATGAATCCTTCCTTCTTAACACTAGATCAGGGGTTCTTATAGTCATAGACCCCTTTGACATTCTGGTAAAGCCCTCTCAGAATGTTTTTAGATGCCGAATATAAAATACAATGAATCAGAAAGGAAACCAATTATGTAGAAATTATATAGAAATAGTTGTTAAAAAAAGTCGTAAAAAAGTTTATAGATCCCAAGTTAAGAACCTCTGCCCTAAAGAAATAAGGTCATATATCATTTTATTTCTAACTCCTCTCTTCCTAGCTCACCCCCAAAGCTCAGAATCATACCAGTTTGGATAATGGAAATGCCAAAGATTTTCTTACAGCAAATCTCAGAGCCCTGGAGGACTTCCTATGTTTCCTACAAATATCTGAGTTCTTTGAGAGCAACCATAAAAGCAAAGTTTATAGCATGTCATTTTCAAACTAGCTCCCTTCTGCCCCCCCCAGGAATGAACGTCACCTACCAATGGGACCTACCTACCAGTCAGCAGGATAATCTTGGTTCAGGATGGACTAGGTGGGCCTGGAGATCAATCCTTTGGGTGTTATCTGAAAAGAGAAGGTGACTTCAGAACTGGGAGCCTGTCCCACCACCTGAGTGGAATTCTTTTTCTCTTCTTCAAAACTGCCAGCCTCTGGCCAGTAATTTTACTTTTTTTTTTTTTACTCTTTTCTTTCTTTTTCTTCTGACCTGTTTTCAATTTATTCTTGTGGCCGACTTTAAATGTGACCTCAACTCAATCTGGGACTCAAGCAAGAAAGGGAGAGAACAGAGAAGGAATGAGGAGAGAGGGAGGGAGAAAGACAGACACAGACAGACAGGCAGAGAAAAGAAGGGGGAAGTATCTTTTAAAAAGCACTTTATTTCTTTGGTTGGTTTTGAAGCTTCAGCAAAAGCAAGATTAACCTTTTCTGCCCAACTTAATGAGAACAAGGAGAGAGCCTGGATGAAGGAATAAATGTGTGGGGGTCTGGCCCAGGCCTGCTCGGGTTACAGCCCCAGAAGAGCTGTAATGGGGAACAGGCGCATTCCTGTGCAGCAGCTCCCAGCTCCCTATCTGTTTTCAAGGAAAGAAAAACAGGGAAGAATGTCAGGGGCCCTTGCGGGCATGGGCAAAGTAGCCCCACCAAGACAGGGCCCAGGGAGGGCTCTCTTGCCTGATGATAAGCTTGAGAGTTAGTCTCATGATAGATGAGTTAAGGGTAGACATTTGCCACCAAGAGGCACCTTGGCAAGTAGAGTCACGTCACTTCCTCATGTGTGAAGCAGCTCACTGGACAAGGCTTCAGGGATAAATAGAGGAGGTCATCTCATTAAAAGTAGACAACTTGGGGCGGCTAGGTGGCGCAGTGAATAGAGCGCTGGCCCTGGAGTCAGAAGGACCTGAGTTCGGAGCCGGCCTCCGACACTTAATCCACACAAACAAAAAACCTAGCCGTGTAACCTTGGGCAAGTTACTTAACCCCAATTGCCCTAGAGGGGCGGCTAGGTGGCGCAGTGAGTAAGAGCGCCGGCCTCGGAGTTGGGATGACCCGAGATCAAATCCGGCCTCAGAAAATGAGCACCCACACATAAATAATGACTAGCCGTGTAACCTTGAGCAAGTTACTTAACCCCAATTGCTTTAAAAAAAAAAAAAGTAGACAACTTTTGGGGAGCAAGAGTTCCTAGAGTTATCCTTGAAAGAAACTACATTCTCATGGACACCCATTTAATTAATCAATATTCATTTCAGATTTGCCAGTGAGCAACTGGGTGACATTTTGGCAAGGATTTTAGTGAACTAGAAAACATACAAAGGAGGCATGGTGACATGGTGAGTTCCCTGGAGACGAAGTCATATGAGATTCAGTTGAAGGAACTTAGAATGTTTATTTATCCTGGGGAAGACAAGACTTAAGGAAGAAATGATAGTTTTCCTCAAGCATTTGAAAACTTGTGCTGTGGAAGGAGGATTTAGTTAGTTCTAGGCCACAGCGGGCAAACAAAGACCAATGGGGAGGAAATCACTGGCGGATAGATGTTGGCTCAAAATGATGAAAAACTTCCTAACAATTAGGTCTCTCTAAAAATGGAACAGGCTGCCTTAAGAAATAGTGATTTGGGGGCAGCTAGGTGGCACAGTAAATAAAGCACCAGCCCTGGAGTCAGGAGGACCTAAGTTCAAATCTAGCCTCAGACACTTAACAATTACTAGCCTTGTGACCTTGAGCAAGTCATTTAACCCCAATTACCTTGCCTTCCCCCCTCCAAAAAAAAGTTTAAAAAAACCAGAAATAGTGATTCTGGTCAAGTCATTTAACCTCCCTTGGCTAGATGGTGAAATAGAACATTAGACCTGGAGTCAGAAAGACTCTGAGTTAAGATCTGACTTCAGATACTTACTAGATGGGTGACTTTGGAGGAGTCACCTATATTTGTCTGTTTCCTCGTCATATAAAATATAGATAATAGCACCTCCTTCTCAGGGTTGTCATGAGGATCAAATGAAATTATGAGATTGTATGTGGGCGGGGGAGAGAAAGAACCCTTTGTCATCCTTAAAGCACAATATGTACCTATTATTATTATTATTTAGTTTCCTTATCTGTAAAATGAGGGTATTTGACCCAATGGCCTTGTAAGGTACCTTCCAGTTTTAGGACTCTGAGCCCAGTTCTTCAAGGGGAAGCTAGATGCCTACTAGCCTGGAACATCATAAAACAATTGTTGTAGAGTTTAGGTATGATTCACATTAGCTGACCTTTCCAGATTCCAGATTCTGGGATTCTGTCAAATTCACCTCACCTCTCCAATTGTCTGTTGTTTTCTTATCAAATAGTTGTATTTCACTAGGTAATCTCTAACATCCTTTCTTCTGATTTCCATATTTCAAAAGATCCAAGATGTCATTGGAATAGTTGTTTTTTTTTTTTTAACCAATACCAATGGCAGCCATCACATCACAGGCTTCATAAATTATGACTAAAAAGAAAAAATTCTTCCATTAATGATCTCTGTGGGTAATCATTATGCAGCCTCATTGTCTAACAATAACTAGTCATTGGGTTCATATTTAAAACTTGTGTAGCTGAGTAGGCTCTTTGAGAGCGTATGCTTTATTGCTGTGGTCTTAAAAAAGCCAAGGTCACCCATTGGAGTCATTGGAGAAAGGCTTTACTGAAGTGAAATCCTTCTGTTTATAAAATTCTATGACATAGATAGAGGCTGAAGAGTATTATGGAGGAAACAGTAATGGTGTATTGGAATAATACTGGATTCATAGATAGAAAACCTGGGTTAAAATCCTCGCTCTTTCATTTATTATACTTGTGATTTTATAAGATTCTTTATTCTCTCTGGGTCTGTTTCCTTACATGTAAAATGAAAGGGTTCCAGGAGGTGACCTCTCAGAACCTTTGTTTCCCTGATCTGTTATCCCATGACTTGTTTATAGAAAACTCTATAGATTCCTTATAGGGGAAAGAGCTACAAACCAATCCCTTGCCTCCACATTCTTGTATTTACACCTCCCCACATAGACCTCCAAGAAATACAGTTTTATAGCCTGCTTTGTTCCCTCATTTCTATGCTTAACAGTCCTTCTAATTATAAGAATATAAATACTAAAAGTCTAAGAATTGTTTTTGTTACTGTTCTAATCTTCTATCCAATAGAATTTGATGTATTCAAATGCAGGTAGATTAAAATTGAGAAAGTTCTTGCAGGTAGATTAAAATTGAGAAAGTTCTTGTTTCTAATCTATATTTATTTTCCCTCAATTTAAATCTCTTGTCTTTTTCACTGACCTTTGTAAAATTGTGCATTATCTGATTAGCAGTCTGCTTTAAAAGTTCTCTATGCTGCTTGCAGTCATTAATAACTCTTAGGGAAATAAAGTCGTGGCTCTTTGAACAATAGGATACACTTCATGTGACATCACACATTTCTGTAATGTCTACCTAAGTAAATTAAATTATTCTTAAGACCTATATTCAAATCCTGGCCTGACACTTACAAGCCATGTGATCATGAGCAAATTACTTTATCTCCTTCACTCTCAATTTCTTTATCTGTAAAATGAGAATAAATGTTTATTACAACTCAACTTATGAGAAAAAACTATTTTGTAAAGCTTAAAATACTATGGAAATATAACATTTCACTCATTGAAGTTCTAATTTTTTTTTACCTATTTAAAGCATTTTATTGATTCCCATTTTGTTTTAAGATAATGGATTGAGCCATATATCAAATTAGGCTAATAGTATAACAAACTCCATCAATCAGGCACTTTCTTTATAAAGTATCATGGGTCAAAAGGGCATAGTCAGAAATGAAATCCTGAGTAGGTGAGTTAAAATGGAGATTACATATTATTCATCATTTATTCCTGCACCTGATGGGGGTATGTTGGAACTAGACAGCAGCAATTAACATTCCCAAGCTGGAAAAATACCTTGGAAAGATCTCCAAACCGAGACCCACATAGATAACAAAAAAGCCAGGTCAATATCAGATCTAGGAATTGAGAGGCAAGCTATCCAGAGGTCTGGGCAGGAGTCATGAAGTGAGCCTTAGAGACTAAAGATCCAAAATCAGGTCAAGATCTGCTTGAAGCAAGTTCAAGAAAATGAAGAAGCTAAAACAAGAAACTTTGACAACTGACTGTCTTCTATGAGAACTCAGCTGGAGATAGGGGCAAGGGCCACTCTTAATTCTTTGCCTTTCTTAATTCAGCAGCATCTCTGCCACCAGTCACCCCATCTCATTGCTCATGTGTCCTATTTTACAGGCCTTTTGGGCATACTTTTCATTGCTTTGGCATCTTTCTGAGGAGTCATAAAATGTATCATGCACAGCAAATTTATTTACTTCAATTTACACTCTGCTCTTTGGGAAAGTAGACATAAGTAAGTTACAGACAAAAAAAATGGGGATAGGAAAAAGTCCCCATTAAGCACCTTTATTGTATAGCAAAAATAGTTCTAGACCTTGCATCCTACATATTGGAATCTTTGTTTTTACAGATAGTTTTATATTCTTAGGTTTCCATGTTAAATATCCACAGTAAATCCCAAGTAACCAATATATTGCAGATCTACATAAACAATTTTTAGTCACCATTTCCCCAAAGTTGATTGCTTACAGTCTTGCTTTCAGGATCTATGTTTGAGTCAATCTTGTGATTATTTTCAATATTTACTAAAAATGAAATTTGTTTTTTAAATGGGAATTAATTTGCATCCTTATGTGAAGGACCTGCCATCATTAAGTAGACAAATAGGAAAAAAATTGGGTCATGTTATAGAGAAAATCATAACTGATTGAGGTACTCCATGTCTATATTTCACCAAAGAAGCACAATGGGCTATAGTAGAAGGATCAGGAGTCCTGCTCTGAGTTCCATTGATGGTTTTGTTTTTAATGACTTCTATGAACAGCTCTACCAGTTTATAACTCCACAAAGAGTGACTAAGGTGCCTGTTTTCTCACAGCCCCTCCAATATTTGTCATTTTCCATTTTTATCATCTTTGACAATATGAAGGATGTGAGGGAGAATCTGAGGTGTTTTTTAAATTTTTATTTCTCTAATTGTTAGTGACTTGGAACATTTAAAAAAATGCCTGCTAATAGCTTTGATTTTTTTTTGATAGGTTCCTCTTCATATCTTTTGACCATCAATTAATTGAGGGAATGGCTCTTATTCTTATAAATTTAAATCAGTTGCATATATATCTTGAAAATGAAGCCTTATCTGAGAAACTTGATACCAACTTCCCTCCTTACTGCCCCCCAATTAAATGTTTCTCTTTTAATTTTAGCTACATTTATTTTGTTTGTAGCAGGTGAGTAGGGAAGTTTAAAAATTTACATAATTTTATTTTCTGTGATGCTCTCTCTTGTTTGGTCATGAAATCTTCCACTATTCATAGATTTAATAAAATATTTCCCCCACCCCACCATAAGATTCACCATCATATGTCCATTTGGAGTTTATCTTGGAATAAGTTATGAATGTTGGATTAATACTAGTCTAAATTTAGTTTTGTCCAGACTGCTTTCTAGGTTCCCTATAAGTATTTGACCAATAGCAAGTCCTACCTTAATAGTCAGTCTTTTGGCCACGTAACCTTGAGCAAGTTACTTAACCCCAATTGCTTAAAAAAGTCAGTCTTTGAATTTATTGAACATGTCTTTGGTTTTATATTTTAAAACAAAACAGAACAAAAAACTAGGCTAGCATTTGCATTTGTTTATGTCGTGTACCTAATCTTTTGCCCTGATCAACTTTTATTTCTTAGCCAGCAGCAAATCTTTTGGGAATTATGGATTTATTGTTTCAGATCTTGTACTGTTAGACACCCTCCTTCCCACTTTTTTTAGATAGTTTTTTCTTGACATTCTTCATTTTTCATTCTTCCAGATGAAATTTATTGGGTATTTTTTCTAGTTTTATCATCTTCAAAATGAGATTATTTAGATTCCTCTTTGCCTTTTCTTATCTATCCCTGTTGCATATAGTACGGGATTTTGGTTTTAGATAAAGTCTACTTACAAAATTAAGGAAAGGTATATTTATTTCCATTTTTAGCGGGAATGGGTTTATTATTATTTGAAAGACTTTTCTAAATCTATTGATATAATCTTAGGATTTTTATTATTTGTATTATCTATTATGCTGATAGTTTCCCTAATCTTGAACCAACCCTGTGTATCTCATATAATCGTAAACTGATTCTAGTATTCAAAATTATTCATGTGTTGCTATAACTTCTTCATCAATATTTTATCTGATTTTTTTAAAAAATCAATATTACTTGGGTGAAATCAAGTCACTAAACATGACTATATGCCAGACACTGAAACAAAGAAAGTCTCTCAAAGGACTTGCAATATAATAGAGGAGAGAATGTGCAAACAACTATATAAAAACAAAATGGGAATTCAAAATTATTCAAAATAAAATGGAAATGATCACGAAGGGAAAGTACTAGCATTAAGTGGAATAGAGGACTATAATTTTCTTTTTTTTGCTTTAGCTCTCCCTGGTTTGATATCAAGATTATATTTGTTTAATAGTATTTGTTAGGATCCCTTCTTTTGTTATTTTTATAAATACTTTGTGTAATTATTTGCATTTACTATTCTCTGTATGTTTGACAGAATTCACATGTAAATTCTTCTGGTCAGGATTTTTTCCCCTCTTTAGGGGCTTATTTATATTTTGTTAAATATATGTTGCTTTTAATGTTTTTTGCTTTTAATAATTTTTAATTTTTTCATTTGTTGTGAATCCTCCTTTTTAATAATTTGTACTAGTCACTTGATTTTCCTTCTTTTTAAAATTAAATTAGTTTGTGATTTATCTATTTTTAACAGTTCCCAGTTTCATTTATTGAGTTAATTTTGCTTATGATTTTGTAAATCTTTTCTTCATTTTTCTAAGAATTTCTATTTTGGAAATTGAGGGTTTTTTTAAACGATCTGTTCTTTCTCTTTTTTGCTGATGAAACTGTTTAGAAATATAAAATTACAGACTCTTTATACTACAAATTTTGATGTGATGTCTCAGTGTTGTCATTTTCTTTCACGAACTTACTGATTGTATCTATGACTTGTTCTTTAACCCAACAATTCCTTAGGATATCATTATCTAGTACAAAATTAATTTTAATCCTTCTTTCAATAGCCCTTTCCATTATGGTCAGTAAATGATGTGTTTAATATTTCTGCTTTTCTGCATTTATTTGTGATCTTTTTTTTTTTTTTTGTAAATGTGCCATGCGGTTTTGAGGAAATATTTGTGATTCTTTTAATTCCCCTTCTATAACCATCAGAGGGCTTCAAATATAATTCTTATAAAATTTTATTCAGTTCCTTAATGTCTTTCTTGTTCATGTCCTCTCATCATATTAGTCTAATTCTGAAAGAAATACATTAAAGTTCCCAACTATGATAATTTTATTGTCTGTTTCTCCCTGTAACACCTTTATTATTTCCTTTATATATTCAGATGTCATACTATTTGGTGCATTTGTGTTACAAATTTATATTGTCTAGGGTACCTTTAAGCATAATGGACATTCCTTGTTTATCTCTTTTAATAAAGTCTATTTGTATTGTTGCTTTAACTGAGTCACAATTATTTCTCCTGCTTTTCTGAGCTCAATGAAAATGTAATCAATTTTACACCGGCCCTTTATGTTAACTCTTTATGAATATTTCTGTTTCAACTATTTTTCTAATTAAAAACAAAACAAAAATAAAAACATATTGTTAGATTATGCTTTTTAGTTCATTCTGTTTTGTAGAAGAGTCAGTACATTACATTCACAGACATAACAATTATTTGTGTATTTCCCTCCAGTCTATTCTTTTATACCCTTCTTACTTCTTTGCTCTTTGACTTCAGTCTTTACAAAGAAGGTGATGGTAAGAAGTGAAATGTGACTAGCACCAATACTTTATGTTTAATGAAGTCTGCTTTACAACCTTCCCATTATTTTCTTCCATTGATCTATCCTCCCAACAACATATTTTTGTGGGGTTTTTTAAATCTCATTTCACAATACACTCTTCAAGGTTGGAATTTGTTTTACTTATGACTAATTTTTCCTTGAATCTATCTCTCATTTCAACAGTTCTCAAACTTTTTAACCTTAGCACATATTAGCATGCTTAAAATTATCAACAAACTTCACTCCCCCAAAGGGCTTTTGCTCATATTTGTTAATATTTCCATATTAGAAATTGAAAGCTATTTTTATTATTATGAAAATAATTTCAACCTCATATATCCCTGACTGGAACTGGGGGCAAGGGGAGCTTACATCATACTTTGAAAGCTAATGTTAAATGTTATTTTCCTCTCTTCCCTCTCTCTGTTCTCTAATGTTTCCTTGCTGAGTTAAACATATTTCTATTCTTTTGGGTTTTATTTTGGTGCATTCTATAATTATTTATTTCTGATGAATGGGAGATTTAAATGACACTTGCCACCCCCTTTCCTCCTAATTTTTATAGACTTATATTGGTGACCACTAACTCAGCAAGATAGGTTCTTCCTTTCTTTCCTACTATATTTTTTGCCTGTTTCCTTTTCTTTTTCAAAAATATCAAAACATAACAAAACCACTCTTGTACCGTCTCTCTTATTTAAGTTCCTGTATGATCCCATGACATTAGGATTTTGAAGGGCTACCTTTTATGTTTCTCTTGACTCCTTTGTTTGTATTTCAAAGTTTCTATTTAGCCCTGGTCTTTTCATCAGAAATTCTTGAAAGACTTCTCTTTCATTAAAATCCATTTTTTCCACTGAAGGATTATACTTACTTTTAGTGGATAAGTTATTCTTATACTTACTTTTAGTGTATAAGATATGTATTATATTCCAAGGTTGCCTCTCTTTTGAAGTGGTAGCTGCCAAATCTTAGGTGATCATGACTGTAGTTTCTTGACAATTTAACTCTTTCTTTTTGGTTGTGTTCTCCCCCTCTCTTTCTTTCTGTATGTATATACATATATAAAGATTTTTTACATATATATATATATATATATATACACACACACACATACACACTATATGTGTATATGATGTATATATATACATATATAGAAACACATACATATATGTCATGTAAATTGCTATCTCTCTATGTGTGTGTATATACACACATATATCACACAGAGATGTGTGTGTTTGTGTGTGTGTGTGTGTGTGTGTGTGTGTGTGTGTGTGTGTGTGCATTAAGCTCAAACCTCTGTATTTTGACTAGAAGAGTTTGAAACTGGAAGTTTTAATTTGTGGGGGGGGGGTCATTTAGAAGGTGATCTAGGGAAATTTTTCTGTTTTCACTTTGCCATCTGGATCAAATAGATCCATAAAATTTTGCCCATGATTTCTTGAAATGTGATATCTAGGCTCTTTTTTTTTTATCATGGTTTTTAGGTGGCATAATAATTCTGTATTTCTCTGTTTTCTAGATCAATTACTTGTTAATATCAGATATGTTCTATGTTCTCTTATTTTTTTGGTATCAATTTGAATTTAATATTTCATGTTATCTTATGGAGTCACTGAATTTTCTTTGATTTATTCAGAATTTCAAGTATTCTGTTATGTTAGTAAAGTTTTGTACCAAGCTGCTATCTTCTATTCTTCAAGGACGAATTTCTTTTCCAATTTTTCCTCTAGAAATATCATTTAATTTTAATATAATTTTAATTCCTTTAAAAGAAAAAAAAAACTCTTTCTTTGGGCAGAGCCAAGATGGCAGTATAGGGAAAGTATTCAGCTGAGCTCTCCTAACATTCCACTCCAAGCAACTTTAAAATAATGCTTCAAATTGAATTCTAGAGTAGCAAAGACAAAAAAAAGGTCAGAGTGAGACATTCTTCCATCCAAGACAACATAGGAAGGCAAAAAAATCTGTGACACATGGGGTGGAGGCTGGCCCAGAGCCCATGTAGATAAAACTCTAGTGGTAGGATTAGTTGGTGGTGACAAAAGCAGTAGCAGCTTCATGAGCTCTAAAGCCAGAGATGGTAAGGGGATGTGGCAGTTAGTCAGAGATTAGAGCTTATGCTATCACAGGATACAGGACCACATGTTTGGCAACTTCATTATTTATATATACTTTTGGATCATAGTCCAAGGGCAGAGAAAATAATTTCTGGTCAAGAGGGAGTGGGAGCCCTGAGGGCTAATTATCTGTCAACTTCATTTTAGTTCAAGAGTGGAGAGGAGCACTTTTGATCAAGAGGGAGTGGAAGCCCTCAGGGAATTATCATTTCCAGTCCCAAGGGAAGTATATTGATTACAATCCCAAGGGATTACCATTCCTTTGTAGACCCAAAGAGTAGTGACCACATCTCTCTACAGATCACACCACCTTGGAAACATAAAAACTTCTAAGCTTCCAGAACCAGCTCTAAAATAGCAGTGCAAAAAAGCCTGAAGTTAAAGCCTGAAGCTCTAACCACTTACCCCCCACCCCATGCTGGAACAGAGCCCAATGTTAACATAAACTTCTAAATCAGGAAATAGGGTGAAAAAGAACAAACAACAAAAAAAGAAGCTGATCACAAAAAGCTGCTATGGCAACAGAGAATATTAAAACATAAACTAAGAAGAAGACAATGAAGTCAAAACAGCTACAAGCAAAACCTCAAAGGAAAAAAAAGGGAATTGGGCAGAAGCTCAACAAGAATTCCTGGAAGAACTAAACAGATATTTTCAAAATCCAATAGGAATGGTAGAGGAAAATTTGGGTAAAGAAATGAAAGTAAAGGAAGAAAAATAATAAAAGGCAATTAACAGCATGGTAAAAGGCACAAAAAAAAAAATACTGAGGAAATTAGCACCTTTAAAAAAAGCAGTATTGAGGGGCAGCTAGGTGGCGCAGTGAGTAGAGCACCGGCCCTGGAGTCAGAAAGACCTGAGTTCGGATCCGGCCTCAGACACTTAACCCACGCAAACAAAAACCTAGCCATGTGACCTTGGGCAAGTTACTTAACCCCAATTGCCCTAAAGGGGCGGCTAGGTGGTGCCCTGAGTAAGAGCGCCGGCCTCAGAGTTGGGATGACCCGAGATCAAATCTGGCCTCAGAAAATGAGCACCCACACATAAATAATGACTAGCCGTGTAACCTTGAGCAAGTTACTTAACCCCAATTGCTTTAAAAAAAAAAAAAAGCAGTATTGGTCAAATTATAAAAGAGGTTCAACAGCTCATTGAAGAAAATGATTCCTTAAAAATTAGAACTCAGCAAATGGAAGATAATAGCTTCATGAGACATCAAGAACTAATAAGACAAAATCAAAAGAATGAAAAATAGAAGAAAATGTGAAATATCATCTCATAGATAAAACTGACCTGGAAAATAGACTGAGAAGACATAATTGTAAAAATTTTAGATTACCTGAAAGCCATAATTGAAAAAAGGGCATAGACATATTTCAAGAAATTAACGAGGAAAAATGCCCTGATATCCTAGAACCGAAGGGTAAAATGGAAACTGAATGAATCCACCAATCAACTCCTGAAAGATATCCCAAAAGAAAGACTCTCAGGAATATTATAGCCAAATTCCAGAGCTCCCAGGTCAAAGAAAAAATACTTCAAGCAGCCAGAAAAAAATCATTCAAATCCTGTGGAGCCACAGTCAAGATCACACAAGATTTAGCAGCTGCCACATTAAAGGAGATGGAGCTCTTGCAGTATGATATTCTGGAAGGCAAAAGCATTGGGATTACAACCAAGAATAATCTACTCAGTAAAATTAAATATTCAAGAGGAGAAAAAGTAGATATTTAGTGAAATAAAGGACTTTCAAGCATTTCTGATGAAAAGACCAGAGTTGAGTATAAAATATGAATTTCAAATATAAGACTCAAGAGAAGCATAAAAAGGTAAATATGAAAGAAAAATCATAAGGGACTTTCTATATGGGAAGATGATATGTATCTTCTAGGAATCTTATCATTATTAAAGTAGTTAAAAGGATTCTACATAGAAAGAGGGTACAGGAATTTGTTGAATATGTTGAGATGATGTAAAAAAAAATGGATAGGTGAGAAAGAGGAATGCCTTGGGTGAAGGAGGAAGGGAGAGTAAGAATAGGGAAAATTATCTTTCATAAAAGAGGCATGCAAAGAAGAGCTTTTATGGTGGAGGGAGAAGTGGGAGGGGACAGGAAACACTTGATCTTCAGTTATATCTAAATTAGTTCAAAGAGGGTATGTGTATATATACACCTATATGTACACACATACACACATTCACATGTGTATGCATACACACTTAATTAGCAATAAAAATCTGTCTTATCCAACATGGAAATAGGAAAGGAAGGGGATAAGAGAAAGAGGAGGTGATGAAAGGGAGGGCAGGTAAAAGAAAGCAGCGGTCAGAAGAAAAACAGACTTTAGAGGAAGGAAAGGATAATAAGAGAGAGAGAAGGATAACAGAGGAAAATAAAATTGAGGGAAATACAGTTATATTCATTACTATGGATGTGAATGGAATGAGCTCATCTCTAAAATGGAAGTGTATAACAGAATGGATAAGAAACCAGGATCCAGTAATAGGTTGTTTACAAGAAACACATGTGAAACAGAGACACATACACAGAGTTATAATAAGGGGGCAGAACAGGATCTATTATGCTTCAGCTGAAGTAAAAAAAGGCAGGGGGTGGAAATCATGATCTTGAACAAAGCAAGAATAAAAATAGATTTAATTAAAAGTGATAAGCAAGGAAATTGCATTTTTGCTAAAAGGCACCATAAACAATGAAGTAGTATCAGTACTAAACATATGCACCAAATAGCATAGCATCCAGATTTGTAAAGGAACAGTTAAATTAGTTACAGGAGGAAATGAACATTTCAAAGCTATGCTAATAAGGGACCTCAATTTTCCTATCTCACAGCTAGATAAATTTAACCATAAAATCAATAAGAAAGAAGTCAAGGAAGTGAATAGAATCTTAGATAAATTAGATATAATAGGCCTCTGAAGTAAACTTAATGGGAGTAGAAAGAAGTAGACTTTTTGCTCAGCTGTACATAGCACCTTCACAAAAATTGACCTTGTATTAGGGAATAAAAACTTCGCAACCAAATGTAAAAAAACCAGAAATATTAAAAAGTACCCTTTTCAGATGATAACATAAATTTAATTTAATAAAAGGTCATGGGAAAATAGATTAAAAAGTAATTGGAAACTAAAATAATCTTATTTTAAAGGATGAATGGGTCAAAGAACAGATCAAGAACAATCAATAATTTCATTAAAGAGAATGATAACAATGAGATAACATACCATAATTTGTTAGTTGCAGTCAAAGCAGAACTTAGGGGAAATTTTATATCTCTAAATATGTACATCAATAAAAGAAAGAACCAATCAACAAATTTGGCCTGCAACTAAGGGGGGAAAAAAACCTTAAAAATAGAACAAATTTAAAAATTCCAATTAAACACCAAAATGGAAATCCTGTGAATCAGAGAAGGGATTGATAAAATTGAAAGAGAAATATTAACTAATGGATAATAGTAGGAGCTGGTTTTATTGGAAAAGATAAACAATAAAATAGACAAACCATTGATTAATCTGAATTTTTTTTTTTTTTTTTAAAGCAATTGGGGTTAAGTAACTTGCTCAAGGTTACACGGCTAGTCATTATTTATGCGTGGGTGCTCATTTTCTGAGGCCGGATCTGATCTCGGTCATCCCAACTCCGAGGCCAGCGCTCTTACTCACTGCGCCACCTAGCCGCCCCTTTAGGGCAATTGGGGTTAAGTAACTTGCCCAAGGTTACACGGCTAGGTTTTTGTTTGTGCGGATTAAGTGTCGGAGGCCGGCTCCGAACTCAGGTCCTTCTGATTCCAGGGCCGGCGCTCTATTCACTGCGCCACCTAGCCGCCCCAATTAATCTGAATTTTAAAAAAAGAAACATGAAAAACAACTAGTATCAAAAATGAAAAGGGCGAATTCACCACCAAATGAAGATGAAATTAAAGAAGTTATTAGGAGTAATTTTGCCCAACTATATGCCAGTAAAATGACAATCTAATTGAAATGGATAGATATTTCAAAAATATAAACTGCCCAGATTAACAGAAAAGGAAATAGAATACTTAAATAACTATCTTAGAAAAAAGAAATTGAACAAGCTATTAATGAACTCCCTTAAAAAACCCCACCAGAATCAGATGAATTTACAATGAATTCTACCAAATATTTAAGGAACAATTAATCCCAATAATGTATAAACTAATTGAAAAATAGATAAAGAAGTCCTCCTACCAAATTCTTTTATAATGACAAATGTGGTTTTGATACCCAAATCAGGAAGAGAAAGAAAAGTATAGATCAGTTTCTTTAATGAAAATCAATGCAAAAATAAAATTTAATGAAATACTAGCAAGATTACCATAACATATCATGAAGATTATATACTTTGACCAGGTGGGATTTATACCAAGAATGCAGGTCGGTTTCAATATTAGGAAATTTATCAGCATAATTGACTGTATCCATATCTTCAGTGAAATTTTTTTTCCCAATTTGGTCAATGTAGATTTAAATTTATCTTCTACCTCTCTAATTTGGCTTTTAAAATCCTTCTTGAGCTCCTCCAAGAATGCTTTTTGGCCTTGAGACCATTTCATATTTCCTTCTGTGGTCTCAGGTGTGAGTATAGAGTCCATGTTGTCCTCTGTATTTGTTTGTTCTTGCTTGCTATAATAAGATTGGATTGTTTTTCTTGCTTTTGATTTCTCAGCTTCCTTCTTACCCACTGTGATTGCCTATTTCCTGACTGCACTTCTCAGGCTGGGAGCTAAGGGCCTGGTTGTTGATTTTGTGTTCTGTAGCCTCTGGGTGTTTAGACTGAGGCCAAGGCCAGGATTCTCAGTGTTTCCCCTGAGTTACCCTGAGACTCACAGGGTAACATGTAGAGGAGGGGTGGTCTGGCCACTTCAGGTTTCTGCCTCTGTGCTCCTGGGCTACAGCTCAGACAGGCTCAGCAGCTGGTGGCTGGCAGTGCTGGTATGTGCAGATTTCCCTGGTGGTGCTAAGGCACACCTGGGCTTCTGGTGTTAGGGCTTGCTGGCTTCACCCCCCTGGGGTTCAGGATCTCTAGCTAGTCAGCCAACATGGGGCTTGTTGGGAGGCCTCCTGCCCTTCACTTCAGACTCTATTGCTTCAGTTACACCCTTCCTTTAGGTCTCCCAAGCCTGAAGCTGTTTCCACTATTTCAGGATTATACACTGGGTGGGAAATTTATCTCTGGATCTTCTGGGTCAGGGAGGGGGATTAGAGTAGCTAGGGTTTACTCTGCCATCTTGGCTCCTGGAGGTTCAGTTAGGTGATTTTTTGTTTGTTTGTTTGTTTGTATTTTGGGAGAGCTATTGGGGTTAAGTAACTTGCCCAAGGTCACATGGCTAGGTTTTTGTTTGTGTGTGTTAAGTGGCTGAGGCCAGATCCGAACTCAGGTCCTTCTGACTCCAGGGCTGGCGCTCTACTCACTGCACCACCTAGCCACCCCACAGTTAGGTGATTTTTAAACATCCAGGCTGTGGGCTGATAGCGCCAGGAGAAGCTGCTGCCAGTGCTTCGGACCCTGTGCTTTTTCTTACCCAGCTCTGACCAATCCTCCATCCTGCAGTGAGACTTTTGTGAAATGTCCTTGGGGTTGGTGAGTCTGCTGGCTGGGGCTCACTCTCACTCTGCTGTAGTCTGCTCTCAGGTCTGCACTGGTGTAGCCCCTGTGTGCTCTGTGATCCCCCTTCCTAGACCTACACGGGCACTTTCCTGGGCTGGGAATCTGCCATGCTCCATTTCCCAATGGATTCTGTCACTCTAGAATCCATTCAGATTCACTTTTTAAAGGCTAATGACAGAATTCATGGAGGAGCTAAGAAAAGTCCCTGCTTCCATTCCACCACCTTGACTCCACCCTGACTATATCGATATCAAAAACAACAAAAATCATATATTTTTATCAATAGATGTACAAAAATCATTTGACAAAATATAACACCCATTCCCATTAAAAAACACTGTAAAACATATAAATCAATGGAACCTTTCTTAAAATGATAAGTAGTATCTATCTAAAATGAAGAGCAAGAATTAACTGTAACA
This sequence comes from Gymnobelideus leadbeateri, assembly GCA_011680675.1. Taxonomy (NCBI): domain Eukaryota; kingdom Metazoa; phylum Chordata; class Mammalia; order Diprotodontia; family Petauridae; genus Gymnobelideus; species Gymnobelideus leadbeateri. Next base: position 317,422 of record WOXC01009657.1, read on the forward strand.
GGGATAAACATGAAGACTTCCCGGTAAGATCAGGAGTGAATCAAGGATGTTAATTCTTACCGCCATTATTCAATATTGTTCTAGAAATGCTAGCTGTAGCAATAATACAAGAAATGAAGCAATGAGGAAATAAAAATCATCACTTTTTACAGATGATATGATGGTATATTTAGATAAGCCAAGAGAATCAACTACAAAACTAGTTGAAATAAGTAACAACTTCAGTCAAGTTGTAAGATATAAAATAAACCCATACAGATTATCAGCATTTACACATACCATCAACAAAACCCAGAAGGAAGAGATAGAAAGAGAAATTCCATTTAAAATAACCACAGACAATGTAAAATACCTGGGAACCTACCTTCCACAACAAACCCAGGGATTACATGACACAATTACAAAACACTTTTCACAGAAATAGAGAGAGATCTAAACAATTGGAGAAATATTAATTGTTCATGAGTAGGTCAAAGCAATATAATAAAAAATTACAATTTTCCCTAAGTTAATTTACTTATTCAGTGTCATATCAACCAAACTACCAAATTTTATTGAGGTAGAAAATATTAGTAGTAAAATTCATCTGGAAAAACAGAATGGTCAAGCATTTCAAGGTAATCAGTAGGAAAAAAATGTGAAGGAAAGCAGCCTAGGAGTTCCAAGTTTCAAACAATATTACAAAGTGGTAATCACCAAAACTACCTGGTATTGGCTAAGAAATAGAGTGGTGGATCAGTAGAACAAATTAGGTAAGCAATACATAGCAGTAAATTACCACAGTCATCTAGTGTTTGATAAGCCTAAAGATCCAAGCTTTGGGGATAAGACCTTAACAAAAAATGCTGGGAAAATGGGAACAGTTTGAAAGAAACTAGGCATATGCAGAAACCAACATTTCAGTGTTCATTAAGATAAGATCAAAATGAAGAAATGATAGAGACATACATGGTGATATCTTAAGTAAATTAGGGGAGCATGGAAAAATGTACCTGCCAGATCTTTGGATAAGGAAAGAGTTTATGATCAAACAAGGGATAGAGAGGATGACAAAAAGTAAAATAGATAATTTTGATTATGTGAAATTAAAAAGCTTTTGCACAAACAAAACTAATAATGCAGCCAAAATTAGAAGGAAAACAGGAAACTGGTAATTTTTTTACAAGTTTCTCTGATAACAGCTTCTTTCCCAAAAAATATGTGGAAATAAGCCAAACTTATTTTAAAAAAGAGCCATTTTCCAGTTGATAAACGGTCAAAGGGTATGAACAGGCAGTTCTCAGAAAAAGAAATCGAAGTCATTAATAGTCATATAAAAATGCTCTAAATCACTATTAGATAAATGCAAATTAAAGCAACTCTGAGTACCATCTTATTCCTATCAGATTGGCTAATATGACAGAAAAAGAAAATAGCCAGTGCTGGAGGATATGTGGATAAGTTGGGACACTAATGCCTTGCTGGTGGAGTTGTAAACTAGTCAAACCATTCTGGGAAAAAATTTGGAACTTTGGCCATAGGACTATATAACTGTGCATACTCTTTGACCCAGAAATATCACTACTAGGTCTGTATCCAAATCAAAGAATAGAGCAAAAGACCTATTTGTTCAAAATATTTTAGCAGCCTTTTTGTGGTGGCAAAATGTTGGGAATTGATGGAATCTATAGGAGAATAGCTGAACAAGTTGTGGCATATGATTGTGATTGATTTCAGAAAAAAACCTGGGAAGATTTATATGAATTGATGCAAAGTATGCAGAACCAGGAGAATATTGTACAGAGTAAAAGCAAAATTGTAAAGATGATTGAGTGTGAAAGACTTAGCTACTCTGATAAGACAGTGATACAGGACAATTTCAAAGGATCACAATAAAAAAAAATGCTATCTACCTACAGAAAGAGAACTGGTGGATTCTTTTTTTTTTTTTTTTTTTTTGCTTTTTGGAGGGCAGTTGGGGTTAAGTAACTTGCCCAAGGTCACACGGCTAGGTTTTTGTTTTGTTTGTGTTAAGTGTCTGAGGCCGGATCCGAACTCAGGTCCTTCTGACTCCAGGGCCAGTGCTCTACTCACTGTGCCACCTAGCCACCCCATGGTGAATTCTTAATGCAAACTGAAGCATACTTGTTTTTATTTTGTGTTTTGTTTTACAACATGGCTAATATGAAATTTGTTTTGAGTGACCTCCTATGCATAATTGACATCAAAGTGTTTGCTTTTTGGAGAGGGAATGGGAAGAAGGGAGAGAATTTGAAACTCTTTTTTTTTTTTTAAAAGCAATTGGGGTTAAGTAACTTGCTCAAGGTTACATGGCTAGTCATTATTTATGCGTGGGTGCTCATTTTCTGAGGCTGGATCTGATCTCGGGTCATCCCAACTCCGAGGCCGGCGCTCTTACTCACTGCGCCACCTAGCCGCCCCTTTAGGGCAATTGGGGTTAAGTAACTTGCCCAAGGTTACACGGCTAGGTTTTTGTTTGTATGGATTAAGTGTCAGAGGCCGGCTCTGAACTCAGGTCCTTCTGATTCCAGGGCCGGCGCTCTATTCACTGAGCCACCTAGCCGCCCCTGAAACTCTTTTTTTAATGATTGTTATTTTTTACATGCAATCGGGAAATATTTCAGTAGACAAAAATATATATTCTAAAATTCTTGCTTCATTTTTTCCAAGATTTATAGGTGATCTTGTGGCCAAATTCTGTTTTCCTTTGATCCTTTGCTTTAAAATACTTTGAAATTTTTCTCCTCTTCTGTGTTTGTACCCTTGGAATCCAGGTCTCCATAGTAGTTCTTCAAGAATGTGAGGGGCTAGTAAGGCAAAATTTCAGCTAGCTTTGACCAGTATAGTCAAAGTCATGGTCTGATTGCTATTTCCCCCTTGTCTGAACTTTGTAGGCTCTGGACTATGGTTTCATTCTGAGCAACAGACTTGTAGGTTCACCCTATGTCAGAACTCAGATAAAGAGTTACTGGCCCTAACTAGAAATCTCAACAGTTTCCAAGAAACAGAGCTGAAGGTCCACTTTCGTTCTATAGCTTCTGCTGTGGTCATTGACTTATGGCTGATTCATAATCATGGGCTTGAAAAAATCACCCATGGCTGTCTTTCTTTTTGATTTTTACCCTTTCTTAGTCTGGTTCTCTTTCTAAATATTAGTTGGAATAGTAGTGGGAAAGAAATGGGATGTGCTGCTTCCTCCTGCTCTATCTTTCTTGCTGGTTTTTCTTGTTGTTAAAAAAAAAAGAGTAACCAAGAAGTGGAGTTCCACTTAAAATAATTGTTTAAAGTATCAGAAATGTATTGCTCTGTATTACTCTTTACATCATATGTCTCAATAAAGAAAGTTATTATTATATTTGTGCAAATCTAAAGATTTTTTTTGAAAGACTAGAAGAGAAATGATTTGTATTTGGCTATAGGCTTGCCATATCACTCTCTAATCAACAAGCATTTATTAAACACTTTTAAATGCCATACACTATATTTGGGTATTGAGGGTACAAAGACACAATTGAAATAGTCCCCACTCTCAACTTTTTGTTAGAGAGTGAAAGAAAAATGTTTCATAAGGCTAGAAAAGGCTAGAAAAGTAGTTAGGTTCAAGTTGTAATGGGCTTTAAACACTTATGGTGGAGATTATACTGGATTCTAAAGGCACCAGGGAATCACTCATATTTATTGAGATAGTAATACTTAGAGAGGTAGTTTTGCATAGTGTAAGCTGGCCATAGAGTCAGAATGACCTATGTTCAAATCTTGCCTCGGATATTTACTGGCTGAGTGACCCTGGGATTTAACCTAATCTCTCAGTGACTTCTGAGATGATAAGTGGCAGAGCACATGTCAATTTGTGGTAGTATAGGTATTTTCCTCACTGAGAGTTCCTTATGCCAATGAAATCACAATTCTGCCCCAAACAAACAAAACATGGTACTCATACTATCTATCTCCAATAGCATGGGTGATCATCAAATTAACAAGTGTATTTGAAGTATTTTATAATCCCAAAATATTATACAGTTATAAATTTATCATTATCATCATTCTTAATGAAGATGGCATGTAGATTCTTTGTGCCAGACATCATAAGATTTTGTATTACAAGGGACCTTAGAGAGTAACTAGGTGGTTCAGTGGATAGAGCATCAGACTTGGAGTCAGGAAGATATGAGTTCAAGTCTAGCCTTAGACACATGTTAACTGTGTTACGTTGGAGAAGTCACTAGACATCTGTTCACCTCAGTTTCTTCATCTGTAAAATGGGGATTAATAATAGCACCTACCCCCCAGGGTTGTTGTGAGGATCAAATGAAATAATAATTATAAAATAGTGGTATGTAGTAAGTGCTATATAAATGTTAGGTAGTAGTAGTAGTAGTAGTCCTACCTTTCATTTTTTATAGTAGAATAGAGAGCCTACAGAGTTGAAGACACCTACCAAATGTAACCAAGAGAATAGATAAGAGAGGTAGGCTTCTGTTTCCAATTCCAGTATTGTTTCCCCTACCATACGTTAAGGGGAAATGACTTCCTTGAGGTTATAAAGCTAGTTAGTGAAAATCAGGGCAAGAATAATTCCTTATATCTGGAATGACAATTGTCATATTTATTTATTTTATTTATTTTTCAAATGATAATCTTTCAGAAGTGGTAATTGGTAGTGGATACAAATTCTACTTAAGGTATTTGTCTGAAGACTTAAGGGGGAAATATACTGCTTGGAGCCCGCATCTCAATGTCTCATTAGAAGGATCATGAAGAACTCAAATTCCTTAGGGAAAGAGATTTATAAATATTCTCGTCTATGAACTGCTTGGAAGGTTATTACTGAATAGCAAGCAATGTGATGGAAAGTGAATGATTTTCTCTCTCTTGTAATTATTATTTACTCCATATTTTGTCACATGTTCTGTGATTCCTCACAGTTTTGTTTAGAATGATTAATACTTCTGTGCAATTCCAGTAGTCTTTTATCACATTGAATGTTTCAAGATACCCTTTCAAAAGTGAAGGAAACAGTGTTTAAGGGAGTAACACTTCTATGGTATTCATAGGACAGGAAGAAATCCTAGGAAACATCCAATATAATCTCCTAATTTTAGAGAAAAAAATGAAGACCCAGAAAAAGGTTTAGAATTTGCCCATCACCCAATTAGTTATATGAATTTCATGGACTTGAAACTAGAAAGGATTGTAGACTATTGAATTCAATTCCCTTCTGCCATTTTATAGAGGAGAAGATGGAAGTCCAGAAAGAGGAAGTGATCCAAACTAGGAGTAAAGCCAGCATTAGGACCAGGTCTCTTAACTCCCAGCCCAATGTCCTTTCCATGTTCCATGCAATCCCCGCACCCCCTGCCTTTTTTTTTAACCTGGAAAAGGTGAATCTATAGCTGTTTATAAATGGGGATGGAATCTTAAAAATTACCGCAGATGAAAAGGTTGGTGATCTAGACATAAGTTTTATTGAAATGTTAATTTTTACCCTGTGATCTCAGTTTGGTTGTTCTCAGTTATTAATGTTTCATTATCCCAGTGCTCAAGGTGGGTAGGGAGACAGTCAAAAGACTGGTCTGGTTGGCATAAAAGGTTCATGTTGGAGGAGAAGTGGGTAATAAGATAAATCTAAATAGGCAAGACCCGATTATAAGGGTCTTGAATGCCAGGCTTAGGAGTTTGGGATTTATTCTATTTTCACTAGGGAGCCTTAAATATTCTTGATTAGAGAAATCGTATGATAAAAAAAAAGTTTTCATACATGTGACTTTGCAACATGATACATACAAAGAGAGTTAGATATCAGATCTGAGGTCCTGGGTTCAAATTCATTATGGCTGCTTACTATCTGTATAGCCTTGGGCTAGCCACAACCTCTCTGAAACCTCATTTTACTCATTAGAAAAAGATAAGGATTGGATAATTTACTTCTAAAATACTTTTTTTTAAAGCAATTGGGGTTAAGTAACTTGCTCAAGGTTACACGGCTAGTCATTATTTGTGTATGGGTGCTCATTTTCGGAGGCTGGATTCGATCTTGGGTCATTCCAACTCCGAGGCCAGCGCTCTTACTGCGCCACCTAGCCGCCCCCTCTAAGATACTTTTGAAGTCTAAATCTATGGTCCTATTGTGCTATACCTTTTGGTGCTTTATATTAAGAAAGAACTACTAAGAATGGACATATGATCGAATTCATTTTGGTAACATGAGAAATGACTGCATATCTAGGACTGGGTATTGTTATTACTTTAGTCTTCTAACCTTTACTCTCAACCTTTTGATTTCCTCCAGGAGAATTCTTAAGTTTTGCCGATGATTTGCTCTCTGGCCTTGGAACATCTTGTGTAGCAGCTGGTAGAAGCCATGGTGAGGTCCCAGAAGTTAGCATCTATTCAGTCATCTTCAAGTGTCTGGAACCTGATGGTCTCTACAAGTAAGATATAATGAAAGCACTGGGGGAACATGGGGAAAGTAGGAAGAAAAGACAGTCTCTTTGGGAAACCCACGTGAAAGAGAAAAGGCAAGAAAGGCACTCAGCTGGCCTTGATGTCAGCACCACTGATATTATTAAATACTAGTTTGTAATGAGATTCTGAAGTTTCTGAAAGGAATGCCATGTGTTATTCTGTCTTGGTTAGTCTCTGAAGTGTTCTCTACATAGACCTGTGTACCTTGAGAAGTTTCAGTTCATGCCTATGATAATTCAAAGAATATTAGGATTGACAAGGACCTTAGAGCACAGAATAGTTTTTAATGTTAGAACAGAGAAGATGCAGTGCTAATGTTGGAAGAGACCCTTTAATAGGGAATTTTAGAATTGGAAGAATGTTAGAACATACTGTGCTGTGTTGAAATAGAGATTCTCAGAATTAGAAATCATTGAGTCAAACTACTTGATTTTATAGATCATGAAACTTGAGTCTTAAGAAGAGAAGTAGCTTGTCCAAGTTTATACAGTTAATTACAGAAATGTGCATAAACATATCTTTCCATTAAGCTACACAACTTCTTAGGAAATTGATGTTTTTGTAACTTTAAGCTGTTTTTTTTTTTCACAGTAGAACCATGAAATCCATTGTATATTTATAATCATCCCCTCTCTTATTTAATACACGGGATGCACTTATTTCCTTCCCTTCCTTCCAAAACCATGAAGATCCACATGGAAAACTATAACTTATCTGTCCATTTAAGATAAAATATATGCTGATTCTTCATGCATTTCAGTCTCAATGCTTGTCTCCACACCTGTTGAAAAATACATAGCCCTAGATGAAAGTAATGGATATGAACTATGTGGTCTTTAAACCAAGGCCTTTTTTTTGATATCCCATTTAGCCTGAATAATGTTGTTATCTGGAGGGTAAAATATGGTTCTTATTGAGCATTATATAAGAATTCAGAGGAGGAAAATGATTTCAGACTTCAGAAGCCAAGGAAGGTTATAGGTGGTGGGATCTGAGCTGGCTCTTAAAGGCTAGGGAGGCTATGGATGGGTAGAGGGGCATTCTACCAAAGGTACACCATTCCCTACAGAAGTGGGGAAGAACAAAGCATGTTTCAGGGGTGACAAATGGACTGATTAGACTGGAGTCAAGTGTTTGACGGAACACTGAGAGATGAAACTGAACAGGTGGTTTTATGCTCAGCTTGCCTAGAGTACCATTATTGTTTGATTAAGGAGCTTGGATTTTAACCTTAGAGGTAGTCAGAAACCAAAGACTTTTTTTAATTAAAGCAGGAGAATTATATGCAATAGTGGAAAGGACACTGCCTCTAGAGTAAAAAACCTGGATTCAAACCCCTTCTCTACAGTTTTAGTAACTTTGGAATCCTGGGCAAAGTACTGGCCCTCACTTTTTTCATCTGAGAGGACTTCAGTGGGAAAGATATCCTATGAGGTAGGTTCTGGATCCAGATCTATGATTTTGTGATCAAAATAATATTTTGTCCTATAATCTTCCATGACTTTGTCTGAGGAGGAAAAAAGTGATGAGGTCTTTCTATTACATATCAGAGTCTGCCTGACCTGTGCTGTCTCACCTCTTCTCATACCTCTGATTCCCTAACCACCTCCACACCCATTTCTAGCTCTCCTTGGATAGTAGATATCTAGTAGAAAAGGGCAGTACCCAGGCAAAGGGTCAGAACACCAGCTGCCCAGCTGAGTGGGAGGAAAAGACAGTCTCTCTGGGAAACTCACATGAAAGAGAAAAGGCAAGAAAGGCATTGAGGGACTTGGTGTCAGCACCACTGAAATAATTAAACCCTGGTTTGTAGTGAGTAATGAAACGTTTTATGGAATCCCAAAAGCAGTTAAAGTTGAGAGCTGGCAAATCGACTGTCAACTTTCAAATATTTTGATTAATACTTTTCCCGTTCCCCTTCTGGTCCCCCCCCCATTACCCACCCCAGGCTAGTCCCTCTGCACTTCACTGACAGCTTCCAAAAGAGGAAAAGTCCTTTCTTCCCCATCTCTCCTTCTCTGTCTGGAAACGTGCTTGAAGCAAGACTTTCTGTTTATAACTTTACATGCTTCCTTTTCTTAATTTATTTTATTAATATCAATGGGAATTGGGCGGCTCTGAAAAGATGCCAGGCTAGTGTCTGGAACAGCTTTGGATCTTTCTAGCTCCTCTCCTCCCATAAAGTTCAGGATTATGACTTGCTCTCTACTAGCAACTTGGCTTGGAGTTGCCCATTGCTTTAGAGGACAGAGAAGCTTTTCAAAAGAGTTTATGTTTTAGTTCTTAAGTTTCTCCTTCTCTCTTCATTCCCTCATAATCTCATTTGGTTTTCTTCACTGTCTCTGTCTTTTCTTGCTCTTCCTACTTCTGTCGCATCTCTCTTATTGTATTTCTTCTCTCTGTTGCTCTCTCATGTCTTACATATTTCTCTGTCATCCCTGTGTTTTTATTTTTTTCTCTTTCTTTTTAAAGAATCATAACACATTTGAGTTAGGGAGGAACCTTCAATGACTAGCCCAAGTCCTTTTTTTATAGCTGAAGAAAATGAGTCCCAGAATGGTAAAGTAATATTTCTGAGGTCACACAGTTTCTTGCACAGGTCTCCTGACCACTGCCTCAAGCTTGCTCTCTATATAAAGATAAATAGTAATAATGATTCAAATCTGTATAGTGCTTTGAGATCTGCAGAGCACAAAGCTCACAGAATAATAGAGACAGAAACTAGGCCTGTGATTTCATTGATACGAAGAACTCTCAGGTGAGGAAACTCTCTTTATCAAATGCAAGTCAACAGCTTCTCTGTCATTTCTATTCCCAAGAGAATTACCTAGGATATTGAGAGTTAAAGTGACCAGTCCAGAGTCAAATAGCTAGTATATGTCAGAAGCAGGACTTGAATTCAGGCCAATTTTCTTTCCTCTTTGCTACATTTCCTCTCTAAAGGGTCTTAAAATTGAAAAGGAATTTAGAAATCTAACTATCCTTCTCACTTTATAAATGAGAAAAGTAGGGCCGAAATTGACATACTGGAATTGACAAGAGGGGTATTGAAGGACCTCATCCCAACCAAAAGTGTCTACCATATTTCCTGAAATTCCTATCATCACTCATTACTTTGATTTAAGGGATAGAACACCCAATTTAAAATTGAAATGTATGAGATGCAGGGGAAAGAGTGCAAGAGACTAAACCACTGTCAACTGACAGTGTACTGTGTAGTTCTATTAGTACTATATCTTATAGTAGTTTCTCAGTTTCCCAACAAAAAAAGAAAGGTTATGGGGCGGCTAGGTGGCGCAGTGAATAGAGCGCCGGCCCTGGAATCAGAAGGACCTGAGTTCGGAGCCGGCCTCCGACACTTAATCCGCACAAAACAAAAACCTAGCCGTGTAACCTTGGGCAAGTTACTTAACCCCAATTGCTTTAAAAAAAAAAAAAAAAAGGTTATGGAGTTAGGACTGGGACATAACACAGAGACATTTTAAGTAAAAAAGCAGGGTGAAATAAAGCAGAAAGAGTTTGAGAACAGGTATTTTCTGATAGGGTAAGCCCAAGGTAGGACACAGGTAGGGGGTCTAGAACAGTCAAGAAGCTGTGTTCAAGGATAGAAAGAATAATGAGTTAAGAGACTGGAGGTCTAAGTTCTTATCCCAGGGGTGTTAATATCTCTTTGTTTAACCTTGGACAATTCTACCAATCTGGACCTTAGTTTCTTCATCTTTAAAACAAAAGGATTGGATTCTATGTTCTCCAAGGTCACATATGATGATTCCATGATTTTCATGGCTATATAGAATAAGAAAAAGAAAGGGAATAAAGTGCAAAAAAAAAAAAAAAAAAGGAAATGAGATGTAGGGTGAATCAAAGGCAAATGGGCCAGGCCCTGGCCAAGTATATGGGCATGTGGGAGTACACACACTCAAACTCACAGGGAGCCATGTTCAAATAGACCCCTGTATCTAGGAAGACTTGCATTTGAAACCCCTCCATCCCTGTAATGTCAATCATTGCCATAGGCCAAGACATCAGAAAAGTGAAAGTCAAGGCTAGTTCTCTGTCCTAAACTCACCCCAGTGTGACAAAGTAAAAACATCAGCTCAGTGTCATTTTAAAATTGAATTTCCTTGTTTGTTTCTCTTGTCTTGTTTCTGAGTAAGAAAGGGAAGGAACAATCTCCTCAAATGTTTCATTAATGGGAGTAATTCCTAAGCCCTCAGGGAAGTTGGCCACTTGTGGGAGATCTTGGTTTTAGTTTGATTTATCAAGTGAATCCCTGCTTTGTGTAGATGCCCTTGGCTGTTTGGCTGACCCTAGATATATCCACCATCAATGATTCCTGTGCATCCCTGATTATGGGCCCAAACAACTTTCCTTTTCTCTTCTTGCTTTGGAATGACCCAAAGCAGTTATCCAGTGCTCAGTGTTCATCCTCACTCACAAGAAGTTCTACCAAATCATGCTGAGGGAGTGTGTTCTGAGTCTTGTGGTTTGGGGCAGTGCCCACAGAATACAAATTACAACAGATTACAAATCCTCAAATCCCCACCTCCCATCCCCCCCCCCCACACACACACCTCTATTAACCCATCAACTCAATAAGAATTTCCAAAGAAACAGAACATCAACTCTGAACAATACCCATGGCCAGTCACTGTATACCTCAGAATAAATGTTAATAGCTAGAGAATTGCATGCTTAATATTGTTCTTGAAGCCAGCCACCCTTATAAACCTATGCTACATAAGGAGCTTTATGTTCTGCCTTGTTTTCACTTCCCCTACAGTGGAAAGACTTCTGTGTTTGAAAGGACATAATCTGGATTAAAATCCAGACTTGATTACCTACTACCACCATTCCTGCTGTAGGAAGCAGCATAATATAGCGGAAAGAGCACTGGGTCTAGACTTAAAGACATTGGTTCAAAGGAAACCTCAGACACTATTTGTTTGACATTTGGCAAGTTGCTGGTCCTCAATTTCTCTATATGAAAAATAAGGGGGTTGGAAAAAATGGCCCTTGACGTCCCTTCCAGCTTTAAATCATATGATCCTTGGGCACTCCCTACTTTGCAAGACAACTAGTTCCTATGATCCTAGAGATGATTACCAGATACAGCCAGACAAGTACAAAATAGAGTCACTGGCTCTTCACCTTTCAAACTCCAGACAACATAGGATCATAGAAATAAGAGCAGGATAGAGCCTTAAAATCAGCTAGTCTAATCCCCTCATTTTACAGATGAAAAAACTGAGGCCCACAAAAGGAAGCCTGCTAGGTCTATCATTAAAGATACAACTGAATGTTCACCTTTGATGCTTGATTTCTTTGTATAACTGGTGCTCCCAACATAGCCTTGTGGCAGTTGATAATTTCCTTCTCTGCTATGCTGTTCCTTGGAGTTGGGGCATTTAAATAATTTCTTTTCCTTCTTTCTTTCTTTCTTTCTTTCTTTCTTTCTTTCTTTCTTTCTTTCTTTCTTTCTTTCTTTCTTTCTTTCTTTCTCTCTCTCTCTCTCTCTCTCTCTTTCTTTCTTTCTTTCTTTCTTTCTTTCTTTCTTTCTTTCTCTTTGTCTTTCTTTTTCCCTTTTAATGTCTATGAATTTCTACAATGAAGTCTGATTTCTCTGGCAAGAGGGTTTGCTAAAAAAAAAAACCAAAAACAAAAATCAAACCCTGGGGGCAAGACAAGGAGTCTTAGAAAAGCCGGTACTGTTCCCCACACTATCCTACCCAGAATCCCCCCCCATGAAAGGCCCCTTGGGGGAGCTGCCTGTGTAACCCATTGCCGAGGTTGCCGTCGCCACCGCCATGGATACTATAATTATATATTAGATTAAATCCCAATGTTTCTCTTTATTTACATTCCTAACCTACCCTCTTCATTTCCTCCACTTGTGCCAAGAATCAGCACAAAATTTACTGGAAATAATATGGAAGTCATCAGGAATTCCTCCAGGCCAGCTTTTCAGAGCTCATACTCCCACTGGACAGGTCCTTGGGGTTTCATTCTGTGAGTAGCACCAAGATGAGGCCAGATGCCTGTCCCCCACCCTCCTTCTTGGGGAAAGACCAATCTGCCCCCACATCTGTCAGCTGAATGGCAACTGGGGGCACAACATTTCCTGAGTGGGTAATGGGGTTCTCCCTCCTGAGCCTAGGGAGATGGCAAAATTTCTGTTGCTAGTGACAGATGAAAGGAGGAGAATAGATTGGACTATGCCAAAGAAAGGGCTTCTTCATCTGAGTGGAGCCCACATTTCCTTTGTTATGGGTCAATAGTCTTGGGGAGAAGCTGTGTAACCTCAGCATCAAGACTAGTGTAAGTACAAGATCTGATAGGAGACCCTGAAGTATGAGCCTCCATTCTTTGGCCCTCAGCCTCCCTTTCTGTAATCCATTCCAGACTTAGCTCTCAGTATTTATCAAGTGTTTGTAGTTCATCTAAAAGAGGTACACTATCACCATTAATGCTGTAATAATTATGACTACTTCAGTCTCCAACCAAATGTGTCTAGAGAGTTGAGCCCAGAGGTTGACTCAGGCCATTCCAGTGAAAGGAGCCAGGTTACTGGAATACTTTTCAACTTTCTTCTTCATCTTCATCTTCATCTTCATCTTCTTCTTCTTCTTCTTCTTCTTCTTCTTCTTCTTCTTCTTCTTCTTCTTCTTCTTCTTCCTTCTTCCCTCTTCCTTCTTCCTTCTTCTTCTTCTTCTCTCTCTCCCCCTTGTCTCCCTCTGCTCTCTTTCTCTTCTCTGTCTTGCTTTTACTCTCTCTCTAATTTTCCTTTCTTCTCTGTCTCTCTTCACTCTCCTTCTGCTTTCCTATTTCCCTCTTTTCCCTCTCTGTGGTCATTACTAAAATTTAACTGGTTAAATCATGTGGGTAGGGCATCACGTTCATGTGTTAAAACCCCAAATGGGTCACTTATTTTTACTATACCTTATAGCTACAGGCTATAGCTCTAACCACAGAAGCCAGAGTATTAGAGCCTGAAGGGGCTTTCAAGGTCATTGAGTTCAACCCTCTCATTTTTACAAATGAGGAAAATTGTAGAGAGAGGAGGTGATTGCCTAAATTCAAAAAGCAAGTAAGTGGCTCTGGCCATGTGAAGGGTTGACCCCAGTAGGGGTTGGATGACCATGGATGAATTAGCCCATCCTATCTACTTGAAAAACAACTCAAAGAGGATGTTCTATTAATTCTGGGTTAGGAGTGTCAGCTTTATATATACACAGGCTAGCATTATTCTGTTTGCTGCCCACTAAGAGTCAAATGCCTTCAAATAAACTCAGTAGGCACCTGAATTCCTACCTTGATAGTCTTTTTCTGTCAATTTTGTCTATTCTCTTGGTTAAGAGGTACTAGCACATCCAAATAATGCAAGTGAGGTCTAACAAAGTGACAGATCATGCTTATATATGTTTCCTAGTTCTCAAAGCCAAGTGACCAGCATACTATTCAATGTGCTATGAAAGAATTGTGGGAGAGGAAGAAAGGGTACTTGACATCAAGAGATCTGGGTTCAGGTCATGACTCTGATATTTACTAGCCATGATACCAGTGATAAGCCATTTCACCTTCCCTTAGGTTCTTTATTAAAAATTGTATTTTATGAGTATAGTGCTGCTGTCTTACATCAGTTATACAGCTCAGTCCTTTGTAGACATATCTTTTCAAAGATGGCACCATTCTGGTCACTCAGAACACAACCTCTCTGTGATCTAATAATGGCAACAACTTATACTTATGTAGCACTTCGAAATTTATAAAGATGTTTACATATATTAAAATAGTTGAACTTCTGGCAGTTTGTGAGGAGTATGTGATAGGCAGCTAGCATGGTATAGTGTATAGAATGCTGGACTTAGAATCAGGAAGACCTAGGATAATATTTGTAAAGGGTTTTGCAACCTTCAAATACTATATAAATGGGAGCTGATATAATAACATGCATGATGAAACTGGAATTCAGGGAACCTAGGAAATTTACTCATGGTCATATCCAAAATAAATGTCTGAAAAAGGAAAGGTCTTCTTGAGTTCAGTCTAGCACACTGTCCACTAGGCCAGACAATTTTCTAGAGTTGTCACGAGCAGCCAGCAAGCATCTTTATAGCCAAGTAGACTGGTCTGGGGATGACAGATGTAGATTACCATTGGGATTGTATCTACTGCCATTGAATCTTGTTTCATTTGCATGAACCAAGTATGCATTCTGCAAAGAGTTTTCATTCTGCAAATAATATGGGGTCTCCTTGAAGCTATGAGGACTTTAGTGGAACATAGCAATATAAAACATGGATTGTCATTATATGCTAACAGACAGAATAGTGTCTGAGTCCAGAGGACCTGCATTCAAATTTTCCTCTTTTATGTACTAGTTATATGAGCATAAAAAAATCAGTGAACCACTCAGTGTCCCAGGAAGCATTCAGATGGTAATCTAGAGACCAACTAGAAGTCTAGTAGAGAGCTCTTTATATTAGGTGAAATCACAGGTCCGGATCCCATCTCAAATAAAGCAAAACAAAATGAAGAAAAAAACAGTCATGGTCTAGTTCCAGCTCTAACATATGACTGTGGGAAAGCCATAAACACACCAACACTCAGTTCTTTTTGTATCATATGGTGATAATGGTGATACAACATAACTCATAAGCTTATTTTGAGAGTCCTTTTCACATCTTAAAATAGAAATGCAAGTTATTATCTGATTATGACCAAAGTATTCCCCTTCTCTGGAAGTGGCTTTCCTCATTTAAAAAATGAGAGGGTTAAATTATATGATGTCCAACATTAACCCTAGCTCTTATTATTTTATGTTCTGAGACCTTTTCCAATTCTGCTGTTTTATTTAATTCAGCAAACATTTGTTAAATACTTACTACATAAAAGAAATACACTGTGCTAGACATTGACATGAGGAAAAAAATATCAATCACCCCAACCTTTCTATCCTCAAAGAGTTTCCAATTGAGTAAGTGGGCAAAACATATACAGATAGCTGGTACTGAACAAGAGAGTACCTAATCAATCTGATGAATTTTCTCATGAGCCTAATCAGATTTTGGATTACAGGTCTTTGTTTGGAGGCATCTGAGGGGCATCTACCAACTGTGGAATGCTGACATGCTCACTCTCATCTTGCTGAAGGAAAACAGTGAAATCTTGACTGAATCTCATGAGAAAAGATTCTTGTTACAGGAGCTGCCTCTTACCATAGCTGATAAAAGACAGAGCAGTCTGTTCTTTATAGTGAACTCCTTCAACTTTTGTCTGGAGTCTTTCTTCCAGAATACAGCAAAAGGGAGATTTCTCCTCCTTCCCTTTCTCCTTGCTCTCCATACAGGAATTGGTAATGGTTGCCTTTGTGGGGGGTAGAGTTGCATGTGCTCATCAATAGCTTCTAAACACAAGTCAGAGACTAGAATTTCCAAGGATGGACTTCCTGTTGAGAGGTATTAGCTGCAGCCAGGGTATCAATAGATCTTCTACAGAAGCTCATAATAGAAGTATATCTGGGTGAATCCATTTAGCCCAAGTTTTCAGGTTCAAGAGTTTCCAAGAGTTCAAGGAGTAGAACTTAGTGATGTTCCTTGGGGGAAAAAATGAATTCACCTACAATAGTATCCTAACTTGGACATCAGAGCCAGTGAATTATTCAGTACAAAATCGATGTGATGATTAAATTAAATATTTGTAAAGTGCTTTGCAAATCTTAAACACTATAGAAATGCTAACTATTATAATTAAAGGATATATAAATTCTAGTCACTTTCTTTTTTTTTTTTTGCTTTTTGGAGGGCAGGGGTTAAGTAACTTGCCCAAGGTTACACGGCTAGGTTTTTATTTGTGTGTGCATTAAGTGTCTGAGGCCGGATCCGAACTCAGGTCCTTCTGACTCCAGGGCCGGCACTCTACTCACTGCGCCACCTAGCCGCCCCACACTTTCTTTTTTTTAATATTATTACAAATTGCTTTTCAGAATGATTCAACTAAATCACAGCTCCACCAACACTGTTTACTTGTATTTCTGAAACTTTTCCAGTGTTGACCATTTCCTGCTTTCATCATTTTTTCCAATTTTCTGTATGTGAGGTGAAATTTGAAAGTTGCTTTGATTTGTATTTCTCTTATTTGTGATTTGGAACAACCTTTTTTATGGTTGTTAATAATTTGAAACTCTTGAGGTGTTTGTTTTCATCCTCCAACCACTTATCCATTGGGGAATGGCTCTTGTTCTTTATTATATTATATTATTATATTATATAATATTATATAATTATATAATATTATATTATATTATTATATATATTTATGTTAGTTTCCTATATATCTTGGATATGTAACCCTTATCAGAGTTACTTGAACAAAGACTGTTTTTCCCCAATCCACAGTTTTTCTTCTTATAATTGTCTTAATTTTGAATGTGCAAAATAGTTTTCAATTTCATGTAATCAACATTATCTTTTATGATCATTTCTCCATTTTACTTAAGAACTTTAGTAACTATAAAAGTAACTATAAAATATAACTATAAAAGATATATGATCTCTGGTTCTCTTCTATTTTTAAAAATGATTTTAACTTTAGTATCCTGGACTTAAAGTTATATTGAGTTTATTTTGTATGTGAAATGAGCTGTTGTGCTAAACATAATTTCTGCCAAACTACTTTCTGGTTTTCTCGTTAATTCTTGTCAAGTAGAGATTCAAGTAATACAGGGTTATTAAAATGCTTTTGCTTCCTGCTTATCTTGTCTGTTCCACTGACCTACTTTAAAAAAAGTTTAATAGTATCAAATAGTTTTGATGATTATTGCATTGTAGCATTATGTGAGGCCTAGAAATGCTAATCCTTATTCAGTCCTTTTTTCTTAACCTTTGATTTTCTAAATCTTTTGTTCCTCCAAATGAACTTTGTTATTTAAACTAGCTCCTTAAAGCATCTTCTTGAGAATTTAGTTGCTACAATACTCTACCAAATCTATAATTGAGATAATATTGTTATTTTTATTATATTAGTCCAGTCCACTCATAAACAATTTAATATCCATCTACTGTAATTATTTGAGTTATCCTTCATCTCTTAAAAAGACTGTTTTGTAAACTCTTTTTATATGTCTTGAATATTCCTTAGTAGATTGACTAGTAGATATTTGATGTATTTTTTAAAATTTTAATGAGATTTCTTTCTATTATTTTCTCATATTTTGTTATTGCTCTATAGAAATTCTATTGATTTTTGTAAATTTATTTTGAATTCTGCTTCTTTACTATGTCTGCTAATTATCTCAGTTTCTTTGCTGATTTTCTGAAATTTCTAAGTTAACCATCATATCAACAACAAACAGGGATAATTTTGTTTCCTCTTTGCTGATATTTATGTATTCATTTCTTTTTTCTTATATTTGGAAGGGGGCATCTGTGCTTTATTCTTGTATTTATTGGTCAAACTTCTACTCTTTACTAGTTGCAAATAATGCTGACTTTTCATTTTTCACATTAGGGAATAAAAGGTCATTCTGTGTAGAAGTCCAGTAGGATTTTTTTTTTCTTTTTGGAGGGCAGTTGTGGTTAAGTGACTTGCCCAAAGTTACACAGCTAGTAATTGTGTCAAGTATCTAAGGTTGGATTTGAACTCAGGTCCTCCTGACTCCAGGGCCGGTGCTCTATTCACTGTACCACCTAGTTGCTCCACCAGTAGGATTTTTAGCATAAATGAACATCGTACTTTGTCAAAGGCTTCTTACATATTTCTTGATATAATCATTCAGTTGTGCTAATTTTTTCCCTAATGCTAAGCCATCTGTGCATGCAAGGTGTAAACCCAACTTGGTATAATGAATAATTTATTTAGATATAATTTAAATATATTACTGTAGTCTTTTTGCTAGAATTTTATTTAAAATTGTTTTATCACTATTTATCATTAGTTGTTCTGAAAGCAGTATATTAAACTACAGAGCCAGAAGGAGCCTCTAATATAATCAAAATGAGTGAATGTATGATAAAATGTTTGTTAAGTGGTTGACCACACCATAAGAACTCTATACTAAGGTTCTAAGGAAACAAATACTAGCCAGCTAGACAGTCTCTGCATTCAAGGAATTTACATTCTAATGGGAGAAGACCACAAATAAAGGGGGTGGGGTGAATTCTATGTGGAAAAGAATAGAAAGCAATATGGAAGTCTGGGAAATAAGCTCACTTACGAGTGCCCAGAGACTTAGTGGCAGGGTCCAGGTGATTCTGGTGGGAGAGAGTTGAGGAAAATGGCCAGAGTGGAGTGGAAATAGCTTGAAGGAATGTGGAGGCCTGGTATCTCATTTTTCATATGGGAAAAATAATGCCAAGAGAACAAAGGAATTTGATTGTGGTGACCTGGCAAATTAGCAGCAAATCTGGCTCTTGGGTCTCCTACCTCCTAGTCTTGTGTTCTTTCCATTGTCACTCTGACTGCCATGGTGCCTTCAGGTCTATTATTAGACATTCATCCCTTTTGGTTAAGGCATTATGTTTCTGAAGAACTCTTTATCCAAATGAAAATACCCTTGAGAACAGTAGCACATTAAGTCACTGTTATATGGAAGCTTTTGGTATGACTTAGAATATCCTACTGTTCCCTACTATGTATGTCATCTACCTGTGAACAGGTTGAATTGAGAAACAGATGTGTTCTTATGGGGCAAAGAGTGAAACATTAGGCCTTCATGTTGAGGTCCATATTTGAGAGAACCCACTTAAAAGGGACATCAATTAAAAGATTCTGAGAAATTAAGGGGATAGTATCAAGGTACTTAAGGAAAAGATAGAACCCAATAACATGTAAGAAGGACATTGAAGAGATAGTAGGAAAATACATGGCCTCCTTTATAATCCCACATTGGCAGGACTTTTAGCTAAAGAAAAGGGGGAAGAAATACTTGTTTTACTTGATGTCAGAAGTCAGAATGTATGAAGTAGCCATGAAATATGAATGAAAATTGCAAGAAAGATCAATTACATTAGGGAAAAAACACAAAACAAAACCTTCCTTCTAATGAATTTTATCTAAAAGTAGAATGGACTAGCTTAAGAGGTATCAATTCCCTACCACAGGAAGTGTTGGAAGTGGAGGGTAAATGATTGGAGATAACACAGTGCTGAACCCTGAGGCATAGGATGTAAGATAGAATCCTGGCTCTACTGCTTACTTGGACATCTAAGTAGTGGGTAGAATATTGCACCTAGAGCAAGAAGACTTGGGTTCAAATCCTGCCTCCTAGACTCACTAGCTATGTGACCCTGAGAAAAAGTCACTTGTCCTTTACCTGCCTCAGTTTCCTCATCTTTAAAACGGGAGTAATAATAGTACATACCTCCCAAGGTTGTTGTGAGGATCAAATGAGGTAATATTCACAAAATGCTTTGCAAACCTGAAAGCAATATGTAAATGTTAGCTATTCTTACTATTACCGGTGGATCCTTGTGAAAGTTACAACCTATTTGGGCCTTAGTTCCTTATACATAAGATTTGGCTAAGTATGCTAAATGGTCTCTAAGGTCTCTGCCACTTCTAGATCTATAATCTCATGGATACTTGAGCTGTGTTTAAGGTACAAGATGAATTAAATACCCTCTGAGGTCCCTTTCCCATTCTGAGATTCCTTGAGTTTCTTCCTTGACTAATGATCTAAGAAAAGATTAAATTAGGCCCAAGCTTGGTTATGGGTTTAGGAGTGTTTTTAGGTTTGGGGTTTTTTTTTTCTGCTTTTTGCCACTGCTAGCCTTGGGTGGGCCATTGCTCACCCTCCCAGGACCTTCTCCCTTCCCCCACTCCACACCTCCATCTGCAAAACAGAATAATGTTATTAGCTATTTTGAGGTCATCATTGGAAAGGTGTTAGAGGCATGCATATGATTGTCATTAATGATGTGTAGAAAGTCCAAGGTTAGACAAAACCCAGACCTCTTCCATTTCTCTTTCTGCTTCATTCCTCCACTTCCCATGGGGATTTAAAAGGAAAAAAACCTGCCCCATACACCAAAAGTACATCCATGAGCCCACTTCAGAATCAGATGTTAGAGCTGGAAGAGACTTTTCAGGCTATCCCACAGGATTCTGAACTGGGAGGACCTTTTAGAGAGCACTATAAGTGAGGAAACTGAGGCCCAGAATGTAGAATCACAGGGCTGGGCTTTATCCCTATCCAGTACACCTCCTCATTATGTCAAACTGTCATGCTTTTGTTCTATATTCTAGAACGTATACACTTGACCCCTCTGCACTGCCCAGTGTTATAGTCTTTGTCTGAACCTAAGGATCATAGAATATAATGTTGGAAAAGACCTTTGAAATGAGCTAACTCCATCCTCTCAAATTTACAGATGAGTAAACAGACCCATAGAGGGAAAGTAACTTGTTCAAGGAAAAATGGGTAGTAAATGAATAGCACAGTCAGGATTTAAAACCCCATCTTCTGATTCCCAAACCAGAGGCTTTCCTGTCACACCATTTCACATCCTATTTCATTATTGGCAAATGGTGGTGATGATGATGATGATGAAGACTGGCATGTTGTCCTTCCCACTCTGTGACCCTTTGTCCTCCTTTCATCTGCCATACCCTTTGTATGTTTGCTATAGGCAAAGTGAGGCTTTGCAAAACCTCTAGCATTGTCATTGTTCCCTTCACTAATAGTATGCCTCCAAAAAGTAATTGCGTTCAAGTCTGCCTCTTAGCATCTAGGGCAGACTGAGCAACAAACCAGTTTGTAAAACTTCTTCTCAACTTGTGGCTGTCACCAACTCCTCCTCCCCTTGCCACACACACACATATACTCTCTCTCTCTCTCTCTCTCTCTCTCTCTCTCTCTCTCTCTCTCTCTCCTTCTCCCCCCGCCCCACTCTCCCTCACTCCCTGATTTCCCTTTCCCAGTTCCCCAGGATGCCAGGAATGAAATAACATTCTTTGCGTATTTGTTGTAAAGCTCCTGGCCGCCATTCCCCAGACCCCTTGCAGGGTCAAGACTCATTTGCATCAGCCTGTTTGGAGGCCAGTGTGAAGGGGAGAGAGAGGCCATGTTTTCAGGGAATTTCATCAGGCACTACTGCCAGCAATAGAAGAAGTTACTATTTCTTTCTGGGAAATGTTCACAGATTTAAGAAAGGAGAAAAAAAAAACCTCTTCTGCTCTCACGGTTGTCAGGCTTGTTGATAGGTTGATGGGTGACCAGCCCACTGGACTCCCACAAGTCTTCCTCTCTCAGCTCCTCTTAGCCTTATCACTTGTTTGCCTGTGGTTACCTTCACTCACAAGTGAGTAGTAACTTAATGCCACTAAATAGATCTTTCTTAATCTTATCTGTGGACTGTAACTGGGACACAGATGGAAAGAGGGCAAGACACCCAGAAGCTACAGGATAAACAAACAGAAAGATGTTGTTGACTTCTAAGTTGATAACTAAGTAAACAAAACTATCTTTTTATCCTTAAAAAAAGAGAAAAAAAGAAAAAAAGGCACTAGAAAGTTGTAGAGAGTTCCCTGCCCCTTCATACTGTGAATAATATGTTGTATTTGAACATTATTCTTCTTCCAGGAATCTCAGCACTTGTTATAAACATCTATCAATGGCATCATTCTGAGTGAAGATTTTGGGGGTGCTAACTCAGGAAATACTCAGATCAAAGAAGTGAGTCTTACACCTTCTTCACAAATTGGTATCAGAGACCCAGTGTTGTTAAATGAGTTTTCCAGTGGAGTAGAGAACCTGGGATAAGCATTGGGACTAAATCTGCAATTCAATTGATATAAAAAAACCCCCAAATGAGGAAAACTCACTCTACCAATGGAGGCTGAAACCTTCCCTTTAGTCTTAGAGAGTTGCTGATAACATTGAACTCTTGTGATTTGCTCAGGGTCACACTAACAGTTGGTTTCAGAAACAGTACTTGAACTCAAGTCTTCTGGCACATGGACCCAGCAAATTTCTCTAGCTGGGGCATGTCATTACAACACCATTCTGTTTTTAGCTATAATAGAGCTCTTCAGACCAAGACTTTTTGCCCTTTTTGACAATATCTTTGACTGAATCTGAATAAGGGTAGCTTCCTACATTGATTGCCTTAATAAAGCTCCCAGCCAAATGTGCTTCTTTTAGGATATTGAGCTCCCCTGGGGATTTCTGTCTGGATAGCTGGCTTCCCCTCTGGTGCCTAAGCCAGCTTATCTCCGAGGCCTTTTGCTGCTTTCTTTTCTCTTTAACAGGGTCAATGGCAAGTCATGGATTGGCTTGAGTTATTGAGAAGAGGCAGAGAGAGGCAGAGACACACATAGATAGGCTGAGCCAGAGCCAGACAGACATGGGGGAGGGGGGAGAGAAAAAGACTGGCAGCAATGTTCCCCATTTTCTCCCTCTATGTCTTGTTTCTATAATTCCATTCACCTAGAATTCCTTTCTCTCCCCATTTCTGCCCTTCAGGGCTCATA
Organism: Gymnobelideus leadbeateri; assembly: GCA_011680675.1. NCBI lineage: Eukaryota > Metazoa > Chordata > Mammalia > Diprotodontia > Petauridae > Gymnobelideus > Gymnobelideus leadbeateri. Next base: position 340,357 of record WOXC01009657.1, read on the forward strand.
TTCTATGACACCTCTTCTTGATCACCTCTAATTCACATGAGGCAAAATCACTTCTTTCTTCCTGAGTTCCCATGTCACATTGTCCATGTATTTCGAATACATGCATCATCATCTGCTTTGTATTTCAGTTTTTGTTTTTCTGTCTTAACCCCAGTATCCATCAATTAAGTTATAAAGTTTATGAGGGCAGGGACATGGTCTTATTCATCGTTGTATCCTCATGGGGAGTACATCAAAGTATTCGTAGGTCATAGGATAAGATTCAGAACCAAAAGTATCCTTGGTGAGCTTCTAGACCCAGAGTCATAATTAAGCATTTCTATACCCAGGGCAAGCACTACAAACAGGGCTCAGAGCAATGGAAATTCCCATGGGGGTGGGAGTGGGGGAAGGAGACGTTATCCTAAGCAGAGAAACCCCAGCACACCATGACGTTACTGTTGGATTCAATTTCCTCTTTGATACTTACTACCTATGTGACCTTAAAAATTGTCTAATTAATCTCACTTAATCTCACATTCCTCTTTTTAGACTAGAAGATCTATGAGGTTTCTACTTATTCTAAAAATCATAGCTAAATTAAATTAAAGACATAATTTTAATGTTGATTGTATAGCCAGATAAAGGTAGGTGGAGTTCTGTGTATAGGATATGACAGTACCTAAATGAATATATTAATGTCTACATTTCACTGCTCTTGGCTCTATTTCTTTTTAAGTCTCTTTCCAGGTGACAGGCAGACTAGGATATGGATATCTCAGAAATTACGAATACTGTAGAAATTCTCTGTACCTGCCCACATAGGTATCTCAGCCTTCCCCAAGGAAAATATCTTTTTCTCCTGTGGATTAACTTCCTCTCTCTCAGTTTCAAACTATGCGCTCTTGGGCTAGACACAAATCATTGTAAATGACTATACACTATAACAGAAATTTTACATATACAGTTGAATAATTGAAGAAATAGACTCTTCAAACTTGTAGACCACTGTACCATTTCAGGTTCTGTTTCACCACTGATTGGTAAGAGGAAAAATTGGGAGTGGGGAGGAAGGTTGAGATTCACAGACATCCCAAGCTACAGCCACAATGGACTACTAGTCTGAAGAGCACTTCTGAGGTTTTCTTCAGGTAGTGGTTTAGAGAAGAGGGTGTGGAATAGAGGACTGAGGACTAGTAATTTCTAGTAGGAGCAGTTTCACCTAATCTGCTCTTCTGGCCTATTTAATCACATTTCTCCCTCACCTTATTATACTTTCCATTGTCCCACAAATCTCATCTCTGCTTACTTTTGCTGCTTTCTGTCACAAAAGCAGCACCCAATTGCTTCCTCCCTCATAGCTATCATGTAAACTTCCTTTTGTAGAGAGGGGACAGTTTACCTCTTTGTAATCATCTAGATTTTAGTATTATTCAGGATACCCTTCAGCAAGTCACTTTTGCTTCCTTCTGTGGGCCTTAGTTTACATTCTATAAAATGATGGTCTTGGACTAAATGATACTGTCATTTTGGTGGGAAACAAAGGTGGGCATAAAATATGCCACTGGTAAATAGGGTCTTGTTTCTATAATTTCTATTTAGTTATAACATTTTAAAAAAACCACTAAGTGTGAATGTAACACTTTTTTTTTCCTCCACAATTCTCAGGAACAAAAGAAGTGTTTATGAATAAACATCCCCCAACTCAGTACAAACAATACAATTACAACATTTTAAAATTAAATTTTATGTTTGTTTTTAGTTTACTTCGTTCATTTCCACAAAATTTTGAGTTACACATTTTCTCCCCATCTTCCCCCTACCCACAACCCCAAAACATCCATCGCACTCTATACCCCCTCCCCCAATCTGCTCTCTCCTATATCCTCCCCCACCCCCCTCAAACTTTCCAGTAGGGCAAGATGGATCTCTATACCCCAGTGCCTGTATATCTTATTTCCCAGTTACATTTAAAAATTATATATATATATATATATATAAAACATTTGATTTTAAAACTTTGACTTCCAGATTCTTTCTCTTTCTCCATTGTCACCCACCCTTACTGGGAAGATAGACAATTCAATATAGGTTGTACGTGTATAGCCATGCAAAACATTTCCATAGTGGATATATTGTGAAAGACTGACTATATTTCCCTCCATCCTATCCCACCCCCCACTTGTTCTATTCTCTATTTTGACCCTGTCCCTTTTCAAAAGTGTGTGCTTCTAACTTCCCTCCCCCCCAAACTTCTCCATCATACCCCTTTTCATCACCTTCCCTTTTACTCTCCTGTAGGGGGAGATACCCTATTTAGTATGTATGTCATTCCCTCCCTAAGCCAAATTCAATGAGAGTAAAGTTGACCCATTCCCTTTTGCCTTCCTGTTCTTCCCCTCCATTGTAATAGTTTTCCCTTACCTTTTCTATATGAGATAATTTACCCCATTCTTTCTCTCCCCATCTCCTCTTATTATATTCCTCCCTCATCTCTCGATTTCACCTTTTAAGTATCATCCCTTCCTATTCAATTGCTCCTGTGCCCTCTGTCTACGTATACCTGTACACATATGTACACTCACATATGTATTCATATGCCAATATACCCTCCTATATAGACATATAAATATGTATGTACACACACATATATGTATTCTATTCCCTTCAACTGTTCTTATACTGAGAAGAGTTTCATAAGTTACGATTATCATTTTTCCATGTAGGAATGTAGATAGTTCAACTTTGATAAGTTCCTTATGATTTCTTTTTCCTGTTTACCTTCTCATGCCTCTCTTGCTTCTTGTATCTGAATGTCAAATTTTCTATTCAGCTCTGTTTTTTTTTCATCAAAAATGCTCAAAAGTCCTCTGTTTCATTGAATGACCATATTTTCCTCTGAAACATAATACTTGCTGGGTAGGTGATTCTTGGTTTTAATCCCAGCTCCTTTGACCTCTGGAATATCATATTCCAAGCCCTTTGATCCCTCAGTGTAGAAGCTGCCAGATCCTGTGTTATCCTGATTGTGTTTCCACAATACTAAAATTGTTTCTTCTTAGCTGCTTGTAATATTTTCTTCTTGATCTGGGAACTCTGGAACCTGGCTATAATATTCCTAGGAGTTTTCTTTTTGTGATCTTTTTCAAGAGGTGGTTGGTGGATTCTTCCAATCTCTATTTTGCCCTTTGGTTGTAAACCTCAGGGAAATTTTCCTTGAGAATTTCTTGAAGGATGATTTCTAGGTTCTTTTTTTAATCATGGCTTTCAGGTCTAATAATTTTTAAATTATCTCTCCTGGATCTATTTTCCAAGTCAGTGGTTTTTCCAATGAGATATTTCACATTGCCTTCTATTTCTTCATTTGTTTGGATCTGTTTAATACTATCCTGACTTCTTATAAAGTCACTAGTTTCCATTTGCTCCAGTCTAATTCTGAAGGAATTATTCTCTTCAGTGAGCTTTTGAGATTTTTTTCCATCTGGCAAATTTGGCTTTTTAAGCCATTCTCCTCATTGCCTTTTTGAGCCTCTTTTGCCATTTGAGTTGGTCTATTATTTAAGGTGTTCTTTTCTTCATTCAGGTTGTTCATTCTCTTTTCATGATTTTCTTGCATCATTCTCATTTCTCTTCCCAGTTTTTCCTCCTCTTCTCTTACTTGGTTTTCAAAATCCTTCTTAAAATCCTCTATGGCCTGTAACCAATTCATATTTTTCTTGGAAGCTTTTGGTACAGAAGTTCTGACTTCACTGTCTTCCTCCCACTCCATGCTTTGATCCTTTTTGTCCCCAAAATAGAAGTGTAAAGTTGGATTGCTGTGCTTGCTTTGCTTCCTTTGCTTTCTCATGTTGCCACTCAATTACTTGACTTTTGAGCTCTTTGCCACAGTAGAACTCTGCTTCCAGAGAGGAGAGCTTTGTCCCAAATTGCTAGGGTTTTCACAGCTGCCAGAGCTATTAGTTGGGTGCCCTTTCTGAAGCCTCCACACACTCTGGCTCACTGGTCATGCACCTCAGGACCTCCACCTTAGACAGCAATCCAGGTCCAAGCATGTTAAAGCAAGAGTGATTACCCCTCAGACTGGTTGCTTGGTCTGCCTACAATCTGCAGGCCAGGAACTCTAAAGCAGCCATGTGGTGGTGGTGGCCACTGCACCTCAACTGCTTCTCCCTGCAGGGGCAGAGGCCGACCTTACTCCCAGACCTCCAGTTCCCCCAAAGTCTACACTGACCTCTCACTTTTTCTTTGGCATTTATGGGTTGATAATTCTGGAAACCCCCACAGATGCTGGTGATCTACTCTTCCAACATCAGTCTAGCTGGGGTTGTTTGGGCCACCCTGAGGCTAAAACCGTGGACTCAACGGGGGCTGGGATCTGCTCCCAGCATACTGCTATGGACTCTTCCTACTGGCCTGCCAGACTGTCTTCTGGGGGAGATTTGTTTCTCTCTGTCACTTTGTGGGTTGTGTAGCTCTAAAGTTTGTTTAGAGTAATTTTTTATAGGTATTTGTGGTGGTTATGGGGGGAGTGCAGGGAGTTTTCCTGCTTCTATGCTGCCATCTTGGCTCCACCCCAATTAAAACATTTTCAGAATAATGTCCATTGTTTAATTCCTGTAGTTGAAGTATTCTACAAAAGGATCAAATACATCAATGTCCTCGGTGTTACTGAGTTTCTGGGAGGCCAGTCTAAAAACTCAATTGAAGACCACAACTTGGAAAAACAGTTGTCTATATATGGAAGGGACCTTAGACAAATGGGATGTTAAACCAGACTTTTAGAGCTAGAATAGATTATAGAATATATAAGGTCAGTGGTGGAAGGGACATTAGAATGCAGAATAAAATATATAATATTGAACATTAGAGCAGGAAAGAATCTCAGAGACAATCTAGTCTAACTTTCTTATAGGGGAGGAAAGTAAAGTTCACAGAAGTTACTTGTCTATCATCATATTTCCAGTTAGTAATAGGGTGAAAGCCAGGGTTTCTTTGTCTCAAGATATTGAATGTTACAAGGCAGCCATAATGTAGTAGAAAAACTGCTAGACTTAATTTCAGAAGTGACATGGTTTTGAAACCCTCTTCCCCTACCTGTGTGATAACGGTCAAATCACCTAACTTTTTGAAGCTTCAGTTTCCTCACCTACAAAATGGGGATAAGAATCACCTGTAGTACTTATCTCTTGGGTTTGTTCTGAAGAGCAAATTAAATAATGTATAGAAAGTGATTTGCAAATCTTGAAATATTATGGAAGTGAAGATAGACTGTATTATGGACTTGTGAGTTACACTGATTTCAAACATTCTCCAAGCCTGCTCATTGCCATACCCCCCTTCCACCTCAGTCATTTTTTTTCAGTATAGAAATTGCTGGGGGTTCAGAAATGGATCCATTCATATACTGCACCTGTCAGGACTTATTGTGGTCCTCAAACATCTCTCCATATGAAGACATAGCAGGACCAATACACATTTGATTTCACTGTCTAGGTACACAGTCACTCTTCCCATGCTCCCTAAATCAATGTTTTCCTTAAGGGGTTCTATACCTAGAGATATATACAAAACTTCCAAGGACTGGTATCCAACCCATCCTTCAACTGCTCATGAATTCCTACTTAAATATATTATATTCTTATAGCATGCTACATCCTCCCTCAGCTTCTGACAGCATCATTCTCAGCATCAAATCAGACCCTTAAATAACAAAACTAACTCTAGAGTCTCTTCTCTGGATAGTCCATACTCCAGACCCTCAGAGGTTGTTTTCCTAGACATGCCTATTCCACAGATTACCAGCACCAGGAACTATTCTGATAACTGCTTTATAGTTTGGGTTGTATATGGATGTGAGGGGCTGAGGGGAATGGGTGACTAATAACTCATAGCATCTATGGGCTCTCTTCACCTCTGGTGCAAAGCTTCTCTATACTTCATGCCTTTCATTAGAGCCACTTCAAGAGTTAACCCAAGCCCTAGCCACCCATCAATATAATTTAAGTGGAAGTAGATTTTTGTAACTAAATAAAAAATAGAAGAAATGCTTTTGCTTTTAAGAGCTTTTAGAATATGGCTCATGCTGATTGTGATGTGATTCATCCCAGTCGCTTTTCCCAGAGACCCAAAGTCTTAAGCCAGCCTACTAAGGAATGACCTCAAAAAACCAGGAGAACAGCAATTGTGTCTGCTTTCAGCTGACACCTGCATTTTTTTTTTTTTGTAACAACCATACAAACAAAATGCAGGCACAAAAAGTCCCACTGGGTCTTATCTCTCCTGGGATATTTTTTTCTCTTTCTCTTCTTTCATTAAAAAATAAATAAGTAAAAATGTGTTTCCCTAATCTTGCATTTACGCACAATTTTACATCTTAGGGACCCTGGCATGGCTTTGTAGGGTCTGCTTATCAGTGCAAGATGCCCTACAATAACAGTTTTCTAACCAGTCTGCCCCACACAAGAGTCAAGGTTTTCTAAGACAAATGTATCTCTTCTGTCCTAATGGAATCTTTTTTTTTTTTCAGATTCCTTAGAAGAGGCTGAGAGCTCAGCACACTTATGAGAAAAGGGGGCAGGGGCTTGCCCATTGTTCAGAGTCAAGAATATAATCTCCTAAATTCTTAACCATTAGTCTGTGAACTCTCTGGGTTTTTCTTTTAATATATTTTTATAACTATATTTCAATATAATTAGTTTCCTTTTTGATCTCATGTATTTTATTTTATGTATTTAAGACCATAATTCTGAGAAGGGGTCTAGAACACCAGAAAGATTAAAGATCATTATTTTTTGTTTCATTTCCCTCTAACTTTTCCACTGAGGGGACCTTTGAATTGATTCTTGGATCTAGACTTTGACCCCAAAGATTGAGGGGTATTGCTTGCACCTGACTTCATGACTCTGCCTCCACCTAACTTCTCTGCCTTTTGGTTATTCGGTTCAATTTATAGGATTATTAGATTTAGAGCTAGAAGATCCTTGAGATCATCTAGCTCAGTCCTTTCCTTTCATAAAATAAAAACATTGGGCCTTGAGAAACAGATTGTCTAAATTTGTAGAGCCGAGATTTGAACCTAAATTCTGTCTCCCAGTCGAGGGCTCTTTGACCTATTATGTACAAGGCTTTGATCTTCTCTCACACTCCTTCACTAATCCCTAATCTACCTATCCTTTTAAAGCCCGATTCAGGTCTCAACCCTTCCCTCCTGCCCTGAGAATGTCAACCCACATTCATCTCCCTCTTTTTTTGTTGTTGTTTAATATTTGTTGTTTCGCCAACAAAGTAAGTGTCATTTAATAGAATGAGTCCCTAATTATTTTTACAGGTGAGCTAGGTGGCGCAGTGGCTAGAGTGCTGGGTCTGGAGTTCATATCTGGCATCAGACACTTACTAGCTGTGTGACTAGACAAGTAAGTCACTTAACTGTTTGCCTCATTTCCTTATCAGTAAAATGAGCTGGAGAAGGAAGTGACAAACCACTTCACTATCTTTGCCAAGAAAAGTCCAAATGGGGTCATGCAGAGCAGAACAAAACTGAAATATGACTGAACAACAATAATTATTTCTACACAATTGAGTGGTTTAATGTATCAGCATACAGTGATGCTGTACTATCTTATTTTTTCCCCATATGAGCATTTCCTCTCATCTCCATAACTGGATTGTATTGTAGAACATATATTGTAGAATATTAGAGCAAACAAGAACTTAGAATCATTTTACGAATAAGGTAACTTCATTAAAATAAGGAATATGTCATATAATGGTGGTGATTCGCTTTTCTATCATTTCCAAAGCACTTTTCTCACAATAACCCAATGGGGCAGGTAGATACAGATTATTCTTCTTTTGTATAGATGAATAAAGGTTCCAAAATCTTAACATGACTTGCCTAAGGTCACACAGGTAGGACATTTTGCAGGCAGGATTCAAACCTAGGTTTCTTAACTGCATGTTCTGTTCTCTTTCCACAATACTATCTTGCTTCTATCCTGGATCTGATTTGCACAAAAAGAGACTGGTTGCTGGCAGGGGGAAGGGGGCAGGGAAAAAATGATGGAAAGCTTGGAGCTTCCCATTTTTTTTTAGGAACTAAATTGGGATTTAGTTTTAGAATTAAACTCATCATGGATTTTGTGATGGAGAAGAAAGCTGGTCATAGTCTGACATATATCTTAGATTTCAGGAAAACAGATTTTAAGGGGTTTAGAAAAAGGATAGATAGGACCAAATGGTTTCAGATTGTGGCAAGAAAGTTATCCTAGGAGGGATAGGAAACACTCAAGAATAAAATTCTGAAGAGACAAAGAAAAATTAATAAGATGATGAGGGAAAAATTGTAGTATCTGAAGAAACCAATGTAGATATACAGGAAACACATTAACTAATTTAGATTTTTTAAAAAATATATAGGAGATGGAATCAAAGGAAGCTAACAGGATAGATGCAAAAGCATTAGACTGGGATTAGGAATGCTAAGGCTCAGAATAAGCCAAGGCTGTCAAGGAAAACCAAGGTGGGGTTTGTGTGTATTTGTGTTTTTGCTGCTATTGTTTTGAGGGTTTTTTTTTCTTCTTTTCCCTGTACTGGAGAAAAGAGGAGCATCAAATAAAGAATGGGCCACTGCTCAGGGCAGATAACTGATAACAAAATGATAACTGACACAAAAGAGAAGCCTGAGATGCTCACATCTTACTTCCCTTCTGTTTTCTCTGCCAAATAGAATGATCTCCACAATGGAAATTTCAGGACAAAAATGGCCAATAGGGAGTTGACACTCAGGCTAAGTAAGGAGATAGACTTAAAGCACTTAGCTTCCCTTGATGAATTTAGGTTATTTCATCAGAGAAGTCCTCCCCTACTCCCACTCAGGTCTTGAAAGAACTGGATGATGTAATCATTACCAAGCCACAGGCAGCAGGACTGAAAGACTTCAGAGGCCATGACAGCTATCATTAGCTTGGAGAAGATTATGCAGAGTTTCCAGAAAAGAAAGAAAATAAAGTTTTCAAGCTGTAGGCCTGTGATCTTGATTTCAATTCCAATAAAAACCTAGAGAATGGACTAATTATTAAAAAGATGGTTAGTCAACAACCAGACAAGGAAGCAGTGACCACAAAGAACCAGTATGGCTTCATCAAGAATAGAACATACCAAATTTATTTTCTTTGATGATAAAAGTTGCTAAGCAGTTAGATCAGGGGTATGTTGTAGGTATAATTTGCCTAGATTTAAGCAAAGTATCCGATAAAGTGTCTTATGCTATTCTTATGAAAATGATAGCAAGCTGTGCACTTGGCAACAGAACATTTGCATGAATTCAGAATTGACTGCATAGCTGATATCCAAGAGAAAACATTAATGGTTCAATGTCAGCTTTACGAGGGGGTCTTCAGTGATTTGTACTATTTAATATTTTTTATCAGTTGTATGAATAAAGGTATAGATGATGTGCATAGCATATTCATACGTATACTCCAACAGAGTCTTGTTCCATAAAGACCTTGACAGGCTTAAATACTGGATTGAATCTAGTAAAAAGAAATTCAATAGGGATAAATGCAAAATCTTACACCTAAGTTCAAAAATTGACTTTACAACTATAAGATGGTCTATTCTGAAAAAAATCCAGGGGTTTAAGTGGATTGCAAGATCAATATGCATCATCAAGGCGATGTGGCCGCCACAGAAAGCTAATGTGCTACATCAGATGAATTTCCAGAAATAAAGATGTGGTGATACCTCTGTAGTCTGGCCTGATAAGACCAAATCTGCAGAAGGACTAACCTGGCTAGTGTCCAGAGGAGGACAACCAAGCTGATGAAGGCTTTTGAGCCTAGGCTATATGGAGGACCAATTAAAGGAAATGAAAATGTTTCACCTTGGGAACACTTATGGAGGACATGGTATCTGTTTTCAAATACTTGAAACCAGTCAAGTCTAAGTGGGATTATACTTATTCTATTTGGCTCCAGAGGGAAGAACCAGGAATACTGCATTGAAATTATAATGAGTAAAATTTAGGCTTGATATAAAGAAAAACTTTCTAGTTCCTATTAGAGCTATTCTAAAGTGCAACCAGACATGGTAGCACACATCTAGGATCCCTGCTACCAAGGAGGCTGAGGCTGGTAGATCTCTTGAGCTTGAACATTCTGAGCTAATCTGTGATCTCTACAGTGAGCTACTCTGATACTATGCTTGTACTAAATCCAGCAGGTGAGTCCATGGGATAGAAGTCAGAGGCTGCCTACAATCAGAAGTGCCATATTTCAAAGCTTAATTGTCATTACCACATAAACGTTGCACCCTGTTTTTTTTTAGTCCAAAAATTGGTTATAAGTTTTCATTGTGTAATTATCACATGGTATAATTCTGTTCATCCTGCTGCTTAGACTAGCAATGTATTCACCAGTGACATGTGGATACATATTTACCTCTCCCACATTCCCACGTTGCGAGCTGTGAGCCTAGAATTCTCCGTTTATGCTCATTATCAGTATAATTTCCAAAAGCCAACTTGTGTGGTTTGTTTGGAGCACTGCAATACTGATGGTATCGTCGCTCAACCCAGTGAAGGACTGTTGGGGAGAGGGAAGGTGGGTAGGCAGAGCTGCCACGAGTAAGTCACGTGATATGGCAATACATGTATCTTCCCAATTTTAACATGATTCATGAGCAGTCTATACATCCTTATTTTTCACCAAAGAAGATTTAGTAATAAACGATTATTAATTAATACTGGCACAATTTTTTAAAGCTTCACGTAATGGTCACACTCTACTTTTTTGCAAAAAAGTTTGGCATGAAATCTATGATGATTATGAAACAGAAACAGAACAGGTCAAATGTCTTCTGCCAATTAATAGAGAAAGGTTGAGCCTATGAGTGGTTGCTTCACTTCTAACTGAAGTTAAATAAGAAGACCCAGTCTCAAACAAAATAATTAGAATGGGCTGCTTTGGGAGGTCCCTCTTTCCTTCTCCCCCCTCCCCAACTCCCACTTTATTGGACATATAGAAAAGGCCTGGAGTGATATCAGAGCTTACATCCCCAGCTTATTAACTGATAACTTTCTCCATGCACTCCACTCCACCAGGCCTGAATACACAGTAATTTTTCCTTTGACTCTGAACCATCTTATACCAGGTGTGAAATGTTTGTGCCCATAACCCACAGATTGACATGTATTTCTATATATTTTGAATATACAAATATAGAGTAGCCAAAAAATATTAATGCACTTTAAGCTTAAATAAACTTTAAACTGCATTAAGACTTTTGGGACACTGTATCTGCAGAGAGAGAGAGAGAGAGAGAGAGAGAGAGAGAGAGAGAGAGAGAGAGAGAGAGAGAGATACTACTAATTAACAACTGTATTAAAGTTTTCAATAAGATTTTACATGTATTTTACAGTTTGATCCTTACAACAGTGTGTAGTAGGTACTATTATTTTCCTCATTTTATAGATGAGGAAATTGAAGTTGATAATGCTAAGTGACTTATCCAGGGTCTCACAGCTGTAGAAGTGTTTGAGAGAGGATTTGAATTCAGTTTCTCCTGACTCCATTTTAGCTGATGTAACGTGTACATACATTTATTCATTCAACAAACATTTGAGCACCTATTATAAAGACTAAATAATAGTCACTGTGAGGGATACAAATATGAATAAAATATAATCACAGTGCCTGGTACATAGAAAGTACTTAATAAGTGCTTATTGACCGACATGGTCACAGAGCTCACATTTCCATAGAACTTTGGAGTTTTTACAACAACCTTTATTTGCCACAACCCTATGAGGTTAATAGTAAAAATGTTAACTCCCCCATTTTCCCTCCCTTAAGTGCTTTGTCCTAGGCCCCACAACAAGGAAATGACAAAGCTAGAGTTTGAATTCCAAGTCCAATATCCTCACCATTCTACCTCAGTCCAATACAGGCCATTAGTGAAATGTGTCTTCCCTAGTTTCCCATAGACCACTGTGATATTGAGGGAAATAATCCTAAAGGTGTTCATCTTCCTATTAGATACAGCTATTTATTTCACTCCAGTTTACTTTCTCGGGGAACACTTCTCTGAGAACCTTGATCAATTTAAGCTGAAGTCCCATGATTCAATTAAGGTCTTGGGGAATTTCTGTGGACTATCCTGACTTATCTTATACTCAACTCCATAGATTCTTTCCAAGTGATAAGACTAGAAGCTGGTTAGTGTTCACTCAAGAGTGATAGTAAGCTTCAAAGATAGATTCCAACTTTTCAATTAATTCCACAGATTTATCCTGAATTTTGGGAAAATCTGACTTCTAATGATGTAATTTTATATGTGACTTGGGTACATGAATTAATTGGGGTGGATCACCCTTTTGTGAGAACTCTCTCGAAGGTATAGCAGTAATGGAAAGAGTCTCTCTACATCATCTCTCCTTACTCCTTTGAACTTCTTTCGCCTGACCTGTACCTTTATGTCTGAGTCAGAGCTTATAAGGGCCCTGGGGGTTACTTGGTGTTCCCCTTAAGTCCTATAGTTTCCCAGGTTTCCATTTTTGGAGAAGTCAAGGAGTTATTATGGATAGGAGTTATCTCCAGTCCTGACCATAGATCCAGAAGGTCCTCAGAGAGTTGGAGAGGATCCTAAAAGAGTATGGGATAGAGAAGGCAAGAGGCTGGGATCATTGAAGCTGTATCCCAGAACCTGAAGTGGCAACTGATAACAGTGCTTTCTATCCTTCAATTGAATTTTTAAAGTGGTTATTCCCTCTTTCAGCCTCCACTCATTTTCCTCATATCTACAAACAATAGACTGAATTTTTTTTTAGTTGCCATCTCATACTAAAGGGAATAGATGTCCATCTGGTGGAATGTTTGATCTCAACTGTTCCTCTCAAATAGACTAATTTCTGTAGGTCAAAGGAGCCTTCCTCAGAGAGATATAAAACAGGATCAGCCCTGGTATAAAAAGCCACTATGAAAGATACAGCATGCAGCCCATAAAGCTTTAATATCTTATCCATGGGTATCCCTGAGGAGCTGTTAGAGTTAGGTTGACCCATTGAGAGAGAAAATAATCTATGAACAATACATTACACAATATAAGACAAAGCTTCTGCTGAGAAGCTCTCAGGGAAAGTAGAGGAAGAGGAAAGGGGTTCCCTACTGTTGGAATATAAATGCTCGGTCTGTGAATACCCAACCCTAGTCAACAGTTTATTTGACTAATACAAGTTTGAGATTCCCTCATTAACTTGAAGTCATTCTAAGTGAATGGGTATAGGACTGACAACATGAATACCTTATAAAGGATTTTCTCCTATCAGGTCATGTGGTTCTCATGGCAGCCTTTGCATTTGAGTCCTGAATCACAGTGCCATACTCATCAGGATATCAGGGAAGATGCCATCCAGTATATAGTTACAGAGCAGGTATCTGGTTTATTTCTAATAGTCACAGGAGGGTTGAGGGAAGTATAGAAAGAGAAATAAAAGGAGAGAGAGTGGGATGGAGGGAAGGAGAGAGGAAAAGAGAGGGAGGAGGAGGAGGAGGAGGTGGAGGAGGAGGAGGAGAAGGAGGAGAGAGAGAGAGAGAGAGAGAGAGAGAGAGAGAGAGAGAGAGAGAGAGAAAGAGAGAGGGAGAGAGAGAGATCTGCTGAAGGACTAGCAGAATTTAACTGACAGTGGTGCTGCCTCCAGAGCCAGTCTGAGATCAGTCTAAGTGGACTATTTATTTGCTAATAAGGGTGACTAGAATAGTTCTAACCATACAGTGATTAATTCCCCAGGTCAAGGTATCATACAATCCCCTAACTTTCTGGACAGCCATAGTGCTGAGAGCATTTGGGGTCATGGGCAACTTGACTGTGTTCCACTCAAACCACAGGATACTCACCCAACTTTTGTAATGCCTATTAATTCCATATAGGTTAGTCCTGCCCTCTTTTATCCTGTGATCATGGAGACTTTCTTATTCAGCATCTGTGGTCCAAGTGAGCTTTTCGACTTCTCCAGTTGACCATTGGGGATCCCACTTCTGACACCAAATTATTGGTCTAGAACACAAGCCAGAATTGAAAAAAAAATTAGAAAAAAAGTTTACTAAGTCATCTGGCAGGGGGAGAGCCAAAATTGGTTGTCCATTCCCATGAACCTCTATGAGTTACACATTACATAGGATTCAAACAAAGAAACAAGGAAACAATTGGCTGATTTTCCAGTATATAATGAGTTTCCAAATAAGGCACATAGATTAATTCAGATTTTTATTTCAGAAAATCAGAAATTCTGTGTATCAATCTTCAGATTCCCCCAGAAGATTTCTGGTGTCATTATGACTTGCAAGTTGGGAGTTAAACATTAAACTAGTCTGGTTTCTAAGCAATACAAATCTGATTCCTCTCCATGCAATGCTAGAATTTAATGATGTGATATTTAAAAATTCTCTCCACAGAAGTGATAAGAACTAGGCCATTTGGCTTTGTAAATGTAGAATAACAAGATTGGACAACTGATTGCACAGAGGTTAAAGAGATATTAGTTACTGGATTTATTTTATAGCAAGGAAAACTGACTTAGAAAGAAAACTACTGATTGACTCAAAGCTTGAATGTCAGTGGAAAAGCTAGAGCAAAGCCCTGGGTCTATGACTAAGCACTGAACCACACAGTCCTAAAAACCTTAACTGCACCCCCAGTCCAAGCCCTAAGGCTAGTGTATGTTCTTTCTCTGTTCCCATTTCTGTTCTTTTCAGGAATGAGATGAATTGATTATGACAATATGGTTTCTGTTAGGAGAAGGACAGAGAGCAAAGAAATGCCAGCCCAAGGAGTCATTGTTCAATCTACAATGCCAAATGTTAAGGCATAATTCTCTTTCCCTTCATAAATGTGGACTAAACTAACCATCATGAGAGTGGTAGATGGGAGGATATATGTCACCTCTCTGAAACCAGCCAGGGAGACAGACCTTCAGGGTCAACCCAGAAATGGCAAAATTGTGAAGTCACTCAAGTTCGTCTTCTGTGCTCCTAGTCTTACTTTGTCCCACCCCCAGGAAATCAGATCCTCATTTTCTTCTCCCTCCCTAAATATGTTCTCAAAAAAAAGAGGCATTTATAAACTGTTTCACACTCCACTGTAAATGATTAACAACTTATGAGAATCTTATATACACACTCCCATTGATCCTAATAAGAGGAATTTAAGCCAAAGGAAAGATTATCTAAAGATTATCACCTCCTATGATGAAGTGTCTGTACTATCAGCCAAATAGAAAAGGAGTTTTGGGTGTTTTTGTGTTTACCAGGCAGGTCTTCTTACAGCCCCTAAAAATCACACCACCTAAGTAGCCTCTGGCTCAATGCCAGCTCTAAATGAATGCTAATCCTGGAAGAACAATATCATTTTCTGCTGCTCCTGGAAGTTCACTACAGACCTGTTGCAAGGAGGGCATTAACATCTCCTCCCATTCAGAATTTCTACACTGTTGGTCCCTAGAGTATTAGGCATACGGAGCTCCTAAGTGCTGATTATTTCCTTCAGGGCTTCAGTGCAAGGGCTGACCTTCCTTTGTAAACTTGCAAGTACTACCAAAAGATAGTCTTCCTTCTCCTTGTTCTCTTCCTCCTCCTCTATCATCTGCCTCACTTTCTTCCCCCCCTTTCTTATTTCTTCTCTTTATCATCCCTTTTCTCCTCCTCTTTCTCTCCTTCTTTTCCTTCCTTCTCCTTTCTCTCTTAATCTCTATTCCTATACACTGCCTCTATCCCACTCAGCTGCTACAAAGAGGAAATTCTTTTAGTCTTGTTTTGGTCATTGCTTTGCCATTTGACCTTGGGCAAGTTACATCCTCTCAATAGGTTTCAGTTTCCATTTCTTTAAATTGAGAAAGTTGGACATGGTACTACTTTCCAGTTTTAACAGTCTATGTCCTAAGTTCCCTTCCATCTCTCTAATAATATGACTAACACAGTCCAGGACTGATTCATGCTATATGTGCCTGAGCCAAAATGTTGGCATTCTAACTTGGTTGTAATATCTGCTATACTACCCAAGAATTTAGGGCTCTTCTTTGTGGCTAATTCCTCTGGAATATAGTCTGTACAGGTAGTTGCCACTGGGTACTGAGAAGAGCATACAGGCAATAGATATGTAACAACTTTCTGTGTAATATCAGGTGACCTGTTTCACTTTGATGGGTGTTAGTTTCTTTGTGTAAATATTAGGTACTATTTTACTTACAGAGTTGTTGTTTTAAAATTCTTTGGGAATTGTAAAGTATGATAGAAATGTGAGTTGTTATTGTTCCTTTTTATCTCATGTACCCAAAAACTATCCCTAAAGTATGAAAAAAAATCAGAGAATTTGCCCTAAGCCCTGTGGTTTGTGGACCAGAGTCACTGGAGGGAGTTAGGCTAAAGGGGGAGAAATAAAGAGGCAGGCTGAGTGCCATAGAACACAACTAGAAAAGGCAGTTAATTATTAAAGAAAGAGAATCACAGATTCTTACAAAGGAAAGACACCAAAAAGGTCAACCAGAACTACACAGAAATGCCCTTTGCAATATAACACCTCTGCATAAAGACTAAGATTATGGAAAACCCATTGCCTCCTGAGATTTCCCTTCTGGTGGACTGAAGATACTAGGAAGATCCCTCTTTTACTTTCTAAAATTTCCATTCATTATGCCTAGTTTCACCTCCTGAGGCCAACCAAGATGAATCTATTTGCCTTTTGTATAGCAGCTTGAGGAAATGGATGGAGTGCTGAACATGAGAATCAAGAAAATGGGATCAAATTCTGTCTCTGACATTTGCTAAATTACATATAAGTAATATGAGAGAAGGCTGAAGGCCTTTCACAAGCCCTTTGACATCTCCAAGTTTTAGTTTGCAAAATAGAGATTATGATATAGGTAGAACATTTTCTCACAGGAACAGGGGGTATGATCACAGACAGGCACCTGAGAGAGCAAATCAAACACCATCATTTATTTATTTATTTAATTTTTTTTTGGAGGGTAATTGGGGTTAAGTGACTTGCCCAAGGTCAGAATGCTAATTTTTGTGTTAAGTGTCTGAAGTCAAATTTGAACTCAGCTCCTCCTGAATCCAGGGCAGGTGCTCTATTCAATGCACCACCTCGCTGCCCCAACACCATCATTTACAGAAGAGGAAACTGAGGCCCACAGAAGGCAAGTTACTTAAATGAGTTAGGATTCGAGCTGGTGTCTTTCCGACTCCATGTTCACTCTGCGTACTGTAGCATTGTAAGTCATCAGTGTGTGTAAAATGGCCTAATTTAAAGCACTGTTATTTTTACAAGATACTTGTACAGACAGTAATATTCTCTTTTTTTATAAGGCTATCACTCTAGGTAAGGCCCTCATTACCTTTCACCTAGACTATTGCAATAACTCTTAACTGGCTTCCTTCCAAGTCTCTGATCACTTCAATATGACTGCCACACAGCTAACAAAGCGGTTTTCCAAAAATATAGGTCTGACTAGCCATGTGACCTTGGGATGTCATTTAACCCCAATTGCTCTGCCTTCCCCCCTCCAAAAAAAAAAAAAAAAGCAAAAGTATAGGTCTCATCATTTCACTCCTTTGCTCAGTAAACACCTGTGGCTCCCCTATTACTTCTAGAATTAAATAAAGGTTCCCTCTGTTTAACTTTTAAAGACTTTTATAACCTGGCCCCAATCTACCTTTCAAATTTTGATATCTATCTATACCTATATCTTTATTTCTCTCCTTCCCCCATTTTTGATTCCAGCCATTTTGTCCTTCTTGAAATTCTTCACACAGAATACTCCATCTCCCACCTCTCATTTGCCTTTTAGAATTTCTTCAAAACACTACTGAAGTGCCACTTTCTAAATTAAGCCTTTCCTAACATCCCATTTTAGATGCTAGTCCTCCACTTTACCTCGTATTTATTTTGTGTAAGTGAATGTATGTGTATATATACACATACATAAGTATATGTGTATGTATCCATGTATGCACACTTTACCTCTTGAGGCAAGCTCCTTGAGGGCAGGACTTGTTTCATTTTTGTCTTTGTATCCTCATAATTTGCATACTCACTGGCACATAGGAGACTTATGCTGTTTACTGATTAGTTGATGTCCACCCACCTGTTCTAAGTTATCTCTTCTATTCTTTCAATTAATCATCCTGTGTGATGGTTTTGATCCCTTTTCCCATCCCTGTCTCCTTTCTCCATTTTGTAAGGGTCCTTTGTGATACCCAGGCCTGGACATATTCCCCCAGATGAGATCAGGGCAGAGCACAGTGAGATTATCTTCTTTATTCTGGTTGCTATCCTTCCGTAAATGAAGTCTAAGGTTGTATTACATTTTTTGCCCTACTGTCGCACCAATGCAATATTTACAGTGCCCACAATCACAATAAAGACTGTGACTATAAGCATTGCATGATGTTCAATTGCAAAATATTCCAGATTCTCCAGATAGAGGATAGAACTGAAGGATTTATTTAGACACCAGAAAACCAACTCCCAAAACCAGTAAGCTGATTCTACCATAGTAACAAAGATATTCAGAAGCCATAATAATACTGAGAGCCACTGCATCCTTCAGCCTTCCCACAAACCAATACAAGATCAATATTTACTCACAAAACTCTCTATCTCCTTGCCTGAGTTCCTCTCTCCCCCAATGTCTGGCTAGCTCTGATCCAGCTTCCTGTGGGCTCTGTTTCCTGTCAGCAAACCCCTCCTACCACAGGCTCCATGTGACTACACTCAGCCTATCAGGGGGCAGAGTTTATCTTCACAGCAGGGAAGTTTCCTGTGGGCTCTACTGCTTCCTTTCAGCAAATTCCCTCCATCACAGGCTCCACATGATTACATTCATCCTATTGGGGGCAGAATTTACTTTCAAAGCAGGGGAGGTCTTAAAATTCCCCCCTTGGTCTATTAAAGGGCAGGGAAAATGTTCAAATTCCCATTCCCATTATACCATGTCAAACCCTTGACTTAATTTCAGTTCAGTTCAATTCAGCAGGTATGTATTAAGAGTACATTTTTTCAGAATACTGTACTAGGTAGGTTCTCAGAGAGATACAATGTTTGAATAAGACAGGGCCTTTGCCCTCATGCAGCTTATAGTCTATTGGGTATGACCATAAATAATTATGCTATTTCTAGAATCCATAATTTTGTTGGAACCTCATCACATATTAGTAGATTGAATTCATGAACTGTTGTAGCCAAGACCAACCTTCCAGCAACGAAATTTATAATAAGCACACAGTTTCTTGAAACCTCCAGGTCATTTCTTGGGAAAACCAACAAAATGTTGTTTACCTACATTTCCCCCATCTTCTACTTGTTCAATTTTTTAAAATTACATTTGCCAAGTATATGGCTGTATACTACATTTGTCCTTATTACACTTTATCTTTTAAGATTTAACCCATAATTCAAACCTGTCAAAAACTAATTTGACCCCAAAACATTCAGAATGAGAGGGATACTGGCACCACTGTGTTCTACAGGATTATATTCAGTGTGGACCCACATTTCAGGAGAGATAACACAACAGTCCTTCTGAAGAGGGAGACTAGGATTTAGAGGGAAATGGATGCCAGACCAACAAAGAATCAACTGAAGAAACCAGAGATAATTAGAGGCTTAGGTGGGGACATGATAGCAAACTTCAAGTACCTGGAGCACAATCATGCAGCATTTGAATTAGTTTTGGTTTTTGTTGTTGTTGTTGTTGTTGTTGTTTTGTTTTGTTTTTCTGATTGATCCCAGAGGGCAGAAATAGAAGTGGTGAGTTGACATGGCAGAAAGGCAGATTTTAGTTTGATATGAAGGAAAAATACCTTTGATATGACCTCTTTGGATTAACTTAATTTCTAAGATCCTGGCATTTATTCTATCATACCAGCTTGATGAGGTCTAAATTTGACTTTACCTTTTACTAAATGGAAGCCATCGGTTTTGATTATGGAACCCAATATTACTGGGTTGGGTATAGGTGGATTAAGCATAATGCTCTGAGACTCAATGACCAAAAATCTTCACTTCAAAGGAAATGTCATTTCTTCCATAAGTTAAAATGGCCCACTTTCTATTCTTATGTAGAAGCAGTCAGTGATCCTATACACAAGCTACTGCCATTGAGAAAGAACTCCCTTCCTTCTAGAAACCCTAGAACTTCGAAGCTGCCCATACTTTTACCAAAAAAAAAAAAAAATTACTGGGTCTAAATCTCTTGTGTTATTCCTTTATCAGAACCTTGCACCTGGGTATCAGCTATGGATTCACTGAACAGAAACAGTCTAACCTCTTGAATCACTGAAGGAATATCTTCAGCTTTTCTATAAGGGTCTCTCACCCCAGTCTCCATTCAACTTAGTTTGGAAAGTCTCTGATGAGACCACTGCCAGGCGCTAGTGGAGTTGGATGAATCCTTTGACACCTGGACTCTGAAATTTATCTGGTACTTTACACACATAATACAGAGATTGGTGTGCATTCACATATGACTATAAAATCATAGGATATTAGAGATGGTTTGGACCTTCAAACATAAATGCCGGAGAAGTTTACAGAATACTGTACAAACATCCTACCTCAGCCTCACAATTCTAGTGTGAAATAGGCCACTATGAGAGTCATTATCTTCCTTCTGCCAGTAAAGAAATTAAGGTCAAGAGGGTTTAAATGATTTGTCCACATGGTTGCACAGCTAAGTGTCAGAGGTAGGATTTGAGCCACCTTCCAGAATCCTAGTCTTACAATCTGGACTCTAGAAGAAGCCTTAGAACATAGTCTATTGGAGCTAGAAAGGACCTTAGATTATAGAATGTTAGAAATGGGAAGGACCTTAATATATAGAACATAGAAATCCGTAATTGGAAGAGGCTTTAGACAAGGGTTCTTATCCTGGGGTCTATGAATTTGCTTGTTTTTCTTTATTAATATATAAAAACTTTATTTCAACATAGTTGGTTCCCTTTTAAATTCTATGTATTTGGGGTGGCTAGGTGGTGCAGTGAATAGAGCACCAGCCCTGGAGTCAGGAGGACCTGAGTTCAAATCCAGCATCAGACATTTAATACTTACTAGCCATGTGACCTTGGGCAAGTCACTTAACCCCAATTACCCTGCCCTCCCCCCTCCAAAAAAAAAGGCAAAAAAATTCTAATTGATTAATTTTAGGCACTTAAAATTATTATTCTGGGGAAAGGGTCCATAGGTTTCACCAGGTTATCAAAAGGGTCCATACCACCAAAAAGAAAAGAAAACATAATAATATCTGCCTTAGAATTTAGAATATCATGGTTCAAACATCTAGGCCAACACCCTAATTTTACAGAGGAGGAAACTGAGAACAAAAGTAGTGTTTGCCCAAGTCATAGCGCCATAAAAATTCATTGCCAGTACATAATTGTCCTACAAGCATTGCTCTAAGGATTATTTTTCGTGTGGTTTTTTCCTTTCCCATTTCTAGGCTTGACAAAACTCTCTAAATAACCCTTTCATATAAACAGAATGTAATATTTAGAAAGGAGGGGGAGCCCAAATGTGCAAATTAACCATAAGTGGTTTGCTATTGTGGTTGTTTATTTTCTGTCATCTTAATGAAAGAAACTGAAGTGTGTAGAATTATTAAACTTATCCCAATTCTTTCTACATCCCTGCTAAAGAAAAGGAAATCATTACCTACTTTCTTGCCTACTAGACTAGACTTTATTATGTAGGTCCACAGGATTATAGATTTACATCTAGCAGAAACCATAGAAGGTATCTAATCCAACCCCATTACTTTATAGATGGGGAGCTAAGGCCCAGAGATGTAGTGATCTGCTCAAAGTCATGAAGTAAGTTTCAGAGCTGGAATTTAAAATGCTCTGATTCCAAATCCTGTCTTCTTTCCCTTGTGAACTTCAGGGTGTCCTGTTCTAGACAGGATATCATTAAATTCATGTGATTTACTTTTTGTTTCCATGTAACTGAAGGAATGGCTATAATAAGAATGATATGTTTTAAAAAAATGATAAGCTCTGGAACCTGGTATGAATGGTGCTAGCTCACAACACACACATACACACACACACACATACACACACATGTGTGTGTATGTGTGTGTGTGTATGTATAAGCATGTATATATAAATATCTATCACAATAAGCAAATTAAAATAATTTATAGAATTGTTCTCTTACAATAACTAGCACTTCTCATATCCAATGAAGGTAAACTCATTTATGCTTAAAAATGATTAAAAA
Source organism: Gymnobelideus leadbeateri (assembly GCA_011680675.1). Classification (NCBI taxonomy): domain Eukaryota; kingdom Metazoa; phylum Chordata; class Mammalia; order Diprotodontia; family Petauridae; genus Gymnobelideus; species Gymnobelideus leadbeateri. Next base: position 362,605 of record WOXC01009657.1, read on the forward strand.
AAACAACTCATCTCCAGTTTTTAATCATACTGTAAACTTTCTCACCTCAGTGATGTTCACTCTCTCTCTATCTCTCTCTCTCTCTCTCTCCCTCTCTCTCTCTCTCTCTCTCTCTCTCTCTCTCTCTCTCTCTCTCTCTCTGTATTTACACATGTAATATACACACACATATACATATATACACACACAATACACACAATTTGACATTTTTAATTTTTCCCTTTAATTTAATAATTGGAAAACAGAATATCTATTTTCAAAATATATGGTAACATTAATGATAGTGGAACTATGGTCCTTGTGGGCAAGGATTGCTAAATCCAGTCTAAGTACCTCTTCTAATCCTAGGGAAGTCAAAATTATTGCACTTTAATGGTCTTCACTAATCTATTTTAAATGACACCATACTGTCACTCAATAGCCCTGTTCAGTTGAGGGGTTTCAGTGGCAGAGGGCATGTGTAATTGTTTCATTTAGTGCCCTATACTGAAGACAGCTCTTGTCTCCAGAGCCACAGCTCCTGGCATTATTCAACAGTAAATAGTCTGATCTGGCTCTGTGAATTTTTGAAGGAAGCAAAGAGGGAGAGAGGGATAAAGGGAGGGGACATGCAGATGAATATCTGGTCACTGGACCTAGATGGCTTTGGAGGAGAAAGTGAGGCTGGTGACCTTCCACAGCCCTCCCTCATTCAAATCAAAGTCAGCTGCAAATTATGTTATTGTTTCCCTGCTGTCATGGTCCTCCTAAAGAATGAAGGACAAATACAACCTGTGAGTAATAGTCTTCTCCCCTCCCATCTCCTCTCCCCTTACCTGAGGGTGCTCTGCCCAAAGGGAGCTGCATTCTGATGACTGAAAGCTGCCTCTTTAACTTGGAGTTTACTGGCTAGATTTCTTTTTCAAAGACCAAGCCTTAAACCAGGTTCCTGCCCTCCTAGGTCAGAGTCAATGTAAATAGTAACAGTTTCTCTTTTGGCCAACAACCTTGAGGGTCTTCTCCTCCCAGTTTGATTTTTTTTTTTTATTAAAGGGGCCACTCTTTCACTCACTTCTTAAAGATGCCTATTCACTGAATGGGCCTTACCTCACTCAAAGTGAGAACCTGAAAAGACCTTAGCTTAAAAAAGGCCAGGGTCTCCCATTGCATCCTGGGCCATCTCCAATTGTCCTGATGAGTATCTGTCCATTGGACTCAGATGTCTCTGAAAGAGAAAATGAGACTGGTGACCTTGCACAGCCTTCCCTCACTCAAAGTCAACTGCCAGTGATGTCATCATGGTCCTCTTTGAGAACGAAGGACAAACACAACAAAGCTTGACTATCTATTGTTTGTAAAATTGTCTAAATCCCCAGTTTAACATCCTCTCCTCCCCTTCTGGGGCTAAAGGACTACTGTTGAGCCATAAAGATAAGATGCCATTGGTTGCCCTCTACTTTGGTGGAAACTTTGTGAATGTGGACAGTGTCCTACACATAGTAAGGACCAGATGTTTGACATAATTACACTCAATTCCAACCTCTCCTTCCATAGAGCCATTCTAGTAAATGGCAAAATTGTTTGACTGGTTATAGCTCTTGATTCTTTCCTCGTCCATATTGCTAAGAAAACGGTGAGAAAACTAACACTGAAGCTAGTAGCCTCACCCTATGAATCATCTATCCAATAGCAACCACCAAATTAGGGGCAATAAATCTAATCTCCCCTCCCCATTTTATTGGAGAGATACACATTTGGGTCCTGGCTCTTGGAGGGAAATATAGCCATCTTTTACCATCCTTTTTGATTGTTCTACCTAAGAGATTAAGTGTATTCTTATAGACCAGACCATTCTTTTTTTTTTTTTTTTGCTTTTTGGAGGGCAATTGGAGTTAAGTGACTTGCCCAAGGTGACATGGCTATTTTTTTGTGTTAAGTGTCTGAGGCTAGAACCGATTCCAGGTCCTCCCGACTCCGGGCCGGCACTTTTACTCACTGTGCCACCTAGCTGCCCCAACCAGACCATTCTTAAGATGAGGTAGAATAAACATATTTCTTGTACCTAGTTTCTACCACCATGTTGGTTTTACCTTGTCTATAATGTCCAAATCATAAGTCATAATCATTAATCATGTCACTGGCTGAATTTGTGGTATAGAACCTCATAGGAAGCTAAAAGTAGAGGTATGTGTTCTCTTCTGACACTACAGAAATCCCTTGGTTTTGAACCTGGAATTGAATGGAGAGCACCCCCTTTTTTTGGCCACCATTTCATAAGGACACACATTTTATCCCATTGCAATATAAATGTGCTATAACACCAATGAAATACCCATAGCAGCTGTTATGAATATGCATATATATTTCCAGGGTAGATTTTCAAAATATAATAAACTCTCTTCCTCAAAGGCAAAACCAAAATATTTATTGGGAACATTGCTATTAAGATACCAGGAGGTAAGATTTAGCAAGGTACTTATCACTAATCCAGGGAGTGCCAAGATCTTAAGTATTCTTTCTGTCAGGCCTCCCCACAAATAAGTTCCCCTAGGCAAGTTCCTCCCTCCACTCTGTGATCTCCCTCTCTTGCTCTGTTTCAGTCTCATATTCTATTCAATTGGGCAAACTTCTCCCATACTCTGGGCTCCATGTGACTCAGGCTCCATGTAATTCAGGCTGTGTCACAGCCATGAGCTTGGCCAGAGTTCAAAGCAGGTCACATAGGCCTATTAATGGATGAAGAAGATCTTCCTATTCCAGTAACATTACACTTGCCCATATGGTAACCTCCCTCAGGTTGTCATACACTTTACCAAGAATCTAAGACATCAGCCACTCTGGGTTGATCATCAGCAGATATGTTATGACAGGCTATCTGCCCAATGGGTCTGTGCTCACCCCTGGAAGGTTAGTAACAAGATAGTGGATTTTGGAGTCTATAGCAACCCATGGAGAAATTCTGTCATCATCAATTTAAAGAGCACATTAAAGCTTGCAAAAACACCTCATAAATATCTCATTTTAATCCTCACAATAATCCTAGGAGATGGGGCGGCTAGGTAGCGCAGTGAATAGAGCTCTGGCCCTGGAGTCAGAAGGACCTGAGTTCGGAGCCGGCCTCCGACACTTAATCCACACAAACAAAAACCTAGCCGTGTAACCTTGGGCAAGTTACTTAACCCCAATTGCCCTAAAGGGGCGGCTAGGTGGCACAGTGAGTAAGAGCTCCGGCCTTGGAGTTGGGATGACCCGAGATCAGATCCGGCCTCAGAAAATGAGCACCCACGCATAAATAATGACTAGCCATGTAACCTTGAGCAAGTTACTTAACCCCAATTGCTTTAAAAAAAAATAATCCTAGGAGTTGTTATTATGTCCATTTTATGGATGAGAAAACTGAGGCAGAGAAAAATTATTAAGTATCTGAGCTATTACGTATCTAAAGCTAAATTTATGTTCAGGACTTCCTGACTCCAGGCCTAGCATTCTATCCACAGCATCACCATGGTCTTCTTGACCTTTTTTATGTCATAGACCTAACACCAAGGCAGAAATTAATAACTTTTTATTTTGTACCCCCTTGGCAGTCTGGTGAAATCTATGAAATCATCAGAATAATGTTTATAAGTATATAAACTAAAATTAACTGGATTATAAAAGAAATGACACCGTAAAAGTTGTCAAAAATATTTAAATCATGTTCATGGACCTTGGGTTAAGAACCCCAGGTATGCAAGGGTCACCATCAGCATTAATTGGAAAGAGTTCTTATACCTGCAGGATCTCTGGTCCTTAAATACTGAAGTAACAACACTGTAAACTTCATAATTCAAGTACTGTGGGTAGCCCTAGCATCATTTGCTAAGGGCTCAGAAAAATGGGTGACTTTCCCCAGGATGCAGATCTGATAGTGCCACTTCTAAAACCCAGATTCCTCCAGTCTTGGCCCCAGTCCTATTTCTAATCAATCCTATCACCTCTTTCCAGTGCAAGGCTAACTAGCCAAGCACATTCAAGTCATCTTTTCTTGGCTGAGAAATCTGGTGATAGGCGAGGTATCTAATAGCACCGCCTTCTGATTCAGTGCCAACCGATGAAAAATCCCCATTTCCTTATGATGGCCAGCAAATACACATGAAATCACTGCAGCCGCTGAGCTGATAGCTGCCTTTGCTTTGATCTCCTTCAAGTTCCACATGTGTTTTAGTTTCTCTGCCAGGAGAAGTCTTGTGGTTCTTGGGGATGTTTCTGGGAAGAAATACCAATAAGCGTGGCAGTACTCTGAGGTTAGAGGAATCACAGGACCATTAGTCCTGTGTAGAAGCAACAGTTGGTGTTCTCATCTGCTCCAAAGCATCTTCCAAATAATAATGATGTCTGTGATGATGATGATGATGATGATGATGATGATGATGATGATGATGAAAAGAATAACTGATATGCTTGTTATACTTTCAAGTTTGCAAAGCCCTTTATGGATGTTGTCTCATTTAAGCCTCATAGCTGTCTTGTGAGGTCAGGCATTACTATTCCCATTTTACAACCTGGACTCCATAAGGGGGAGGGAGAAAGTGAGGGGTTTATGGTGGAATCCAGTCCAAAGAGTGTAACCTGATGAGAGGATAAAGAGATGACCAGCCCAGTAACCTTCTTCAAATGGCTTTATGGAGAGTTCTTTGCTCTACCTTCCAGCCTTCCAGTCAGGAGGGGACAGGGTATTGTAGATAGTACTGATGAAGTGTGAGTACTAAATATGATGCAGTTTGGCAGGATAATGAGCTTCTTGGTGATAAGGTTTCTTGGGGGCAAGATCATGATGGAGTCCAGTCCAAGAGAGAGGAGTGGCTGGAAAGTCACCAGGACTCTCCCTGGTTTATTGTAAAGAGGTTCAGGGCCAGGATGATAAAAAGAGGACTCAATTCAGAGTCAAAAGACATGGAGTTGAATTATAGCTTTATCTTTTATTACCTGGGTAATATTGATTAAGTCACCTACTAAATGCTTAGCAGAATGAATAGTAATAATAGCTGGCATTTGTATAGCATTTTAAGATTTGCTAAGTGTTTTACATGTTATCTTACTTGATTTCCCCAACAATCCAGTGAGATGAGTGCTGTGCTTGCCCCCATCTTATAGATGAAGAAACTGGGGCAAAGTGAGGTTAGGAAGCTTGTGGGAGTAATATAGTTAGTAAGCCTCTAAGATAGGACTTCAACATAGTTCTTCCTCTAGGTCCAACCTTCTCTCCATTGTGCCACCTAGCTGCCTCCAACTGGAGATGATAAGTACTATCAAAGCATAATGTGGTTTCAATTCAATTCAACAAGCATTTTTCAGCACCTATTATGTCATGCTAGATGCAATGGAGTACAATGACAAAAGAAAAAATGGCCCCTGCCCTCAATTTCCTCACATCTTATTAAAGCCTTAAGGTCACTTGGCTATAGAGATGTTGACACTCAGGTCTCTGAGTTTAAGGAAGGAAGCATTTCTGCTATTTATGTTGACTTTTCCCCAGGAATCTTGGGGAACTATAGGGGCAAGGATGGGGTGGAAAAGAGGTTATGATGGGAATAATTGTTATTATACCAGGCAAAGCATCAATATAGGCCCTGAATTACAGAATGGGGAATATTACTTTATGCCATCCCAACCTCCATTCCATATTTTAAAGAATCAAGCTAGGGAAGTTAGGGGTGGTGTAGGCGAAGGAAAGGGAAGAAAACAAATATTTACTAACCCCTAAGTGCCAGACACTGTGTTAAACACTTTACAAATAATTCATTTCATAGTACATGACTAAGTCACATCTATAGTACTGAGGGTAAGAATGACAGTCACCTGAACCTATTTGCATGTAGAAAAAACTCCCAGAAACAATACCTTAATCACAAATATACATGGAAAAGATGTGGCATGTTAAGTTTCTGGGGGGGGGGGTGGACCAGGGGATTTCAGGACACTGCAGGCATAGTATAAATCACCAATGTGACATAACAACCAAAAATCTTCATTTGATCTTAAGGTGCATCAGTAGAAATGATGTTCATAAGGAGGGCAATCATAATCTCTGCTCAGACCACATATGAAGTATTATGCTCAGTTCTGGGCACCACATTTGAGAAAGGACATTAACATGCTATAGGACCCAGAGGAAGGAGATCAAGATGGTGGAGAAAAAAGAGGAAGAACAAAAAGAAACATCTTCCAAATCTTGCCATGGGAGAATAGTTCAAAGGAGCTAGAGGTGTTTAGCCTTCCCCTATTAGGGAACCTGATAGCTGCCTTCCTGTACTTGAAGTGCTGTCAAGTGTAAGAGGGATAAGGATTCTTGTGCTTGGACCCAGAGGGCAGACCTCGGGGCAAGGAGTAGAAGTTGCAAAAAGACAGGTTTCCATTCAATATAAGGAAAAACTTTCTTATAAGCAGAGATGATCAGAAACAAAATGGTTTATCTTCAGAGGTAGTTGAGTTTCCCATCACTGGAAGTCCTATGCTAGAGCAGATGATCCCTATTATGGGTATTGCAGTGGGAATTCATGATTGGGAATGGGATTTCTAAGGTGAGAGTCCATCATTCTGTGATAAGTAAAGTGGTGAGTCTTAAACCAAATGGTATGAATTTCAGACACCTTCTGATGCCATTCTAACCATTATAGGCCAGGTAATTCAACTTAAATATTTATTAAGCACTCACTATATGAAAAGCTGCTTCCATAATTCATACTGGGATCATCTGGGCTACTTTTTCCGAGAAGACTATTTGGAGCTTCCTAAGTCAGGGGACAAACCCCAATATTTCATCTCCTTTTTCCCCCATCTCCTACTCTATAAACTGCTAACTTCGGGAAGAAGCTGGGAGGGCCTGTATGTAAACTGGATGAGTGGAATTCCCAGTCCCAGACAGTCTCAGCATTCCTCATTTCTGTCCCTAGTCTGGGCCTCCTACAGTGCCCTGGACAGGGAGTTGTTTTGAAAGTGGAAACCTGGGTTGGAGTAGCTGCTGCCACGAGCCTCCTTCTGTGCCGGGCACAGGAATTAAATATTTATGTTGGCAAAAAGCTTACAATAGACAGTTTGAGATCTGAGATAATGAAGTGGGGTGGAGGAGCAGGTAGAAGAGGGGTATGTCTCAGCAAACTGAAGGGATGTAGCAGATACAGACTTCTCTGGGGGCAAAGACAAATAGGAAAATCAGCATGGATTAGCCCAAAGCTTTCTGCTTCCCAATTCAGAATTACAGAATGTTAAAGTTTTCAGAGATCTTAAAAAAACACCTCTCTTTATTTTCCAGGTGAAATAACTAAGGCCCAGTAATGTAAAGCAACTCACCTAAGCTTCCATTACTCATATGTAACAGAACCAAGACTCAAGCCCAGAATTTTAAACTCCAAGCCCAGTGTTAAATGTGGGCCCTGGCCTCTCTCTGCCATTCCTGGGCCTTTGCAAATTGTTCCCCAAAAGCCACAAATGAAGCACTGATCTTTGCCTCACAAATTCATACAATGTTAGAGCTGAAATGGATATTAGGGACCATCTAGTCCAACTCCCTTATTTTATAAAAAGAAAAACTGAGTCTTAGAAAGGAGAAATGACTCTTGTAGGGTCAGACTCCAAGTTAAGGATAGAACCAGGCCTGGAACCCAGGTTTCTTGACACCCAGTTTGGCCCTCTTACTGTTGGCTAGACAGACTGCAAAACTCTCACTTTCTGACAACAGAACCATGCAGAATGAGAGAAGGGACTGACTGAGTGAGACAGGGAATGCATAAGAGAGGGCACCAAGGCTTAGTTAGGATCAGTAGGTGATGCATTAATTGATGAATGAATGAGGAAAAAAAAGATATAAGTATTGAGGATACAACTGCAAATAGTGAGACAGTGCCTGCCCTAAGAAGCTTACATTTTAATATGAGGAGATAATACATATAGTACAGTAGTGGCCAGGGAATGGAGTTATGGACTGGGGAATCACAAGAATGATAAGTGAATCTATACTGGAGTCAACTGAGATGCCCTTTTCCAAAGAAAAAGTAGTATGATTTTATTCTTGTTCTGAGAAAAAATGGAGGAAAGGTCTGGGAGGAGGACGTTTGGAAAGGGTGGGTAGAGGAAGAGGGGAGATTAGGAATACACAGAAAAGAGGTATCAAGATGGCTAGATGCTTGGGATATGAAAATGGAACAGAGTCGGGTTGGAAGCTGAAGACAGCTAGATATAATGAAGTAGGTACATTTGGACTCCATTATCAATCAAGATGTTGGGTCTCAGTGTGAGAGTTCCAAAGGGAGTAAATTAATTTCTCAAGAGACCAGAGCATAGATTCTGGATGTATTGTGAGCAAGTCCAGTCCAGAATTGAAGAGAACATTGGTAGCAGGCAGAGGACAGGATGGGCTGGATGCATAGCAGGATGCTGTGGGAAAAGAAAGCATGACTTTCAATATTCACCTAGGTCTTGAGATGTTCTTTTCATAGACATCCAGTTTTCCAGGCCAGATGGAACATAGCTTGGGCCTATTCTACTATTTTCAGCTTTGGTATCCTCCTGGTGGCAAACATCTTCCCCTATAAGAAAGGTGTAGTGGAAGGAAGTTCTTCCTATTGGGAAACCAGCTTCCAACTTTATGAGGTAGCCACTAGGGCTGTAATTCTCCATTTTTCAGGATTGCTGTTCCACTAGCTGGGCTAGGCAAATTATTGGATTTGAAAGGCTTAGCACAGTGACTGGCATATAATAAGAGTTTGCTGCTTGTGGCCTTGATTGGACTTACAAACTGATAAGAGGCCCCCATTGTCTTGGAATTAAGACAGGCATCATGATTCAATAACTGTATGCTACCAACTCTAATTCCACCAATCTTGCTGCTTCCAGGTGGAAGATTTGTATCAAAATCTCACTTACAGTTAATTTGAATGCTTAGATAAGTCCTCTCCGTTTCTCATCTGTAAAATGAGCATGATAATCTGCACTTTCTTCCTTAAATCTACTACCTTCCCTTTCTTAATTATCTCTAATTTCCCCTGAATATATATTTGTACAGAGTTGTTTATATGTTGTCTCCCCCATTAAACTATGAACTCTGTGAGAGCAGGGACTATCTTTTGCCTTTTTTTGTATACTTAGTTTTTAGCACAATGCCTGATATGTAGCAAGCCCTTAATATTGACAGATTAACTCACAGAGTGGTTGTGAGGAAATTGCTTTGTAAACCTTAAAATGCAATTGAAAATCAAAATTTTTATTATCAGGGGAGAAGGGTGTTTTCACATATGGTATAATGGTAAGAGCTTTATTTGGTTCAGATCCTAACTCTGTTACCATCTGTGTGATCTTGAGCAAGTTCTTCCATCATTTTGGGCTTCACTTTTCTCATTTTTAAAATGAGGGTTTTAGATTAGATAAGATCCTCTCCAGGCTTAGCTCTCTGCTCCTAAAACAGAGCATTCACTCCCTCCATCTATTCCCACTACCTTCTCCTAAATTCTAAGTCCTTATTTTTTTTTCTGATCCAGGGTCCTGTTCTCTTCTGCCTATTAGTATTTTAAAACTCTCTCCCATTTTTACTATCTGATCAGTGTTGTGCTATGGGTATATGTATGGTCACATGGTCACATGACCAAAATCTAAAGAGCAGTCAACAAAGTAGAAGTAGGAAGGAAGGCCTGATGACATACTGGAAATAGTAGGGGTGAAAAGAGACTTGGGAAAGTTTGCATTTCATTGTTGTTTTATGAAGATTTTTGGTAATAGATGAGCAGGGAATAAATGTTTTCAAGGGGCATGAGCAAAGAGGTCTCTAGAAGAGAGGTGAAATAAAGATAATTTAGTGTAAAGAATGTTAGATTTGGAGTGAATGGGCCTGGATTAGAATCCAGACGTGGCTACTTAAGTACCTGTACAATTTATCCTCTCTGGGTCTCAGTTTCCTCCTTTATAATGGAGTATTGAGCATGGACTAGACATAAGCTCTAAGTGTACAAAACTGATAAAAAAAAACATATACACCAATTTGGTTTTTCTTGGCAGAGATACAGGAGTGGTTTTCCATTTCCTTCTCCAACTCATTTTATAGATAAGGAAACTGGGGCAAAACAGGGTGAAGTGACTTACTCAGGGTCACACATCTAGTAAGTTCCTGAGAATAGATTTGAACTCAGGAAGATGAGTCCTCCTGATTTCAGGTCTGGTGCTCTAGCCACTGTATCACATAGCTGCCATTCTACAAAATATATAGAGAAACTCCTATCCCATGGGGCAATGGAAAGAATATGGAAGGGGAAACTCTATTGAGAGACCAGGTAGGAGGACAGAGATGTGGCAGAGGTCATTGAATTAGGAGGCTATTAGAAAGGGTTTATGGTCTTCAAGTCCTAGAGAGTGAACTTCAGGAGCTTAGGAAGGCAAGATTTACTCTGTAAAATTGAAAAATTAGTAAAACCTATTCTAGGATGCTCTCTACCTTCCCTCTAGGTAAAATCTTTCCCTTCTTTTAAAAAAAATGTTTGTGGGTACACTGATTTTCAGTGCCCTTTTAACTGACCTGGCCCAGTCCTCTTTGGTTTTCCACTTCTTCCTAGGAGCACATTTTACTTTCAGTCTTTCCTTTCCTTCATCATCTAGGTGCTTAATAAATGTATTTTTCTTGGCTTGGATTGGACCTAAATTTACGTGCCTCCTGGCCCCATTACCTCAAGATTCTTGTGTCCACCTTTTCATCTAAAAACAAATTCACATATTTATACAATATCAGAGCTGGGAGGAATCTTAGATATTTTCTAGTCCATCAGTCTGCCCTTGCATTTTATAAGTGGGAAAACTGAAACCCAAAGATGTATAAAAAACTTGACCATTAGACAGCTAGTTATTGGAAGACCTGGGATTAGAACACAAATCTCTAATTCAGTTTGTCTTTTCATTAATTCTCTTCTTTTGCTAATATGTTAATGGACGATACTGATATTATTACATTTGCCTTTTCAGAGGGCTCTTCAGTACTTAAACTAAAGTTTTATATGATTTGGGAATATTAGGTTCCTTAAAAAACCCAGTACAAAAAATATTTGGAGCAGACAGACCCTTTGCTGTCCATTAATTAATTAAAAGTGTCTCCTCATATAGGGCACACAAGATGGTCTTTAAACTCCCTCTAATATTCTTTATTTGCTATGCTCTAATATTCTATAGTTCCTTCTAACTCCTACAATCTGTACTTTAAAGTCACTTCTAGCTCCAATATTCTTTGACTCTAAAATGGCTGGCATGAGCAACAGGTTCCCCAAGCTCCCCTGACTGCCCCAGCTAAGACTGAACATTGGGACTTAAGCAAAATAGATTCATGCCAGGATAGAGAGGCCCACACCAATTGCTGGGGGTGGGGCTGGGGGGTAAAGAATGGCTGCCAAAATCTTGATGGGTAAATCAGTGCCTACAAGGCAGCAGCTTCCAGCCTAAAAACATCTGTTTCCCTTCAAATCAGTGAAGATTCTTTTGCCTCCAAGGAATGCGTAAATCACCCAAAGCCTAGAACAGAGCATGCATTTGCCTGGAGACTTCAAACACATTCTGACGTGCTTTCTGGGATTTGGGGTTGACTCTGGGCTGTTGTTTTGTTCTGTCCCTTCTCTTGCCCCCTGTCAGATCCCTTCTCTCTGGCTATTAACTTTGTATTTTCATTCTTTTGCTTGTTACTTCAAGGGGGCCAGGAACAGGGAAAAGATCAGTTCCCCCCTATGCCTGCTACTCAATGGGTTACTCTCTTACCCTGGATGCTGTTGGTGTGGGAGTGGCAGAGAGACCTTACTTCAAAGACCTTTGGCCATGGGCTTCAGACAAGTGGCAGTGATCTAATGGGCCATCTGCTCCAACACTCATTTTATAGATTGAAAAACTGAGGTACAGAGAGAAGCTGTTTGCTCTAAGTGACTTGGCTGGGTTGTGATGAAGCCTAGACTAGAAAATCAAGTCCCCTAACTCCTTGTCCAATATTCTTTTCATTATATCATACTGCCTGTTTCTATTATCTAGGCAGAAAAGAAAACTCCAGAGCGGAGGTCCTCAGAGGTTAGAAACATAATGACATTCATTGGGAAGCTTCAGCTTCCATTTCCTCTCCCTTCCCAATCCCCCCCTGGAAAAAAAAATTACTCATCCAAGTACAGATTCTGAGTACACAGTAAAAGTTTGATTCCATTGGACATACAGTCAGATAAGTCAGCTAGCTGAGATAATTTGAACCTTTCATAGAGTACACACAAATTTTTGAACAAATTAATGAGGATAAAACTTTTTAATTTTGCAATTTGCTACAAGCAGATGGACAGGAAATCAAGGACAATCAACAAATATATATATACATAAAGTTCTTACCCTCTGCCAGAAACTGCTAAACTCTGGTGATTCAAAGGCAAAAGAGAAATCATCTTTGCCCCTAAAGAGTATATGTTGTAGTGAGGAAATAAAATGCACACAAATAGGTAGGAGTACAGAAAACACATACAAAGCAGACATAAGATAACCTTGAATGGGAAGGTACTAGCCACTATCAGATAAAGGAAAGACCAAAAAGGCCTCTCTGGAGAAGGTGGTGCTAGAGCTGATTGCTGAGGAGACCAGAGAGTCCAAATGTCATAAGTGAAAAGAGCAAATATTTTAGGCATAAGGGATAGATATCCAGGGCAAAGCCATGGAGATGTGAAATAGCACAAGCAAGTAGGCCAATATGGCTGGATCATAAGTGGAAAGGGGCAAGTTTGAAAAAGGCTTTAAGGGCCAAACAAAAGAGTTTATATTTGGTTTTCAAACTAATAGGAAGCCACTAGAATTTATTAAAAAGGAAGGCACCATGGTCAGATCAAAGTGTGACTACATGAAGGATAAATGGAATGGGAAGACTTGAGGCAGAGAAACCAAAGAGGAGGTTGTTGAAATATTCTAGGGGAGAGTACCTGAACTACAGTGGCAACTCTGTGAATAGAGAGAAGGGGATATATTTAGGAGCTATTACGGAGAGAGAAATGACAAAATTTAGCAAAATTTATACTGTACATTACAACTCCAAAGTACTTTATAGGCATTATCTTATTTGAGCCTCACAACACTGGGACATAACCAGAGAAGTTGGTATCATCCCCATTTTACAGATGATGAAGCTGAGTTTCCTAGAAATTAAAGGAGGTACTCAGTTGCATGGCTAATTAAGGGTCATGATATAAGCATATTTTTTTCATATGTACCTTTTTCATAAGAAATCATTTTTCTCGCCTCTGATGTTCAGTTATCTTTGATATGGGGAGGGGGGGATAGAACAGTCTCCTAGAGTTACTCAAGGTATGAGGTGAGGTTAGGCTCCAAGTGTCAGGGAGAATTACAGACATGAGTTACCATTGGATGCTTCAGTGGTTGCTTCCGTTTCCCAGGTGTATCCTCCTAACCCAAATCAGTGTGTGTGTGTGTGTGTGTGTGTGTGTGTGTGTGTGTGTGTGTGTGTGTGTGTGTGCAGTCTGTGTTACTAAATATGTGCATATTGACTCTTTTGAGAATATAAGCTCCTTGAAGGCAAAGGCTATTGCATCTTTTTCTTTCTTAAACACTAACTATAGAGTGTTGTACATAGTAGGTGCTTAATAAATGCTTATTGATTTATGGAAATAGCTAAGATGAGTTTGATGTGCTGCAAACTCATGCTTCTATATAATAGAAAGGATGATTTTACTTGAGTGACTGGTAGATGCCAAGATTCGCTTTCATGAGTTGGTCTGGCATAATTGGTATTGCCTATTATTTATACTTGATGTGAACAGATCATTTAGACTTGTTAAGGAAGATAAATACATACAGACTAGAGGTAGTTGTGCTGTTTTATCTTGATATTTTCCTCACATGTGATCATTGTGGCATCCTTTTCTAGGTTCTTCTGTCTGTTCTGGCATATAGATAATGGTGGGTACACATGAAGCATCAGAAATGAAGAAAAATGAAGATGATAACAAGGGTACTATTTAGTCTAGCCCTGAATATCTGAATTCTACTAGCTAAGTTTTCTTTCTATTTTTATCCCTAGAAAAGTAATGCTAGAGAAACATTAGGTGTTTTGAGTACCACAAGCCACAAAAGACAAGAGAAAAAATTCGTATAGTCATGGCTATAGACTACTAAGGGGATGGTAGTGGCCATCTAGTCCAACCCCCACATTGTATAGATGAGGAAACTGAGGCACAAAGAGACTGGGTAACTTGTTCAAGGTTTTACCAGCCATAGAAGATGGACAGGATATTCACCATGATGTTCTGACTCTTTCTACTACTGTACCACCTTTCAGGCAACCTATGTGTTATTTACTTTCACAGACATAAATGGGGAGCTCCTAGAGCAATATGGTCTCCTCTTTTCCTTCTCTCATTTCAAGCAAGAGTTTCTCTTTCACCTCATTCCTGCACTTCCTGGCCTCCTACCCCAGTTTGGAGGCAATCACTTTGTTCCCCATGCACAGTCATTCCGGGCACTGGCTGGTCTCATAACAAATTTCAGATGTGGCTCCTGAGTAGTTCTACAGTTACAGCTGTAGCAATAAGTACATTGGCTATAACCTTTGACTGATGACTGTGAATTTGACATCTAACCCCAGAGGGAATGTGGCTGGAGGCGTTCTAAGTCCTTTGGCCCTAGCAAGCATCTTCTGTCCATTTCTCTGCCAAAGGGAGATTCCTCACAACTTGGTAGAGTTCTGAGAGCCTGCAAGAGATCTTTCCTAGGAAAAATGTCATAGAATCATGACAGCTGGAAGTTGAAAGTGACTCCAAGCCTATCTAATCTAACCTGTACTTTTAATAGAAAACCATTCTACAACCTCCTTGACAAAGAGCAAGCTGTACCTGAACAGGTAACATTCTCAGTCATTCCTGAGAGTAAGTAATATAGCTGGTGTACTTTAATAGACATAGCATGCATTAGAAATGAAGGAGGAAATGAGGCCTCCATTGATGAAGAACTACATCTTCAAGTATTGAAGTTGTCATTGCTAAATTGTTTAATGATATTATTAATAGTAATTGCTAGTATTAATATGGTGCTTTGTTTGCAAAGCACTTTAAAAATAGTATCTCATTATCTGAACCATCTTGGAAAATGGGAAAGGCTCAGGAGGATTAGAGAAGAGATAACCCTGTTTTCAAGAATGCAAAAATGGCAGTCTACAATCTATAAGCTGGTGAGTGTGACTTCAATTACTGAGAAAATCCTATAGTACATTAAGGAGATGGCTTATGGGGGCTTAACATAGCAAAGGAAGCAGTGATTTCCAAAAACCAGCATGGAGTCATTAAGAATAGTATTCTAGATAAATGGCATTTCTTTCTTTAATGGGGTAACCAACTACACTGGTAAATCAAAGGGACAATGTAGATTTATTATACTTTGAGCAAATTACCTGACAAAATACCTCAAGATGTGCTTATGGATAAGATAGAGAAAGCTTGGCTAGATGATAGTATAGCTAGGTAGATGTAGAACTGGGTGGTTGAATAAAAGAAATTAAAAAAAAAAACTATGCAGTGATGATAACGTGGAAACAGGTTGGTAGTGGTGAGCCACAGTCATCTGTTCTTGGTAACTTGCTGTTCCATATTTGTATCACTGATTTAGATGTAGACATTGATAACTGGCTTGTTAAATTTGCACCACTAGTGAATGTTGGATAGATGGCTAGTTTTGGACGGCAGTGGTGAGATCTCAAAATGCCTCAAGTCATTATAACAATAGCCTGAATCAAATGAGGTAAAATTTAATAGGGATAAATATAAAGTTCTACATCTGGGTCCAAAAAATTAGCTTCACAAATGTAGAATGGAAGATATGTGGCTAGATAAGAGTTCTTATGAGAGGAAAAAAAAGGGGGAGGAGGGGCTAGTGAACTGCCAACAAATTATGTATAAATAAATTATGCATGTGGCAATAAAAAAGGAAGAAGACATGCCTACTATCCAGGCTGTCTTAAGAAAGGAATGGTGACTAGGATGAGGGAGATAATTCTATTATACTCTACATCAGTCAGACCACATCTGGAATATTATATTCAGCTAGGGAGATAGCTTTTAGGAATGAATGTCTAGTGGGAGCAGGTACAGAAAAAAGTGCCCAAGATGATGATGAGAGGACTGGAGAATATGCCACAGGAAGATTACCTGAAAGAACTGGGGTATTTCACTGGGAGAAAGGACTTAGAAGGAATGTGAAAAATATTCCCAAGAATTTTAAGGACTCTCACAAGGAGGAGAGTTATACATTATTCTGCTTGGCCCCAAAGGATAGAATTAGTAATGAGTAAAAATTGCAGCTTTAGGTTTAATATAAGATGAACTTCCCAATAATGGAAGTCATCCAAAAGGAGAATGGGCTAGTTTAGAGGTCAAAGGATGCCCTTAATTGGAAGTCTTTAGCAGAAGCCAGGCACCTTCATATTAGGGCTATACTAAGAGTGTTTGGTCACAAGTGGCTTCTGAAGTCCCTTCTCACTCTCAGACTCTGATTCTCTGGAGCCCACAACCTGCTGAAGCATTTCATACTTAGACAGAACTATTAATATCTATTTCCTTTTAGTGAAGGGAGGAACTCTCCCTACCACTGCAAAGAAGCACCATTTGTAATTGTACAGTCTTAAAGAGTTGCCACT